>JAJTUV010000704.1:0-600000 GCA_021653895.1 Mastomys natalensis
CTCCCCAAGTGTTACAGCTCTTGAGACAAAGACTCCAGGACACCAAGATGATTCTCGAACACACACCTTTACTTCTCCCGAATAGAGCCTTTATATACAGTTTCAGGGTGGTTAGGGTCTGACAGCAGATAACGCTTATTGGCTTGGTCGGAGAGCTTAGAGATACCTCATCTACATGTGGGAGGGCCTGAGGCACTGTTCCTCGTGACTGATAGACCTCTCTTTGGGAGAGGCTGTGGAGGGCCGAAGCTGAATGAAAAGAACCAGGGCCTGGGGGCAGCGCCGAACACCTGCCGTCCTGGTAAAGGTCCGGGGTTCAAGGCTTGCTCAACCAGGCACCCAGCTGCTTCTCACAGCCCACCGCCCCACAGGATGGCATCTATTTGGTCCGTGAGAGGTAGATTTCAGTGGGTTTCCTGTAGCTTATAAGTTTACAAAAGAGATAACAGCATGAGTAAGATGAACCTTTGTTGGATCGTATAGTGGAATGTTTAATAAAATAGTTAGGCAAGTTCATAAGAACTCAGGTAATTTAGGACAGTGGGATAGCAAGCAGAGGAAATATAAAGCGTTTAATTGGTGGCAACTGAGTTTAGATAATGAGGTAACAGATTACATCTGTGAAAGCTTAGCTGTCAATGTAGTCAGAAGTCTGAAAAAGAGTAAACAACAATCTACCAGTTATATCATTTTAAAAAATGACAGAGTCCACTAGCCAACTAGTTAACAGTTTCCGTGGTTTCCATACTCTCTTTGATGAAATCAGTTTGGCTTCTAAGCGCAGAAGACGCAGGGCTTTTTCTCTGTGGAATGGATACACATGACATGAGAAATGACTTACCTCAGTTTGATTTAGCTAAGTCATTTGACTCAGGGTATCCAGTTTAGTCTACTGCGTACATTCGCATGCAGTCTAGGCTGTATCTTCTAGGAGTCCAGTGTTCAAGTCTTCTGAAACCATCTAGGGTCAACTGCTAGAGGCTTTGGGAATTCTGTCAGCTATAAACTAAGTTAGTATCAACAGACTTTTGACAAAATTGAGAGCCATAAGATTGGTCTTAGAATTTAATAGCAGTAACTTTGGCAGGTTGTATAGGCAGGGAAAAGCACTTTTGTACCAAAATAAGAAAGCTGATAAAAGTGGCAAAGGATCAAATTGCTGGTGGGAGCTGGGAATCAGGTCCGCTGGCGGCAACAGGGTGGGACTTCCTGCTAGCAGGGCGGGACTTCCTGCTAGCTGCTGAAGTCGCTGCCCAGAGCATCTGCTGCAGTTAACAAAAAAAGCAAGCATGTCCCATAATCACAGCAACTTTTAACTTAATGTTTTTTTTTGTGGCGGAAGGCACCGCTAACACTCACTTTAGGTCTCAGGCAGAGAGGGAGAGAGGGTCCCCGGTAGATCTAGAGTAGAGCTAAGAACCACAGAAGGGAAGGGAGCAAGCACGGCCTCAGGCCGGCTGCTTTCCTGGCAAACTGACTGACGGGGACTAAGTCTAGGAACTAAGTCCAAGCAGCCACAGATGACTGGGGAGAGGAGGGGGATAATGCTCGAATGGCTAACCCGTTGGGAGAGACACACAGTGTGGACAGTTGGGAGCTGGTGCACCTGAGCAGAGAGGACAGTAGGTCTAGGCCTGACCTGGAGTCTCGAGGGGAAAGGGAAGTGTCTCACCCACCGGGAGCCGTCCTAGAGGGAAGAGGGTTAGCAGGGAGGAAGGGGAGAATGCGCAAATGGCTGACCCATGGAAGAGACACGCTGGGAACTACAGTTGGGAGCTGGTGCTCCTGATGCAGAGAACAGTAGTCTATGCCTGACCTGGAGTCTCGAGGGGAAAGGGAAGTGTCTCTCTCATGGGGAGCCATCCTAGAGGGAGGTTCAGGAGGAATAGGGTTACAGGGTTAGCTCTGAGCTCAAGAGATCTTTCTTGGGTACCAGTGGGGAATGGGGGAACAGAACAGGCAGGGTCTCTGTCTGGGATACCTAACCCACGCGGCAGCCGGTGGTTGAGCACTGTGTTATGGGCAAAGCTCACGTGGTGGAAGTTTGCAGCAGCAGTGGAAGTTCACGCAGTCAGCAGCAGCAGGAACGGCCAGTGGCAGGTGGTGCAGTGGTGCAGGTGGTGCAGGTGGTGCAGGTGGTGCAGGTGGTGCAGGTGGTGCAGTGGTGCAGGTGGTGCAGGTGGTAAGGTGGTGCAGGTGGTGCAGTGGTGCAGGTGGTGCAGGTGGCATGGAGTAGCAGTGGGAGTATCGGAGGATGGCATTGCAGTTGAGGCAGGCCACATGGCGTCGGTCTCACAAGGTCACCGCAGCCCGATTCGGCAGGTGCACAGGTCTTTAGGTCCCCGAAGTTCGTATCCTGGGTTTCAGCACCATTGTTGTTTAAAAAAAAAAAAAATGGCAGTGGCAGAGGGTTCCAGGAGGAGAAGTTTATTTAGGGCAGAGGGGAGAGCAAGAGAGGTGAAGGTGGTGGCCGGCCATGACCACGCGGAGGGGGTCAGGGAAGGGGAGAGAGAAAGGGATGCAACCTGCAGGCAAGGGGCAAGAGAGCAAGAGGGCCAGAGAGGGAGGAGGGGCCAGACAGCCCTTCTTATAATAGTGGGCAGGGCTACCTGGCCGTTCCCAGGTAGCTTTGGGGAGGAGTATACCTAGCTGTTGCTAGGTAACTGTGGAGGTGGAGTTTGACAGAATGCTAACAGGTATTATGATAAGTGCATACTTATTTTTACAGGAATATAGCAAGCTGTGTCCATTGTGTCTTATCATTTTAATTTTTTAAAAATTTTTATTGGATATTTTATTTATTTACAATACAAATGTCATCCCCTTTCCCCACTTCCCCTCTCTAGAAACCCCCTATTCCATCTCCCCTCCTCCTTTATGTTTTTATACCATTTTGATTACATGCATGTACTAAGGTCAGTTCTAGGTTGAGGGTCTAGCAATACAATAGATGCAAATAGTCAAGGAACAAGCAATGCAATAAACACAATAGTCAAAGAAAAAGCAAGGTATTAAACCCAATTACATGAACATTCCTGTGATCATTGTTTCTAAGGGCTTATCAGGATGACCAAAGTATCTGAGCCTATTTCCCTGTCCTAGCCCAAGGTCATTTTCACTTCTGAAGTCTTCTTCCTTGTTCTAGCTTAATATTTAGGTTCCTGCCTGAGATTATTTCTTTGTTCTAGCCTAATATCAGATTTCTTCCTGAAGTCTACTTCCTTGTCCTTGGCCAATGTCATATTCCTGCCAATCAGCCCATTTCCTTGTCCTTGGCCCATGTTAGATTTTTGCCAAGCAGTCCCAAAGGCTCTCTGTCTCTCCCCCCTTTTTATTTCACTAACAAGACTGAGTATGTCTTAGGTTGTTCTGACAAGAATACCTTCCTTACCTATCCCTTTTCAACAGCATTAAGAACTTCCTACTCATCCACCTCTCTTATGAATATGAACAGAGTACTGGCATTTCTATTCTAAGATAACTGGTTCCTAAACTACATATTCCCTTCAGACGCTTCCTAATACACATATACAACTTAGAAACAAATACTTATATATATATTCCTGTAGGTGTCAGAGGTCTGGTTTTTTTGTTTGGTTGGGTTTTTGTTTTTTTCATTTTCATCTACCATTCCACTAAAAATTCTTGCCAAATATTCAGTGATTTGTGGCTTAATATAGTAGACAATTTGAATATTAAATCAACATTTAACAGGGGTTTGCTATCATTGAGCCTTTTATATTTTTAGCACAAGCTTATGTTGGTTTCTATGATGCTCTATTTTATTTACCTCAGTATTCTGCACCTGTGCTATCAGTCCCTGTGTCTTCTTTTCTACTTACAGATGTTCCTCTCTCCTACAGTTTCTCTCTACTATAACACAAAACTAATATTAACTATCTGTACATGTTTAATTATTGCTCATGTACTTAAGATCCTTTTGTTTTTCTTCAGCCTAGAATTCTCTTCTGAATGTAATATACATATACAAATGTACATATAAAATATCTTCCCCAAAATTTCAGAGATTTTTCAGTATACTTCCAAAATAAAATGTACTTTTCTCAAGTTCTGTAGTTGTCACATAATTCTCCTGTTACTTAAGACTTGTATTCACAAAGTCAACTATGACATCTTTTGTTCTTCCGTTCTCAAGAGCAGTCTGCAACCTACTTTCTTTTTGCCACCATCAATGTAGATTTCTTTATATTGTCATAACCTGAGTATATGTGGTTATTGGCTTCTCAGTCCATAAGTCTGTTTTCCATAGAGCAGCTAGGAAAATCCTAATTTTTACTTTCTTTGAAAGTTATACATATAGTTGGAAAGGTTCTATTCTTATGCAAAACCTACAAGAAACAAAATGGAAAACTAAAGAGCAAACTGAGATAATTTTTACTCTCAGTTTCAATTTCAGTTTCCACAGAGGCAGTTCAACCATGCTTATCAGCCATCTTGTAGTGTTTAGCTCTCTCCTGAGATATGCCTCTTATAATTATGATGCTGGTACTCTAATTTGCATTCCTAGTTTTATCTTTAGGTGTCAGCTTCTTCATTTTTAGAAATTATCTTTTGACCTTACTTTATAGAACATGAAGTCCTATCTGATTTCATGCCAAATGTATAACACACAGAACCCTCCATTAACTGACCAGCATTTTCATTTTGCAACATTATTCTAACACAATTTTTTACAAATCAATTTCACTATTAAATTATTTTAACTTTGTAAAAACTATTTCTATTTGAACCACCCTGTGTATTAAATATTTACTTCATTGTCTTGAGCCTTGCTGGTTTATTTGTATAAAGCTGTTAAGTGACCCTGACATACATCAGTTTTCAGGACAAAAATATAGTAGATGAATTTTATCTGTCCCGAACAAAATCTTTACACAGTATTGTTGTGGGATCTGCTTTTCAGAGTATCCTAAGAATTCTCTTCCCTTCACATGTGGGTTGGAACTTCATACCCTACATTATATACTTTAGACATTTTGTAGGCTTTAAGTTATTTTTATTTACACTGTAGTCTCAAAATTTTCATTGTTTCCTGGTACCTGAGGAATCTGTGTTATTAAACTGGAAGGTTTTTCACAGGTTTCCTCATATCTATTCATGTCTTCCATTGAAAGGATGGCCCAGTTCTGTAAAGCATATGCATAAATCTCTTTCGATAAAGATTATTCAGTCGCAATATTGGCCTTTTTCTTGTCACAGTATTTTAATACTGACTTCCTCCATATTATTTTATTTTATATTAACAGGTTGAGGATTTTTACCCACAATCACTTTTTTTCCCACAATTACCGTGTGTTTAGGTTTTTATTAGAACAATTCCTTTCTTAGTTTTGGTCTCATTTTATATAAAAGTATTATGTAAGAGTAGCAATAAAAGAAACCAAACCATTCTTCTAGTAAATTGCATGAAAACAAACTACGTAATTATTCATAGTTTTAAATAAAATCTGTTATTTTCACTTGTATTAGTTATGGTTCTCTAGAGTAACATAGCTTATTGAATGAATGTACATATAAAAAGGTTATTTTCTAGATTGTCTTATAGGCTGTAGTGAAGCTAATATGACAATGACTTTTTAACAATGGCAAGTTCAAGAATTCAGAAGTTCTTCAGTCCATGAGGGTGGATGTCTCATCTGACCTTCAGCATATGCCAGAATCCTAAAGAAATAGACTCTAATGCTAGTGAACTTGACATCAAGAGTAAGGGGAAGCAGGAAGAGCAAGCAGGAAGTAGCGGCAAATTTCACTATCCCAGTTCCTTTATAAAGGATATCTGCTAAAGTATGACCCAGATTAAAGCTGGATCTCTCCATCTCAAAGACTTTGATTAAAGTTGTATCTTCTCACCTCAAATATCTGGATTAAAAGATATATTCAGTTACTTAGGTTTTTGTTAATTGTAGATGTTAAAAACCAAGAATAACCATCACATCACACAACTATTAAACATAATCAATTCTAGTTTTCTACAGTGAACACCAGCCAAGACTTTTATTCTAGTTTCTAAAGACGCCGTCCTCTTTTATTTCCATGCTTCCTATTTTCAAACCATGTAGTATATTGTTCTCAACAATTTCTTCTAGAAAAGAAGGCCATTTCTCTGTATTCCCAGTGGTCCTTCATTCTCTTCCCATTGCCCAATTCCAGCGGACCTGTACATGCTGAGTTATTGTTTCAGGAGCATGCTATCTTCCTGTACCAATATCCATATTATGTTTGCATGGTTGCTGCAGTAAAGTGCCATAAGCCTGATGGCTCATATCAATACAAATGCCTCCAAAGATTTTAGCCAGAAGTCTGAAACCAATGTATCTGAATAGAATGGCCTTGATTACTCTGGAGATTATGGCATGATCCATTCTTTGCCTCTTTCGGATCCTGGCAGTTATCACCTTCTTTAACTTGTATCTTTAGCACATCTCCTTTTCATTCTTGGAGATTAGGATCTGTATAGATAACCAAAGATGTTCTTCTTACCCCAGCGTTCATGACTGAACTTGCAGTGACCTGTTTCTTAAGAAAGATAATAGTCATTGGTTCTAGATGAAGACATGTCATCTCTGTAGCTATACAGTTCAGTCAACTTCCAAGTGATAACTCAGCATATCCCCCAATTTAGTTTCTTTTGATATGGAAAACATACTTAACCTATCTCAAAACTTCTTTATGGTGAATTGAAAATCTCATTTAAGCACAGTTAACTTTGTTGTTCCAGACATCATTATGTAAATCCAAGTTTCATAAAAGTGGGCATGTAATCTAAAGTAGAAGGACAAATCAATTGTGACAGTAAGGGTTTTAGAATGTTCAACAATGAAAACTCAGCTCAGAATCAAATGTGCAATTAACCCAAAATGTTTCACGCCTCAACTGCACAACTTGACTATAAACTTTGTTCTGACTGCACAATTTGTCCACCTTACATAGTACATGCCATCACACCATAATATCTATAGAATATTTCACGCAAACACAAAAGAATATACCTTCTCTCAGCACTTCATGAATCCTTCTCAAAACTGATCACATAATCTGTCACAAAGCAAGCCTCAACAAATACAAGAGAATTCAAATAATGCCTTGTATCTTATCAGACCACCATGGATTAAAGCTGAACTTCAAAAACAACAAAAATACCAGAAAGCCTACACATTCATGGACATTGAACACCTCTCTACTAATGATATCTGGGTCAAAGAAGAAATAAAGAATGAAATTAAAGACTTTGTAAATTCAATGAAAATTAAGGCATAACATATCCAAATTTATGGAACACAATGAAAGGAGAATTAAGAGGAAAGTTTATAGCAATAAATGCCTTGATAAAGAAATTACAAAGTTCTCATATCAGCAATTTAAAAGCACACCTGAAAGCTCTAGAAAAAAGAAAAAAGAAACAAGCACATCAAAGAGAAGTAGAAGGCAAGGAATAATCAAAGTCAGGCTAGATTCAATCAATTAGAAACAATACAAAGAATTAACTAAATCTAGAGCTGGTTCTTAGAGAAAATCAACAAGACAAATAAACACTTAGTCAAACTAATCAAAAGACAGAAAGACAGTATCCAAATAAACAAAATCAGTAATTAAAAGAGACATAACAACTGGCCCTGAGAAAATTCAATGAATCATTAGGTATTACTTCAAAAGCCTATACTCCAGAAAATTGGAAAATCTTAACAAAACTGACAGTTTTCTAGACAGATATCACTCATTAAATTAAATCAAGATCAGGTAAAGTATTTAAGCCAGTTTAGAACACTTAAAGAAAGAGAAGCAGTACTTAAAAGTCTCCCCAGGACCAGATAGTTTTAGTGCAGAATTCTACCAAACTTTCAAAGAAGAGCTAATGCCAATACTCCTCAAACTATTCCACAAAATAGAAATATAAGGAACACTGCCAAACTCATTCTATGTGGATATAGTCACTCTGATACCTAACATACAAAAAGACTCAAGAAAGAAAGAAAACTTCATACCAAGTTCTCTTATGAACATTGAATTAAAATATTCAAGAAAATACTCACATCTTGAATCCAGGAACATATCAAAAGCATCACCCATCAAAATCAAGTAGGCTTCATCCCAGGGATGCAGGGATGCTTCAATATACAAAACTCCATTATTGTAATCCACCATATAAACAAACTCAAAGAAAAAAAAATCACATAATTATCTCATTAGACACTGAAAAAGCCTTTGGTAAAATCCAATGCCCATTCATGTTAAAGATATTAGAGAAATCAGGCATACAGGGCACATAATTAAACATAATCAAAGCAATATAGAGCCTGCCAATAGCCAACATCAAACTAAATGGAGAAAAATTTAAAGCAAGACCACTAAAATCAGGGACAAGGCTGCCCACTCTCCCCCTATCTATTCAATATAGTACTTGATGTTATAGCCAGAGCAATAATGCAACTAAAGTAGATCAAGGAGATATGAATTGGGAAGGGAGAATGGCTATGACTATTTGCAGATGATGTCATAAGCAACCCCAAAAATTCGACCTGAGAACTCCTACAGCTGATAAACACCAGCGAAGTGGTTGGTTACAAAATTAATTCAAAGAAATCACTAGCTCTTCCTTATACAAATGATAAATATGCCAGGAAAGAAATTAGGGAAACAATATCCTTTACAATAACCGTGAATAACATAAAATATCTTGATGTAACTCTAACCAAGTAAGCGAGAGATCTGTATGAGAAGAACTTCAAGCTCTTGAAGAGAGAAATTGAAGAAGATATCAGAAAATGGAAAGGTGTCCTCTGTTCATAGATTAGTAGGATTAACATAGTGAAAATGGCTTCTTTACCAAAAGCAATCTACAGATTCAAAGCAATCCCCATCAAATTTCAACACAATTCTTCATATACATGGAAAGATCAATTCTCAATTTCATATGGAAAACCAAAACCAAAACCAAAAATAAAACTCAGGATAGCCAAAATAATTCTAAACAAGAAAAGAACTTCTGGAGGAATCACCATCCCTGACATCAACCTGTACTACAGAATAATAGTGATAAAAACTGTAACACAATAGATACGTTAATCAATAGAATCAATCAAAGATCTAGAAACAAACCCACAGACCTATAGACACTTGATTTTTCACCTGGGATAAGGGAGGCACCTAAGAATCAATGGGAATGACCTTAGCTATGACCTCTAGCATGGAAGATATGAAACCTGAAGAGGACACCCCCATTGTCAGGAAGGAACCCCAGTGGAATAATAGGGAAAACAACTCACCCACAAAACTTTCAACGCCAAGTTTGTCCTGTCTACAAGAATTGCAGACACAGGGATAGAGCAGAGACTGAGGGAAAGGCCAACCAATAACTGGTCCAACGAAGACCCATCCCATTAGCAAACACTGAAACTATTAATGATACTCTGTTATGCTTGCAGACAGAAGCAAGTTGTCCTCTGAGAGGCTCTGCCCAACAGCTGACTCAGACAGAAGCAGAAAATCACAAACAGTGGATAGAAGGCAGATAGAGTCAACAAATCTGGACCCATGGGGCTTTCAGAATCTGAACTACCAACAGAAGCACATACACTAGCTTGACCTAGGCATCCCTGCACATATTTACCAGATGTGCAGTTTGGTCTTCATGTGGATCCTGAACCATTGGAGTGGGAACTATCCCAAAATCTGTTGCTGGCCTCTGGACTATGATCTACTAGCTAGGCTGCCTTGTCTGTCCTCTGTGGGAGAAGGACCTAGTCTTGCAGAGACTTGAAGTTCCAGGGTGAGGTGATATCTAGCTGTGCCAGAGTAGCTCAGAGGAGAGGGGAGAGAGGATGGGGTAAGGATGTGAGAGAGCAGAATGTAAAGTAAATGAGTAAAAAATAAAATTAAATTTAAAAAAAAATCCCAAACCATATTGCCGTGGTTACAATTTCAATGGAAAATAGAGATATCTGTCATGTGTTTAAAGCAGTATCTTTCCAACCTTTTGATCCAACATCTAAGCAAACCAATAGCACCCTTTCCAACTAGAATGGCTCTCAGATTCTAGTTATTTGGCTCTTACTGCTTGCTTCTTTGACACGTTTTGTTTCAATATTCCTTGATCAAAATATAATGACATTTGCCTGTTTTGTGGGTCTCTATTGGGGTTGCTTATGTTTCTCATCAACTTTTGGCTGCCTTATTTGTTGGGTTAACTAATTATCCAGTTTACTTGTCATTCTCTCTTATAGTCAGCCACAACATCCCAGTCTTAAGAAGGTCTTTTTGCTTATATTTTTATTTTTTATATTCTCTGACAGTAATTAGATCTTACTAAGATTAATGCTTTAATGTAACTATGTTAGTCTTCAACTTCTTGAGGAGAAGACCTGTAATTTTCATTAGCCACTGTATCAGAGACTGCTGCAGTTAAACATACAATCACCACAATATAATGCATTAAAAGTATAGAAAACTCAATGCATGTACATTAAGTTATCCTTCAATAGTTCTTTAATATACACATTTGATATATTAATTGTCATTTGGTAGTTCTTTTGCTTTCTCGGTTCCTCTGTGTGATAGAATTTTGTTCTAAGGAAGATAACTATTTTTAGATAGAAAAAAGATTTAACATTGAATAAGTTTCATGAGACATTGAAATTTGATTATAGCTTCCGTAACTATTATGGTAAATTGAACTGTCAGATCCTGATTGACTAAGCTTGGCTGTGAATGAATGCTTGAAGTTTCTTTTAGGCTATAGTTTTTAAAAGTAGAACGGTATAAGTTTCATTGGAGTAATATTCATCGTATTGGGCACTAGTTTTTGCCAAAAGTGGTATGAGTACAATTGGCCCAAAAACTGAACCAAGCTTACATGGTTTAAGATGTATTAAAAAAAGAGACCAAAGTACATAAGAGCTGTCTCTATCTATCTATCTATCTATCTTATCTATCTATCTATCTATCTATCTATCTATCTATCTTCATTTACATATCTCCCTAAACTTTGAATGCAGATTTTATGTATTCTAGATTCATCATAATATAGTATATATTATGATAGTGAGTAAAAATATTTAGTTTATTTATTAGACATTGAGTAATTGGCTCAAAAGAGAGTTATGATTTCTTATTATATATATTTCTTATTATAGCAGGCAATAAACATCTACAAAGTGTGCATCCTGCCATTACTTTTGACTAGGATTCTTTCTTTGGTGAATCTTATTTATTTACATGACAAATAGCACTTCTGAGTCATCTAGAGAATTTTTAATTTTATGCAATACTTGTACCTTTAAAATGGCCCTGAAGTTTATTATCACAACAGCTCTACTTTTCTGGGACATTTTGACAAGGTTAAAGGCCTCTTCATAGCATTTGTGTTTTAAGATAATTAATTAAAAAATGAAATATATATTTTATAAAATACCCCACTCCTTTTAAAAAAATATGTTGTCCTTCTCCTTAAGCATTTCTTTTAGAACTTTGTCATCCCTAACAGAAAGAATATGAAAATCCAGTAAATTTACTGTATTTATTCTAACTATATAAATAATTAGAATAATAGTTTCTAAAACATTGAACTTCTAAAAATATCTGAAAAAATAGTTCAATATTAATTTTAATAAATGTTCCATTTGGTTGTTTATCAAAAAGACAGTGTAAAGTTTCCATCACCTTTGCTGTTGCACTCTGTTGAAATTACTGACTGGTGAGAGAGTTCTCAAGGAGGGTGAAGTCATTTAGCATTAATCTAAGAAAAATTTAATTAGAAGTATGATGCACTGGCTGCAAAATAAATCATAGAATAAATTCCTGAGCTCATTGTGAAGGATTTTGAATTATGGACTAATTTGAATAATCCAGCTCAACTGGGAATTGCCTCTCTGTCATTTGTATAAAATTGAAGGCATTCCTGTAGCTGTAGATATGTTTTTACTGGTACTTGAAATAATTTCCAAATAAATAGAGTGAAAGATCTTTAGAACTGTTTTTTTCTTTAGCTTTCTTTATTCATTCAAACCCTACAGGGTGCAAATAATGTATTCCAGAGCAATAAGTGCTAAATATCCTATATCCTTTGCACGTGATGAAATTATATGCCATCTGTATGTACACAATATGTTGGGAGCTTCAGGGAAGGGGAAAGGTGAGGTGGGTAGGATGGTAGTCAGCCAAATAAGATGATGAGCGACAAAATGTTCAAAAGTCAAAGCATTCAATGCTTTCAGAAATGTTTGAGCTTCCTAGTATTTCCATGAACACATGACACATTTATGGCATATCCCTTTTAGAAATTATTCCATTATTGCAATAGAAAACTCTATTCATTGTGTTGCCAGAGTGTAGTATTTACCAGTAAATGAATTATCTACAAGATCCAATCTTATGCTGAAAAATATAGGAAAAAACAGAATAGAAACAAAAGTATTAAAAAGATTACTCATTTCATAGAACAAGTAAAACTTAATAGACTAACAAATCAGGAAAATATAATATATAATTAGTAAGAAAATTAGACACAAGGAACAGACCATGATGATATCAGAAAGCAAAGACGTTAAAGCATTCTTATCAAAATGCTCAAAATAAAGTCTCACAAACTGAGATTAGAATAAAGGAATCTAATTAGAAATACAATCATCAAGAAAGAAGTTGCAATATTCATTGTCTAATATTGTCACTCACACAAAATGGGTTTTAATAAGTGTGCATGTATAATTTGAAACACAAAATATCACTGTTATTGATAAACTTGGTCACCAGACTCTCTGAATTATTTATTATTTTGGAGTTTCTGAATTAATTATGAAGACTGTATGATGCATATATTTTAAAAGAAGTATTGTTTTTATTAATACTTTGCAGTTAATATGGCATAACAAATACACATATTTAAATCTCCTTTGATAACACTGAACTTAGACATATGGAATGTATTTGTATCCTTTAACACATCACCAAAGACCAAATGAAATTCATGTTTACTGCTTTGGCTTTCTACTTAAAAGTACTTGAAACATGAAGAAATTAGAGTCATACCATACATATTCAAACCTCACAAGTGGGTCTTTAATTACATAGAGACTAACTCTTGAGTTGAATGCATAGTGTTCACCCCTTATTTATGTGACTTTAATTTTTAAACACATGGTTCACAGATCATTGTAGGAAGGGAAAAAGCAAACCACTCTCAGTATTGAATAATAGTTGTGGTAGTGTGTAACTTTCCGACTCATATTTTAATAATCCTGACCCAGAGTATTTATAAATTCACTTCATACTTTGTAGACATAGTAGAAGTAATTGACATAATATCAAAATCTGAATTTTAATTATTAACGAGAAATATCCCATGTCTTGCTTTATATCTTGGCATTATACAAAATGGTACCCTTAACTTTATTTCTTTGTGCTGTTGAAGTTAGACATTTTAATTTGATGCTTTTCTGTTTGTTTATTTTTCATTTGCTAACATCATTAACTATATTCTTTTATGAAAAATTTTCATTGTTTTTAATTCTAAGTTTTATAGTGTAGAGAAACTATTCTTGATCATATGAGAACACTTTTTATTAAATGTTGTATAGAAAATTTGCCTATCAAGCAAGACTAAGTTTATCTGCTCAGAAAATAAAAATCCTCCTTATTCTTTTTCCATAGAGTATTATATAGATCTTTAATTTTTGAAACTCCTGTATTCGTATTCAGTAAAATAACAATAACACCTACAGAAAAGACACATTCTACTCTTTTATTATATTTGCTGAAGGTGTCATTGTCATTAACATATTAAAATTATGCAAATAAAAATGAAGAATATCACATTTTTAGACAGCTTTTTTAGACAACATAGCATATGTCAAAGGCACCAGCATTCTTAAGATTACAAGCAGACCCATTTGTTTTACACTAACTAGATGGAACATATCCTTTTCCCTTTACATGGGTTTGTTTCCACTAACATACGTGTGAGTGGTTTCAAAATAGTTTTAGACATTAAGGGATTGTTATGGAGCAAATACAATGAGTTTTTGACTCTTTTGCCTGTTCTTAGAGCTCTTTTTCTCTGACTGGGTTGCATCATCAAACCTTTATATGAGGGCTTGTGCCTTGTCTTATTGTAACTTTTTATGCAGTGATTGGTTAATAGCCTTGGGAAGCCTGCTCTTTTCTGAAGACAGAGGAGGCGAGTGGATTTGGGGCAGAGGGGAGGAACTGAGAGGAATGGAAGGAGGGGAAACTGCTGTCTGGATATATTGTATGGAAGAAAATAAATTTAAGATAAAAAAAGAAAAGAAAGAAAATTAACTCTTCCAGTGGTTATCAACTGACAATAGCTCTTCACCTAAGAGAAAAATTTTGTGTTCACATCCCATGTAAATACTAGAATTCCATCTGGCTTGAATATATGTAGATCATGTGTATTCTGGCACAAATAACTGTGAGTTCACTTATGTAACTACGCTGTTTTCTTGTAATAATCTACTGTATCTGACTCTTACAATCTTTCCATCCCCCTTTATGCAATGTTCACAGAGTTTTGGAAGGAGGAGGTGTGATACAGTTGTTCCATTTAGTGCTAAGCTCTTCAGTTTCCTAGTCTCTGTAGGTTGACCTGTTTAGGTTTCTGTGTTAGTTATGATCTACCACAGGAAGACGTTTCTCTAGTGAGGGTTGAGAGATATACTGACTTATGGGCTGGTACATAGCAATGAGTCATGAGGAGTCAGTTTACAATTATGATCATTTAACAGAATAGCAACAGGTTTTGCAACAGGGTGTGTGATTTATTTAGCTGCAGGTTTTTGACACAGACAATGATGCCAGGTATGGTTTTTGTATTGTGAAGATGGGCCTTAAATCCAATTAGAAAGTATTTGATTATTTCCATAACATGTTGCAATTGCACCAACGGACATAATTAGCCAGGCCAGTCATTATTTGAATGACTCATAGGTGTTCCTAAGTGTGTAAGATAGATGATTACTTTTCTTGAAATTTTAAAATCGTATGTACATAGCCTCTTATTTATTATGAAAGCGTCTTAAACTTTCCTTTTCCATGAGAATCTTGACTGTCCTAGGGATGCATATACAGCAATTCTAAGAATGCATTTCACTGAGGTATTAGTACAGTGAGTGTCTGAGAGAATGACCACTCTGTGAGACGGCATCATCATCACATTACACCATGGGGCGGTGCTAACACCTTGACTTAATGCTAAACTTGTCAGCTTACTTTGGAATATATTTATTAGATTTCAACACTATAAAATTACTTTCTTTTAAAATCTGTGTTGGGCAACCTGAAAATAAAGTTACTATGTGAAATCCATATGGAAGAAGCAGGGTGTTGTGTGTACCTCTTTCAGGCAAAGGTATCTACATTAATCATCTGTAATTCTTACGTATGAGAGCTACGTTTTTCCTCTTATTTATTTCAATAATCACCTATCTCATTGACAAGTACCATTTAACAGCTTAAGATAAAACTTCATTATTTTATTAATTTTGCTTTAAAATTTTCTAGCTTTGGCCATTGGGAACTCTTCTGTTTGTCTCTGAAAATATTCCATTTTCGTCTTCTGTCTTTTCCTAGTTCTATTATCAGCGATTTCTCCAAGGACCTACCTCCTACTCCTTTAACTGAAAATTTTGTGACAGGTGTCCTTATTGCTCCTGAATTGCCATTGTTTTCTCTCCATCTGACAGTGCCAGTGTGCATATATATATATACACTAACACACACACATTCATGTTTGTAATGATCTCTATCAGCCACTGTAAGATAGCTATTGTGTGATAGTTAGGATTGTACGTCAATGTCTCCAATGCTCAGCCAATTTGATCATTTGTGAAGCTCCTGTGAGAGGAACAACAGAACAGCTTTACAATTCATAAATGTGGCTTACTGGTAAGCTCAAACTCGATGAGTTCGTCTCGAAGAGGCAGAGTCCTGAGCACTACATACCCAGAGGACCTCATGCTCTTGTAAAGTTTTGCTCTCTTTGCTGTCCTGGCACCACATCCCTCATAACCATGAAATGAGTATAAACTCTAAGGGGGTTTCCAGGCCCTCACTGGGCAGTACCACTGGTACTTTTCAATAATAGTAATTGAACTTTCCCCAGCATTGTTGCTTAAGCAGATTAATGGCTCAACCACAACCCTTGGAAAGAATTTAGAGATGAAGATTGTGAGCAATGACCACCACACTTAGAATGAATTTGGAGACGTATATTGTTGGTAATGTTAGGTTACGATGTTTTTGCTAGTGGCTTTGATGTAGAAAATTTTAGGGAACAATTTGAAGCTCAGAAAGGCACACTCTTAACAGTTGAGCTAGGGATTCTTAAAGGTCAGGAAACAATGGCAGCTTGGCCAACACTAGCTGATGTGCCTTTTTGCTAAAGCTAAGCTGATGATCATGATGCTGATTACTCTCTTGTACCCATTTTTGCCTTCAGCTTCCAATATGATTTAATTAAAAAAAATTGATAAGAAGTAGGCATGCAACCTGAGAATTAAAGTAGAAATTACTGACTGCTTTTTTACAAAAAGTTTAGATTTTTGATTTTCTTGAGATTTTTTTTAGAAGATCAGTTTTTAACATAAATATACAATAATTGATTCCTTGTAACTGCAAATTGCAGCCTGCTAGTAAAGAGAAACTGCTGGAAATTAAGTTGCTTGCTTTCACTTTGTTAATATGTAAAAGTTACTTATATGAGTGTATGTGAGTTCTTAAAAATGATTGATTTTTTTTTACCTGCAATACATAAAATGTTTCTTATTTAAAGATATTAAGAAAATACTGTTTTTTCCTGATCATTTACTAAAAGAAAAATTGAATGCAATCACACTGTAATTTTTATAATTCTTGAAAAACTTTGATAGGATATATAAGCTGCGGGAAAAAATTAAAGTTCTTGGAGCTTTGCTCTATATACCCAACGTGCGAATGTATATATGTCTATCTGTCTGCCTGTCTGTCTGTCTGTGTGTATGAATGTATGTACATATGTATGTGGTTGTTGGAGCTTGTCTCGTCTCATCTATCAAGTATATTTGAGTATGTACCTGCTTTACTCATCACCAACCCCACATCCTCTTCTTGGATTGCTAAACATAGTGTTAGAGCTTGTCTTCAAGAATCATTTTAACCTTTTCTCTGTTCATTTCCATTTCAACAATATGATCTCATTGTCCATGACTGTATTACTTTCCCCTTGATCCTGTAAAAAATTAATTAGTAGCTTAATATAACATAAATTTATTAACAGCTCTGTAGGGCATCAATGTGACATAATCTCACTTGGCTAAAATCTAGGTGTCAGCTGAGGTGTTGTTTTATAGGCATTTTTTTTTTCTTTTGCTGGGATCAGCTTCTATAGCTTTTATTTGAATCTTTATAACAGCTTTATCACAAAGCTATCTAAAATACTCTCTTGTTGTATGATGAATATAAATCAACTCTTGTGACTGGTATTTTGAACAATTGTTTCTAAGTAGTGGTTTTATTTGGGAGGTTGTGAAGCCATACTGTTTGGAGCCTAGAGGATGGAAGTTTGTCACTATCAGTTGTCTTTGGAGATTATAGTCTGGATGCTGATTCCAGCCTAATTCTCTGCAACATTGTGGAGAACTACTATACTAGATGCTTCTGCATCCATGTACTATGGTGCTTCATCCATGATACCTTCTCTGCAATGATGAACTAGAATCTATGACACTATGAACCAGAATAAACTTTTCATCCTTAAGTTGTTTCTTACAAGCAGTTATCTTGTAAATGTATCTGACACACTCCTGTAATCAACTCAGCTTTGGGGATTGTCCCATTTGTCTAGGTAAATACCTAGGGATATAATAGCCGAGTTTTAAATAAATGCTGTATGCAATTTTCTAGTAAACAGTCTTGTGAAGTAGCCATATCATTCTGTACCTCCAGCACCTATGAAGTGTGTTGCTGTCAGTCTGTATGCTCACTATCAATGGATGATGTTAAATTTTGAATTTTAGCAAGTCTAGGAAGTGTGGACTTAAAATTTGTCATTGTACTTATTTGGAATTCACTAATAATAAATACTATTTTGTATATTTTCATGTTTGTTTTTTATTTGTCTTCTTTGGAGAAGAATCTATACATTTAAGAGGTATTACTACATTTTTATAGATCTTTAATTAGATATGTCTTTCACAAATATATATTTTATAGTCTTTATATTGCCTACCTGCTCTCTTAATATCATTGGCAAGGAAGAACTTTTCATTTAATGGAAATATTAATTAATATTTCCATAGATCAGGCTATTGTTATTTTCATTTAATTTAAATTTAAAATTTGTTAACAAGTCATATACATCTTTTATATGTTTTTGAAAAATATTTATAATTTTGTGTTTTATTTGGATATTCTGTATATTGTGTGTGCATTGGCCCAATTAGTGCTTGTTTGTGTGTGTGTTGTGTGTATGATTACTCATGTAAAAAACAGATATCTTGATTAAAGACTTCTTGGAGCCTGAGCTCTTTCAAATAACATCGCAGTTTGTTATTATTAGATTTAATAAAATTTATTTGTTATTTAATAAATTTAATTCCTGGAGCCCATAACATTTTACGATTAAAAATATGAACTTAGAGTTCTTAAGATACTTAATAGCCATTCATTTTTTCTAGAAACATCCACTCTCTTGTCCAGAGAGAAAATATACAGAGTAAAAAGGACTAAAGACTAAATAAAGTAGAGGAAACCCAATGGAGAAATTGATATATCCAAATAATACAGAGAGGAACTCTTGGATAGTGACTTTACAAACTTATGTATTCTAAAGATTTGTTTTATAGTAACCTCAGAAGGCTACATTCTGGAGGTTGATTCATTTTTGAGAGACTATATATAAAATAATTTTTAGAATGGTACAAGTCTTATTTGATAGCAGAGTCATTCTGAGGTATTTCCAATCAGTATTATTAACCATTTGTAAAGGAGGCTCCACTTAGTTGTTACACTTTCAAACTGTTATGCTCTTAGGGAGAGAATATACTAAGTGACAGTTTCGGCACATCTCATGCAACCAATGACAGATAAGGAAATACATGGATAATGGGTGTATAATCTCATAATGTCATTTAGAATCCCAAGAAAGGTTTACAATAAGCTACATTTGGCTGTTCATGTCCGATGTTGTGTTTGCTTTGCTGTTAGCAAATGTCATAAACCAGGAAGCTCACAAATAAGGATTTATTTCCCACAGCTTTAGAGATTAAACAAGTCAAAAGCCAAGTGCTGACAGATGTGGTATGAGAGCCCATTTTTTTTTTTTTTAAAGAAAAGATGGCATCATCCTGTGTATCTTCCTGTGGGAAAAATGATAAAAATAAACAAACAAATAAACAAAAACCACATTACTGAGTTTCTGTTGTATGAACAAGTCCTGTTCTCCAGGACTCTGTCATTATGATATAATTATTTCCAATAAACTGCTTCTAAATATCATCATCTTAAAGAGTAATTATTTCATATGAACTGTGAAGAGAACAAACATTTGAGCCTAACAGATATGGTCTCTAATAATGAGTAACTGAATGGAGTTGGTTAGTTTGTTCTTTGAATATTGACTCAATACAAATCAACCCTTTAACTAACCATTCCATTCCATAAGTATTGCAAAACAGAATAAGAAAAGATGGGATACGCAATTATGAAACGTGAAATAAAAATTAATAAATAAAATGTGACCCTGTATACTGGTATTTATGGCCAATCAGAAGTTTGTTTTAAGCCAAGTAGCTATTTCAAATAAATGTGTTAAGTAAAACATTACATATCATGTTTTACATATTACACTGTAGGGGTTTCTGGGATGTTTATAACACGACTTAGAGTTTTCTATACATAGACTTTGAGATAATATTTGATAATAAGAAATTTATTTGGAAAACAATCCTTCAAAAAAGCAGTAAACTCTTGAATTTTACATGAAATTTAAGTCCATCCCACAGGTGTGAAGATTCAAAACTAGGATCTTTAAGTAATGAACACATGCAGGGTATTTCTTTTTGGGATGAAGGTATTTTCCTCAGTATTTCCCACTTCAGCCCAATTACCAGAAAATTTCATGACTTCATTTTTGTTTACTGCTGAATAAAATTACATAACACGTAGCTGTCATATTTTCATTACTTATTCACCAGTTGATGGACACCTAGGCTGTTTTCATGTCCTAACTACTATACATAGAGAAGTAATGAACATGACTGAGCTAGAAACTCTGTAGTAGAAAATAGAATCCTTTGGTTATATATGTCAAGGAGTAGCATAGCTATGTCATAAGATAATTTTTTTTTTTAGCTTTTTGAGCAACATCCAGGGACCATGGATCAGGAAGAGGAAGAGAGATCTTAATGGAGGGGAAGTAGCAGAAAACCTGTAGAAGGCAGTCAACATAAAGGGGAATGATATAGAGGGAGGTTTAAATGGAGAAAAAGATGGGAGACTAAGTCAGAGGATCAAGAAAACTAACACTAAGAATGTTTGGAAAAGTAATATTGAAATCTAATATTTTTTTATTTAGTTAGTTATTTAAATCACATCGTAATTTACTTATTTACGCAGAGGTTATAAACACAAAAAGGCAGGATGTGGGAAAGGGAATGGCACCGGAGCATATGTGTTCAGGGGGAGTACAGATACCTTTCAGAACAGGTATCAGCTGGGTGTAGGTTCAGGGACAGGTCACTATGTCTCTGCCTATGATTCACTTGTCCTTATCTAAGTTGGTACTGTCCACCGAGGCTGCCTATTTATAAGACCTATGACTACTGAGTCTGGTAAATTTCCACAGAAGCTGCCTGTTTACAATAGCTTATAGCCTTCTGTTTTCAGTGTTTTTCCATAGAGACCCAAGACTTTGTGTTAGCATGTATGTATGTCAGGCCTATTGCTGACTTTAGGCCTATGGCTGATTTTAGGCCTTTAATGCATATGCAGGGCTGCTCCTGACATCTCCTCCCTTCTCTAAGTATAGAAGGGCCTTGGCGATTCTATTCTTGTGAAGGCGGGGATAGAGGCCTGACCTCCAATAATTGAAGGGGACCTTGTAATGGCTCCCGTCCTCCTGTTGTTGTCCAGTGAGGCATGAGGGCCATACCCATCCCGATGTCTTTTTCCTGGAGAGGGGATACTTTTGACGTCAACCCTATGCAGTCAGGCTTGTCCCTCAGGGTACCCAGAGAGACATTTTTAACTTTTATTTATATTCCCTTGCAGTGCTTAGCCTGCAGCCTAAGCAAGAATTCAGATCACCAGTCAGAGAGGGTTCTGGGTAGCCTTTCTCTGCTTGGTCTAGAGGCAGAAGTCCCCTCTTTTAGGTTGGGTGGAGATGGGTTTGAGGAACACCCTGGATAAGTAGCAATCTCATCTTGAGTCTTGTGGTCCTCCATAACTAATTTATAATAATGTACCTGAATAGGTTTTGCTACCAAATTATCTATCTGTTGTATCACAAAGTTAGTCAGCCTATTTAAGGCCCGGGACCAAAAGAATCAGCAAAAATAACCCAATTAATGGTCCCAAGATGGGAGGAAGTGGGGTTGACAACCATGGAGAGGTTGAAAAACAGTCCTTGTACCAACTCATCTTTCTCTTTCTCTTTCTCTTTCTCTTTCTCTTTCTCTTTCTCTTTCTCTTTCTCTTTCTCTTTCTCTTTCTCTTCTCTTTCTCTCTCTGCCTTTCTCTGGGCCTTCTCTGACCTTTTTCATGTTCTCTTTAACCATCCCTGTCTTGTCTATGTAAGGGCAACATTCTTCTTTAAGGGCTGTACACAGTCAAGAGCTGTACACAGTCTTTTCTATTGTAGAAGAGTAAATCAAGTCCGATAAAGTCCTTTGCAATTTTTGGAGATCATTTCAGACATCAAAACGAGGAATTTCTTCAGATTAGTGATGTCAATCTTTAGTTGTTTGGTGTCCTTGTCAATGGCCCATCAAATGTCTGAGTAGTATAAGTCTGGAGGCCAGCATCAGCATTACAGCTTTACCAGCAGACATCACAGGTGTTTCATTTTTACTTGAGATACTGCTTGGGTCAGAGTTTCTGGGTGCCCCATTTCTGCCAGGTTTTGTGAGATTCAGTGCGGAGCTGCTGCCTGGGATCTGCGAAATCTAATATTTTATATGATTCTTTTTATATATGTGTATATAGATACACGAATGTATAAAAATATATACACACATATATGAAATGAATCTCATAAAAAGTACTATATACATGTATACACACACACACATATATATATAATATATATATATATATATATATATATATATATATATATATATCCTATATTAGTTTGTCTAATAAATATCCCAGTATGTAAGCTGCTTGGGGTTTCTTGGCCATCCCACAGCAATTCAGGTCTTGCCATTGTTTTTGATTATCCACTATAACCTGATGGTAAAACCCTGCTGGTGAAAACATCAACTATACACTTTAGCTATAGGACATGGATAAATCTAGTTGATGTTTACTAAGAAGCTTCCTCAATGCTGACTCTTTTTCAAATATCAGAAGGCTGAAATAATGCAGGAGGCTGAAATAAAAGAAGCAATCATTAAATATTTTATCCAGTTGTGAACTTTGCAAACTGCAATAATGTTAGCATGGCATGACATACTCAAAGGTGCAGTATTGGTTCAAATACAGGCACAGATATATAAAGTAATTTAACAATTTCTTTCTGATTGGATTCAAATCCCACTCCTGAGGGAGGATGCACATGTTTAGTATTGCACATGTGACACAGAACCCATGGTTTGAGAATGGACACAAAAGTAAACTTACTATCATTATTTTGCTAAATGGATAGAGTACCAGGCTACCCTCTAAATCTGTATATCTATACCTCAAGCTTAGTGCTTTCCTTGGACCTCACCAGAGAAGTTTCCTTGTGCAGTAGATGGTGTTTAACATAGAAACGAGTCAAAAGAAAAAAAAAATTGTATATGGAGTGCTTAGCCACAAGTGGGACACCTATATCATGACACCAAGGCTTTTCGGGCAGAAAGATTTTAAAAACAATTCAAGGGGATCAATGTAAGATAGCATCCTGTGGTCACGCCAGACAAATGAACTTATGACTTCACAGTATCTGTGGTTTCCTACCTAAGACCTATACAAAATCAACCAAGTCGATATTCCAACATGAAGAGAGAGGTTCTTATGAGCCCCAAGCCACAGCTGAGTTGTTACTTGCAGCTGATAGCTGTGGGACAGGAAGAGTTTGTTTTCTTTAAGGGTGTGACCCTTCCAGTGTTCTACTGTGCTCCAGTGGATGGCTCCACACACATAATTATATCGTCAGAACAAATGAACTTGGTGAATCATTACAGCGAAAGAGGACACAAAGCTGGAAGTGGCTGGGAGATAATAGGATGAATCTAGAAAGAGTTGGGAGGAGGGAAAAGGGTGAATATGATCATTATTCAATGCAAATACCATGACATAATTAAATCTTAATTAAAGCTCTATATTTTTCAAAGCCTGAAGACGAAAATGGAAGCTTTAGAAAGGACGTCAATATAATATTATGTTAACAAAACCAAAACTGATTGAATGTAGTTCTGCACATCTTGAATCCTATCACTTGGGAAACTGAGGCTGTAGGAGCATTATGAGTTTAAGGTCCACCAGAGCTACATAGTAAGTCACCATATCAAACAACAACAGCAGCAACAACAACAACAACAACAAAACCAAAAGTTTGTATTGCAGTGCAGCATTATTGGCAATAGCTTGCTTAGGGTCTTAGTCTAGGTGGCATGGATAGATGAGTAGATTAAGAAGAGTGTGGTACATATGCTTAATAAAATATCACCCAGTCACATAATAGAATTACATGCTATCGTTTGCTAACAAAGTCTATAAATCTGGCACATTTTGATAAATGAAATAAGTCAGGAACAAAAATGAATATATTTTACAGTTTAACTCTTGAATAATCTATAGACTAAAAGAACAGAACAGCAGTTACCAATGGTTGGTTCGTTTGGACAAAGGAGGAAGAGATAATGATTTATTAGTGGCTACTCAGCAAAAATTAGGGAAATAAGCTCTTGTGCTTGATTACATAGTAGAGTGGTTATACTGAAAACAAAGAAGCAAACACTCGATTGGATATTCCAAACAACTGGAAGAGAAGATTTTTAAACTTACTACCAAAAAGAATTGATAAATGTATCTGTTGATTACTGGCTTTTAGAACCCATTTCACTCTCCCTTTGTCTCTCTCTCTCTCTCTCTCTCTCTCTCTCTCTCTCTCTCTCATTCACTTTCTAATATTATTATGTGAAGAAATTTTTTATAAAGCAGGTAAATACTTAAAAAGCTCTGAGAAATGATACAGGACACACAGGTCCCAGGCCTTGTCTGTTGGGCTATGTTTCTGAGGACTGCTCTTTAACTCGTACTTCTGTGTGTCCTAGGTGTAAAGATCAGAGGAGGAGTCAGCAATTAGTGGAAACTGCTGTTGTAAATGATGTAGTTCTTTTATATGAAAGTAATCCTAAAGGCTAATGCATGGTAAGGGGCAAAGGGAGTGAATATTAGTCCAAAAAAATATCCTCAGCCATGTCAAGAAAATGCAGTACTTCGTAGTAATTATCTATAACCTATTGTTATAGTCACACAAGTGTTTGTACCATAGAAAAAGAATACCATTTGTTACACTCTTTCAAACATTAGAGTTTTTATTAATTTTTATTATATTTTTATTGAATGTTTTATTTATTTACATTTCAAATGTTATCTCCTTTCCTGGTTTCCCCTGTGCAAATATTAGAATTTTTAAAAGCAAAACTCACATATATTCAACCTGTTGAGCAATGGGATAATTCATAGCTTTTATATTTTGATGAATGATCTTTCTTCTGATATATTTATTAATAATCTAGAAGCAAAATATGTATGTGGTAGAAGTTTTAATGATGAGTTTAATCATGAGAAATACAGTATCCAGTATATTATAGTCTCTCTTCAGATTATTTCAGGAGGTTTTATTTTTGTTTCTTTTGTATTTTACATGACTTTATATCTAGAATTGCTATTTTCCTCTTCCTCATAGTTTAGTGGTAATTTCCAAAATATCTTAATATAAGAGTCACATAGTCTCATATGTAATGTGTAAAAACTTCCCATGCTTTCTTCCCATGTAAGAACTGTCTCTACACAATGCTGTATAGTCTTTTGCATACTATGCAACATTCCTACACACACCTCTGGACAATCTTACTCACAACACTGGACATCACTACATATTAGAACAGAGGGTAGAGAAGGCGACGTTGACAGATTGTGTTATGGACAGTCAATTTATTTCATCTGAAGAGCAATGACAGATTTGAAATGAAGACATACAGGTACATAAAATGTCACTTGTTGCCTAATTAGAGTCATAGTGTGTGAATAAATTCAAAAGAACAATGTAGTTTAAACTAAGCACACTAAACTATCATTACACGTTGAGTGATGGTCATTTTGGTAGCAAAAATAAAATGAAGTGAGAATTGAACAGAGATAATTATAATTTGTTATGATCGTTTATTGAATCCTTTATGAAATTATGAAATAAAACTGTGTCCATTAAGACAGTAAGGATATACATTAAGCACTTCCCTGTGACACATTTATAATAGTTATTAAAATATTATTCTCCACTTAGATCCTGATAGTCAAAACAATTCTAGAACCATTTCCATTGTACAACATTTTGCAATTTTTCTGTGGGTACCAAAAACTTACTGTCTTTCAAAGTCACTTCACTCAATTATGGAGAAAACACAATATAAAAATGAAAAGAAAATTATTTTACACAAATAAATTTTCCCTAGTGTAAAGTTAAAGGAATCCCAATATATTTCACAGTAGTATTTTAAACTAATAATAATTTTTATTTAATTTAAAAGGATAAAGGTGATCTAGGCATAGTGGCACATGCATTTAATCCAAGCACTCAGGAGGCAGAGGCAGAGGCAGAGGCAGAGGCAGAGGCAGAGGCAGAGGCAGAGGCAGAGGCAGAGGCAGAGGCAGAGGCAGAGGCAGAGGCAGAGGCAGAGGCAGAGGCAGAGGCAGAGGCATCTGTAAACCATGCCAGGGTGTTTTAAATAGACAGTTCTAGGATAGACTGGGCTACATAGAGAGACCTGATGCCAAAACAACCAAAGTAACAAATAAATAAATAAGTAAATAAATCCACAGAATGGACTAGAAAATGAGAGAAGAAAATTATTGTGTGAGAGAAAGTAGTAATACAAACACACACACACAGAGAAGAAGAGAGAGAGAGAGAGAGAGACAGAGAGAGAGAAAGAGAGAGAGGAGAGAGAGACAGAGACAGAGACAGAGACAGAGACAGAGAGAAGAAGAAGAGGAGGAGGAGGAGGAGGAGGAGAGGAGGAGGAAGGGAGGGGAGGGGGAGGAGTAAAATGAGGGGAGAAATAAATGGAGAGAAAAAAAGAGATGTTAGAAACATTTGATCATATAGCAGAACCCTCATACGATTATTTATGAGAAAAACAAAGCTATATTTTTAACATGAGTCTTCTCTTTACTTCAGAGAAAATGTGTGAGTTTCAATGAAAACCATAAAACATAAAATCAGAAAAGATATATTAGGATATTTAATTAATATCAAAAAAGACAATTATAGAGATAAATAGAAAATATAGATACATGAAAAAAATCAATATAATTTGATTAATGGAACACTAAAGAAAATATTATTAACATATAGTGAATAAAGACAATAACACATTGGCAATAAAAATAAATTATTTATCATGATGAAAAACAAACCTATAGGCAGTAAAACTGAAATACAAATGACTGCTCAGTTTTCATCTTAATTAGACAGGAAAACACACACTTTAACTCATTGAAATAATCAATGTTAAACAATATTTAAAATCTTTAGTAGACTTAAAAGCAAGTCCATTTTTTTTCTAGTTTCATTTCGTAAAATTTACTCATCCCTTTATTCTGGTAGGTAAGACTTTTATTAGATTTTTGGTCCAGGTTGGATTCTCATGAAGATCTGTCAAATTAAGCTTCTGATTTCACTCAAAAATTGTCAAGAAGCTCCCAGACCCCAGCCATGGGTGATTGTCCTCTAAAGTTCAGCCTTCCTTTGTGACTTTTGAAACAGCACAATAAGGAAGGAACTATTGAACTACTCAACACCAGAGAAAGGGGATGGTTTGTCTGTTTAACATCAGGTACTATGTAATGGGAAATTTATTAATGAAAGCAGTATGCAAGAAATGATGTACCTTGGTAGTGATTTGGACGAAACAGTGGCAGGGAGAAAACAAAGAAGATGAAACCTAGGAGTTATTGAGGTGAGAATTAAGGACAATAATTATTACAGAAAGAGGTAAATGTAAAAGGAGGAGGGGAAAATACGAATGACTTGAAGCTATGGGTGTATGGAGAAAATAAAATTGTCTAAAATGGAGTGTAATTTTTGAGTCTGAATTTAGAATATGTCAGTATATTGATGACATTAATGAGGAGAGAAATTAGGTAATGAATATGCTCTTCCATAAATAGCTTCAAAAGTACAGACAGAACCTTCGAAAGCTTTATTTTAACTTATTTCAAAGATAATCATGTTTTCCCCCTTTCTTTCTTTATGTATAGAATTTCCTCAGAGCATTGATCTAAAAACATCAAGAAGATGGAATGGCTTCTGTATTCTTCCCATGTCTAAAACTGCTGACATTTGTGTTTTGTTGATATAATTTTCAAAGTCTTTCTATAAACACTGAAATTCAAAAGAAAATGCTTAGAATATGTTGTTGACCTTTTAGTTTTTCATTAACTATACGATGCATAATTTGTCATTTTCAAGCTCTCTAATTTTAAAGGTACTGAAAGTTCAGCTATGCTTAAGTGTACACACACCTATGGCAACATCATGTTTAGAATGCAAATATCAATGAATACACAGAGTTTTGCATGATTTTAAGAACCGATAATGAAGGTGAAATCTTGTAAAACGATGACATTGAGAAATGTATACTCACCTGTAAAAAATATGTTTTAATTAAGATGTGTCAAAACTTCACTTTGTTGCTTCATGTTCCAGAGGAACATATATATATTCTTTATTTACATTTCAAATGTAGTCCCCTTTCCAGGTCTCCTCTCTGGAACCCCCTATCCCAGACTCTGCTCCCCTGCCTGTATGATGGTACTCCCCTACCCACCCACCCACTATTACCTTCCTGCCCTGGCATTCTCCTACACTATGGCATCCAATACCCTCAGACCCAAGGGCTGCTCCTCCCACTTATGTCCAACAAGGCCATCCTCTACCACATATGCAACTGGAGTCATGGCTCCCTTCATCTGTACTCTTTGGTTGGTGGTCCAGTCCCTGGGAGCTCTAGGGGTTCTGGTCAGTTGATAATGTTACTCCCATCATAGGGCTGCAAACCCCCTCAGCTCCTTCAGTCCCTTCTCCAACTTCTCCATCAGGGACCCAACACTTAGTCCAATGGTTAGTTGTAAGCATCCGAATTTGTATTTGTCATGCTCTGGCAGATCCATTCAGGGACAGCCTATCAGTCTCATGCCAGCAAGCACTTCCACGATAGCATCCAGGTTTGACAACTGTATATGGATGGATCCCCAGGTGGAGCAGTCTCTGGATGGCCTTTCCTTCAGTCTCTGCTCCACACTTCATCTCCATATTTCCTCTTGTGAGTATTTGTTCGCCTTCTAAGAGCACTGAAGCATCCACACTTTGGTTTTCCTTCTTCTTAAGCTCCATATGGTCTGTGAATTATATCTTGGATATTCCTAACTTCTGGGTTAAGATCCACTTATTAGTTAGTGCATACCATGGTGTGCTTTTGTGACTGGGTTACCTCACTCAGGATGATATTTTCAAGTTCCATCCATTTGCCTGCGAATTTCATGAAGCCATTGCTTTTAATAACTAAGTAGTGCTCCATTGTGTAAATGTACCACATCTTCTGTATCCATTCCTCTGTTGAAGGACATCTGGGTTCTTTCCAGCTTCTGGTATTATAAACATGGCTGCTATGAACATAGTGGAACATGTGTCCTTATTACATGTTGGAGCATGTTGGAGAAGTGAACCTACACACCTATGGTTACTTGATGTTTGACAAAGGAGCTAAAACCATCCAGTGGGGTGCTGGATCAACTGACGGTTGTAGAAGAATGCAAATTGATCCATTCTTATCTCCTTGTACAAAACACAAGTCAAAGTGGATCAAGGATCTCTACATAAAACAGATACACTGAATCTAAAAGAAGAGAAAGTGGGAAAGAGCCTCAAGCTCATGGGTACAGGGGAAAAGTTCCTGAACAGGACACCAATGGCTTATGTCCTAAGATCAAGAATTGACAAGTGGGACCTTATAAAATTGCAAAACTTCTGTAAGGCAAAGGACACTGTCAATAGGACAAAAGGGCAACCAACAGATTGGGAAAATATCTTTACCAATTCTACATCTAATAGAGGGCTAATATGAAAATATACAAAGAACTCAAGAAGTTAGACTCTGGAGAACCCAATAACCCTATTAAAAATGGGGAACAGAGCTAAACAGAGAATTCTCAACTGAGGAAACTGGAATGGCCAAGAAACACCTAAAGAAATGTCCAATATCCTTAGCTATCAAGGAAATGCAAATCAAAACAACCCTGAGATTCCACGTCACACCAGTCAGAATGGCTAAGATCAAAAACTCAGGTGACAGCAGATGCTGGGGAGGATATGGAAAAAGGAAAACATTTCTCCATTGCTGATGGGATTGCAGGTTGGCACCACCACTCTCAAAATCAGTTTGGAGGTTCCTCAGAAAATTGGAATATTATCTGAGGACCCAGCATTTGTGTTTCTTAAGCAGGACTCCTGAAAAGTCCTCTGAGAGGCAGACAGGAAGAATGCACTATCAAGCCAGGCTTGAGACCAAAATGAAGGTGACCGTGAGAGCCCTAGAACAGGTAGTAAAGGCACCTGTCAGTACTAAACACACGAACTTTCTATGACAAACCTCAACTGATTTGCTTTACTTTGGAGGACTTCCTGCCTATTGAGGTTAATACTATTTTAGGTGTCCATATGCCATGTGTCATGGCTGTTACTGCTACAGCCTATCCAAGAGTGCAGAACTTGTGTGGAACCTAATTCATAGGTGGAGGCGAAAGGGGCCTGTTATATAGGATGAGACCAGGTGTGTAGGTATATAAAAAACATTGTATGTGGAGAATGTTCAATATATTGAAAATTAGTATTCATTATTGATTTCTATAAAATATGGGAAAGTTGTTTTTGCTTTTGTTTGTTTTGCCACTTAAGAAATTGGTTCTTATAAGTCCAACTTCTTCAAAGTTACAAATTAAAGAGTATGATGGATTATAAATCTGCTAATGATTTTTTAATCATTCAAAATTTATGACTAAATGAATACCCTAATGAAAGACTGCTAAGGAGTCATATTCATGGTTATAAATGACTTACTTTAAAATTTTTGATTCACTCAATTATGAAAATTAAGATGGAAATCTTCTAGCAATTTTATTAACAATATATAACACAGTAATCATACTTCTGGGGGTATAGGTGGAACAAAGTCTCACTTTATAGCCCAGGCTGGATTGCAACTCATTACATAAACAAGGCTGGACTTGAATCTGAGTCTATTCAATAGCTATCTCTTGATGAATATTGGGTTACAGGCATGAGCTATCATGTCCAGCTAATTATTTTAATGGTAGCTTTTGGAGCAGTAATAACATGCTTTACCTTTGGTATGATTGAAAAAAACATAGCTTGTCTAATCCACCTGTCTAATATGTAATATCAAGTTTTTGGAAATATGATTTACTCAAAAGTGAATTTAAACAAGACATTAAGCAGGGAGAAGAGGTGGGCACACATAAGGGAGTTGGTGAAAGGAAAAAATGGATGTGTATGATCAATATACACTGAATAAGTTTTTAAGTGAATTATTTGTCTGGCAATGATAAAGTTGGAAAAAATTAATTCAATATGTCAAAGTTCTGAAAATATTTGGAAGAGGTAAATTGAGATATCCTTTTAATGCCTAGTTATTTCTGTGGATCTATGCTTCCAAAAATTTATACATGCACAACTTACAAAATATTCTTAAACATTCCTTTCTATTTAATGCTTTAATTAAGAGGGGATCTATCCCCTCTTTATCCTTAGTCTCTGCATAGTTAGTGGCACCTCTAAAATCCCCTATTGGTGAAAACCTAACCCTTCTCAAGATGGCTTTTTAAGTTCTCTTCAAACAACTATGGAGAAGTAAAGTTACAATATGCCTGAAGAGTTGTGAGCATATGAAAATGGTGAGACTTTGCTTAACAAAAGGAGAAGAACTGGGTGGGAAAAGCAGGGGAATAAAGAGCTGCTCCCTTTGATTGGGGATCTCACTCGAGGGAAGGTGGAGCTGCTCCCTTAGATTTGAGACTGCACTCTGAATTCTCATCATCGACTCCTGAAAAACAATTGTGTAGCAAAGTTTATTGAATATCAGACTATAGGGTAGATTTAAAGATTCCTGGAGTGATTGCCATTATAATACATTACAGATACTCTTAATTTAGCTCCTATCTGAAGAATTTACCAGACCAATCCTCCCATATTCCTCCTCCTCATTTGTGAATGCATGGTTTTTTCAAAACATTTCCAGTGTTTGGAATAATATATTATTCTTATCTCACAACAACACCACATTTTACACAAAAACATGTGAATGAGTGGCTTTCATAATCTTTAAGGAGAAACTTATTTTCATGATTATAGACAGTTAATTTTCTGACCAAAACTCATTATTTTCATGCCATCATCCTGAAAGTTCATTGGTCAAGAATGCCACCCCTGCATTTAATAATGCTTGGTGGTATCATGCAAGATAGAAAGAAAGAGCATACGCTTCTGATCATTTATAGTTTTTATAAATTTTCATATTGTTGACATTTTATTTATTGTTTGTTTTTAAATCTACTTATTTACTTATTTTTATTGAAAATTGATGTTTTTCACAAATTCATTCTGATTACCGTTTCCTCTTCCCCAACTTCTCCTAGTTTCTCCTACATCTCCACTCACTCAAACCCACAATCTTTCATTTCCTCTTTGGTTAGAATATAGAAAGGCATCTAAAAACAGTAGCAATAAAATACTATAAAGTAAAATCAGAAAGTGAGAATAGGACATAATATAAAAATTAGTCAAGAGATATGCAAGAAGCACATATAGACACTGAGACACACACATTCACATAGATAGAAAATACATAAAAACAAAATGAGAAACCATAATATATAACCAAAATATCTGCAAGACAAAAAAAAACAAAAAATTCTTCAAAAATACCACTGAGTTCATTTTGTGTTGACTACCAACTGTTAGTCAGGGGCTTGATCCTTAACTGCAGTTTAAATACTCTGTTGAAGACTCCACTGAAGAAAATTAATGTTTCCTTTGCAGCAATTATTAATTGGAGAGAACTTCTGGACTAGGGATAGGGGCTTGTGTCCCCTTGCCCTTTCAGCACAGGGACCCCACCTTGCTTAGTTCTAGGCAAGCCTTGTACATACTGCTACAGTCTGTGAGTTCATATGTGCACTAGGTCTTCAGCCTTGTTTTTTTGTCATTCTCCATTCCCATTGGCTCTTAAATCTTTCCCACTCCTCTTCTGCAGAGTTCCCTGAGCCCTGAGGGAAGGGATGGAGACATCCCACTTAATCTAAGTGTCCCAAGGTCGTTCATATTTTATCCCTAATAGCAAAGAGTAACTTCTCAATGAGTAGGAAAATTCCTTTTCCTTTTTGTGTGGCTGGGGCTCAAAGTCAGAGCCTTGCAAAAGCTAGAAAAGCTCTCTGAGCTGACTCAAGGGTCCAAGCTTTTAGGTTTCTGAGACTGGATTTGTATAGTATTGGCTGACTTCAAAGTCCTGCCTCTGTTTCCTGAGTTCTGGGTGCACAGGTTCTTCATCCTGCAGGATTTATTTACTTTCAGGTGATTTTCCTTCCTTCCTTCCTTCCTTCCTTCCTTCCTTCCTTCCTTCCTTCCTTCCTTCCTTCCTTCCTTCCTTCCTTCCTCCTCTCCCTCCCTCCTTCCCTCCCTCTTCCTTCCTTTCTCCTCTCCCTCTTTGCCTTTATTTTCCTTGTTTCAAGATTTTTCCTCCAGTTTTCTTCCTTCTTCTTCCTTTCTTCTTCCATATGCCCCTTCTTCTTCCCTTCTTCCTTTCCCTTCCTCTCTTCTTTACCTCTTTGGTTTTCTTTCTGTCATTTTATACTTGATGACTTATTCCTTTATCTATTTTCTTTGGTTAACTGGCATTCCATGATAGTAAAATTCTGTGAAATGAACATTCATAATGAAAACAGTGATTTAAGCTAATTCATAGGATGGTGTCAGTGAAATCCACGTGAGAGCCAGCAGAAACTAAAACTCTCTGGGTGCTCAGTGGGCCTTACCTTCCTTTTTCACTTATGAAAGGAATGGTGCTTTGGAGATTAATCAGTATTAACAGCTATATGACAGGTTATTTACTTGCCTGACACTTTTCTAATTCTTAGGCTTGATAATAGCTTTTCTCCCTTATGACACAGAACAATTTTTAAATGATTGACATTAAATGTTATTACAGTGTTAGTGGACTCAGAATTAATTTTAATCAAATGGTGATGCAAGGATTTGCATTATGAATCAAGAGCATCGCTTGAATATTGAACCATATTTTTGTATACAGCAAACTAGCAATTTCAATTTCATTACATAATAATCATTGTTTTCAGTTACATCTCACAGGCCAGAGATAAGTTAAACTTATTACTTTTCAAACACATCTCATTGAGCTGTTAACTATGGATGTTTAAGGATGTCAAAGAAACTCAATGGTATTTGATATTTTCTGAACTTTTCCTTTATTATCTTCCCTGACCTCACATTCTTTGCTGTCTCTCCAGCATCACCAGTATGATGGGTTTTATCAATGAGAAATGGAGTGCTGAGCGATGCTTCAGATGTTAAGAGTACTTGCTTTTCTAGAGAACCCTAGAATGGCACCCAACATCCAGGTCAGACAGCTCACAGTTATGTGCCACTCCATCTTCAGGAAATACAGCATTCTTTTCTGGACTCTTTGGCATGAATGATATGTTTTCACAGATATGCATTAATACACACACACTTACTCACACTCTAAAAATATGTCTTAAAATTTTTTTCACTGTTACATTTAAAAATGTATTTCTGCAAATTTTGAATTAGTTCTTGCTTTAGACATATATTATTACCTGGTCAGATATCGCTTGTGTCTATTGTGTTCAAATATCTTATTAGAAGCAAATTTTGTGGTACTATACATATTTGACTTATTGGCTTTATTTATACTTCACAAAAGTGTGTGTTTTTTATATAGAATTCAGAATGTTCTGATTTCTGCATAATATGTCCCCGTGAATATTAATGTAATTAATGGGAATAATTGAACATCTTGCAAAACTAATAATTAACAATTCTACTTATAAAAAAAAATGTTAGTACAGAAAAGCCCAATCTTTTATATCCCTAGAAATATTTAAGAAAATGACATCTTTTTTTGTGGGTTCAGCGAACTTTATTGATGGTATTCAAGAGAGTGGGGGGCGGCTCCCTAGGGCCCTCCTCTTATTATGGGGGTCTGGGGTGGGAATTGTGAGGGAGATGTTCAGTGTTGTGGGCCGAGTTGGTACAGGGACTCCTCAGCAACCGAGGGCCTCTCTCTTGCTCTCAGTGTCCTTGCTGGGGTGGGAGGTTCAGGGCGTCTTACTCCTTGGAGGCCATGTAGGCCATGAGGTCCACAACCCTGTTGCTGTAGCCGTATCCATTGTGATACCAGGAAATGAGCTTTACATAGTTGTCATTGAGAGCAATGCCAGAGCCAGCATCAAAGATGGAAGAGTGAGAGTTGCTGTTGAAGTCACAGTAGACAACCTGGGTAATCAGTGTAGTCCAAGATGCCCTTCAGTGAGCCCTTGGATAGCTGCTTTACCACCTTCTTGGTGTCATCAACTTAGCAGGTTTCTCCAGGCAGCGTGTTAGATCCACAACAGATATATTGGGGTAGCAACGTGGAAGACCATACAAGTGAGGTTCCGTTCAGCTCTGGGATGACCTTGCCTACAGCCTTGGAAGCACCAGTGAATGCAGGGATGATGTTCTGGGCAGCCCATGGCAGCGTGCCACAACTTTCCAGAGGGACCATCACAGCCTTCGAGTGGCAGTGATGGCATGACCATGGTAGATTCTTCCACGATGCCAAAGTTGTCATGGTGACCTTGGCCAGGGGGACTAAGCAGTTAGTGGTGTGGGATGAATTGCTGACAACTTAAGAGAGTTGTCATATTTCTCGTGGTTCACACTCATCATCAACATCAGGGCATAGTCAGAAGGGGCGGAGATGATGACCCTTTTGGCCCCACCCTTCAAGTAGGCCCCAGGCTTCTCCATGGTGGTGAAGACTCCAGTAGATTCCATGACATACTCAGCACAAGCACACCCCATTTGATGTTAGTGGGGTCTTGCTCCTGGAGATGGTGATGCCCTTCCATTTGGCATGAGTAGAGTCATACTGGAACATGTAGACCATATTGTTGAGGTCAATGAAGTGGTCATTGATGGCAACAATCTCCACTTTGCCAGATGCAAATGAGAAGGCAGCCCTGGTAAGCAGACGCCCAATATGGCCCAATCTGCTCACACTGACCTTCACCATCTTGTCTACAGGATGAGACTGGCACTTCATGAGAAGATGCAGCTGTCTCTGGAACAGGGAGGAGTAGAGAACCACAGCTTTTCTTTACTTTAATTAAACACTTGATTCTTATTAGCTATGTGCTTCATATAGTTAGCATATAACTGTCTAGAATTAATATAAATTTATTGCAATACCTAAAACAGAGTACAAATGGAAGTTTATTGTATTGAAAACTACTTCCATATACAAATGAATTGAGTAATAAATTTTAATGTTAAGATAGCAATATCTAATGTTTATCTTTAATTGTAAATCCATAGGAACAGACAGAATGCAAAATGTAAAAATATTTTATTTTTTATATATGAGTATTTTTCTTGAATTTATGTCTGTGTATCATGTGTGTGAAATGCCCCTGGAGGCCAAAAGAGGGTGTAGGATCCCCTGCAACTGGAGTTGCAGATGGTGGTAAGCTATTCTGTCGATTTTGGGAATTGAACCTGGGTCCTTTAAATATAGCACTACTCTTAACTGTTGAGCAATTTCTCTAACCCCTCAAATGTAAACAATTTTAAAAGTAGCAAAAGCAGTTTTGAATAAGCAACATAAAATTTATTTACTTTGCATAATAGTATTTAACCAGAGAAACTTCAGTAAGACACAAACATGTCTTTGCAGTTCACACAATATATGCTTTCCTTTAAAATGAGCTTAAAATTAATTCAAATGTGTGTTTCTGCAGATATGATGGCAGAGTACTAAAATTTTGGTTCATTTTTATGTTGTCTCAGCTGAATTAGCCTAAACATTTAGATTCTTTATTTTGAGTTTAGTTCTGCGTAAACAAGCCTAATCGCTTTTATAATGATGTGGTTCTGAAAACTTAGAAGGAATCAGGGTTTGAGCTTTGCAAATGAGTTAAAGGCTAAGTTGAAGGCAAGATCTATAAAAAAGCCTTACATTTTGATATTTAGGCACATTAGACTTTATTAAATGTACTTGTCTGACCTTTGTTAATAAGCTTTCTGTCAGTGTGAGAAGAAAACTGAGATAATTGCCTTAAAGATAACCAGCTTTATTGTGGGTCACAGTTCCAGTGGTTTTGATTCAGGGTCAACTGACACTTTGCCTTTAGCCTGTCCTGGCACAGTATGCCATGGTGGGAGCTACTGTGTCACAAGCTTGAGATATTTAGCCCATGTGCCTATGAAAGACATTATAAGTTATAGCGCAACCTATTTCAGAGTATCATTAGTAATTAATGATAATTTCTTCTCTGCTTATTTTTGTTTCTCAGTAACATTCATTTTCCAACCCTCAAAATATTTTACTAATAAATACTAGTTCTTTCATTTTTCTGTTTGAGAAATATTAAAAACACTGAGAGCTAAATATTTCAGGCACTTTAAAAAGTTATTTTTACATAGTATAAAAAAATGTAATAAATAAAGAATGAAGCTTTACCTGAACTATAAGCACACAGTACATTAAATGCCCCACATTTTAGCTCATTCTCCAGTGTGCTTCCATAGCACCTGAATCACCTTTACATTTATAAGCATGTTTTGTTCCTGAAGGCAATTGTGTTTGTTATGTTCTCTTCATTGTTTCAGAAGCAAACTGTGTCATCCTTCCCTACTCCAACATGATCCTCTAGTGCCTAGCATACTTGAACTTTCAACATATGGTGAGTAAGCAAGAGGGTTAATGAGTTGTATTGTTAGGGTGTTTAAAAATGATCTCAGAGTGCTAGAGCTCCAGGGACATGTGGGAAAAAAAATTAGTAGAATGTGTTAGAGAGGCAGGGAGGAGAGCAGACTGAGATAAAGGGGATGGGAAACAGAGAAAAGGAAGGAGGGATGGCGGTAGAGAGATAGAATGGGGAGAAAGTTCTGGCCCCAGAAGGATCATGCACAGACTTAACTCCCCCATTTCAATGAATTTTGAGATTGCTGAGGACAGTAAATAGGGATCATAAATGTATACAAAGCCACATCACATTTACTTTCATTGCTTACACTTAATGAATTTATTAGATTAATATTATTAAGAAACTAAAAATTATGATCTCATGTAATTAAAATGTTTTATATTTACCTAACACATATAATATGGCAATATATATATTATATTAATATATAATAATTAAATGAATTTATCCCATTTGGGCTGGTAAGGTACAAGAGCCATATACAAACTAACAAAACCTCCAGTACCAGTAGAAACTAAGAGCTGTAAGTGAATGAAATTCTGAGTATTATTGACCTGGACATGGCCATGTTGAGAACTTAGGTAAATTGGACCCATTGGATATTGACAAAGTCATTGTACATATGGAAGCACTCTCAGGAAGTCTGGCAATACTTTCTTTGGGGACTCCAGTATGAGTGTTTATGAATAAGTAACCAGTGTGTGCAAAGGATAATCACCACAGCATCCTTCTCCTATTTGTTTATAGAAGGTGACTACAGGAGTAGTTAACTTCTATTGTACCTAATAAACATGCTAAAAATATGGATTTTGAAAGTATCAGATTTCAACCTTACCCCAGTTTTACTGTACATGTGTCTGTCCATTCTTCATTACCTCACTACTAGTAGTCAGGTTCCAGGAACTAAACCACACAGGTAATTGGAACCAAGCTTGAAAAATCTAAGTTAAGGTGTTGGTATGGTTAGTCCAAGTGAGTTACAACATAATATAGGTTATTGATGCTGCCCTTGGTTCCCTCTCAGAAGTTGAAGGTAAGTCCCTATTGCTGAAAACATCACACAACCTAGGGCACAGGGTTTGGATTTGATCTCACCTGAAAGTCTTCTGCCTGTGGCCTAGTTTGTATAGTAGCAGAAAGTAGTATGAAAGTTGCTAAGGAGTAAGAAATCAATAGTACTAACCCATCTGAGATGATAACAATGACCACCATGCAAGACATCCCCAAAAGTAAAATAATGGCAATCACAACCCAGTAGTAACCAATAGCTCTCTACGGTTACTGCAGGAGTGAAAGATTGCTACTAAAAATTTAACCAAAATATCCAAGGCTAGTAACCTCATGGCTCTGAGAAGCAAACTTGCTACTGGTACTTATTAAAGGCTAGGTAATTGCAAGTACATTCTAAAACATATTCTTATATTTACAGATAATGGTATGTCTCAATCCTCAACAAAGAAGGATCTCTCTCTCTCTCTCTCTCTCTCTCTCTCTCTCTCTCTCTCTCTCCTCTCTATTGGATAGAGCAAATGAAGAGCATACAGAAAACCACATGGAACAAGGGATAGTAGAAAGCCCAGCCAAAACAGATACATCTTCAAAAAAACTCAGGGAACATCCAGAAAGTGGCAACAAATGATTGTAAGATCCAGAGGACCATGATGTCTCTCTGAGAAGGCATATCATAGAAATGGCTGCCTAAACATGATCTCAACAAAGAAAATACCAGTAGACAGGCTAATGGAAAGAGGCAAAATCTGAAGGCCTTATCCCCAGGTGAAGAACTACTTGCACCTAACGACTTCTGCGAGGGTAGAGTTCACCATTTCAGGAATGAGACCCATTATTGTTCAATAGCAAAGTGGTTTTTACTGAAATTATATACATACATGAATAGCAAGAATGGACTCAACAGGATACACACACACACACACACACACACACACACACACACACACACAGACTCATCTCTCTATCATATGTTGTGTGTGTGATAATAAAGAAAAACAGGCCATCAATTTGAGAGAGTGATGGGGGCAATGGCAAGGATTGGAGGGAAGGCACAAAGGGAGTAGTTGGCTAGAGAAACAGGAAAGGAAGACGTGCTACATAATTTAATTAAAATATGTTAATTAAAAACAAAATAAGAAAACTTCTGGATGTTTTTCTGATGTAACTTGGAACCTTGAGTAACAGTTTATGTCTATCTGTAGACAGTGAAACCGCACCAGTCTGCCCTGGTGATATTTTCAAGCCGTGAGAGCTACATGCAGCCGGTGAATGACAAGCTTGACTTTTCTTCATCGCAAGGACGTTCAAGCTTTCATATTCTACTCCACAAGGCTCTGCTAAGCTGATGTGCCTTTTAAGAAATAACTTTTGGTCTTTTGAGGATACATGTCAAATATTTCATCTAAGGCAGGCTAATTTACCACTTCACTGATCTTGTTAGCTAATTAAATTACATTGCTTAAGCATATCCTTCATACTGCTGGTTAATTATTAGAAATGCATTTTAAAGGATATACAAATACCTAAAACCAGTAAATAAAAATACCCATTTACAATGGGGTGGTTTGTTCTGTGTGTGTGTGTGTGTGTGTGTGCATGCATGCTTGCATGTGTATATTCAAGCTAGAGAGTCAAAATATTTTAAAAAACTAAGAAAATGCTACTAACACATTAATATATTGAGTATCTACAATAGGAATTATACTAATACATACTAAAGAATAAATTAAATGAAAACCCTAAAGAATAGATGAAGTCAGGGAATATATAATGAAAGATTGACCTTCAGAATGCTACATGAAAATGTGTTTTAGGTATCAAAAAGTAAAGATTTATTGTTAGTTTGGAACACTGAGAAAAAGAAAGGGAACAAAACTTTGAAATAGTCACGAAAATATCCAAAGGTCAGCATTTAGGCCTTTTCCTCAAAATTTTACTTTTATGTACAGAGCTTTGAAAGAAAGATATTTAACGTTCCCAGGATGAATCAATAAATCACCCAATGTCTTTATTTCCATTTACTTTACCATTAAAAAATAAAGATTAAAAAAAAAGAAAGAGAAAGAAAAAGATATTCACTGATAACTCAAGTTTTAAGTTTTGTGAGTTGCCTCACTGCCTCCTCTCTTTCTCTCTCCTCCCCCTCCCCCTTCCCTTCTCCCCCCTCCCTTTCCCCTCCTCTCCCTCTCCCTCTCCTCTTTCTCCCTCTCTCTCTTCTCTCTGTGTGCTTCTGTGTTGTGATGTATTTGAGGATATGTTTTTAATGTGCTCGGCTCTGTTTCTTATGGAAGATATGGTAGTATTATAACGTAAAAATCTTTCAACATTTAAACATAATTCCCATCTAATGTGAGTAGTATTTGGCACTTAAATTTTTACCATTTGCATATATTGAAAACTTTGTGTTTATTTTTATCAGAAAGTAACAGAGATCATAAACTGGCAGAATTGGAGAGAGATTTGTAGATTATTTGGTCTCTGGGTTCTAGCACAACATTACAATTTACATCAATTTAGTGAAAAGGAAAACAAAACCAAACATGAGCAAAATGGACTAATCTTTTTTTCCCCTTCTAGAAAGGGAAATCTACAAATTAACAACATTTTAATACTGTTTTATATTTTACCCATTTTCTTTTGAGGTTGGGTAGAAAAAAGAAACAATAAAATACCTTTTAGAAATGCTCTGTGCTTTCATGTTGTTGTTGTTTATTAGTATGCCAAATTCTATTATAGTGCAAACTGGTCCAATTCCTCCTTAATGTTGGCCTGTAGCTAGACTGAGATGTAAATAATTCTCCAGGGCTATGTGGCACTGAACTGATGCTTTTCCCATTTTAGAGGGATAAGTCCTACATGCCAATGATACTTGATTTCCTGCACTCATTGTGCCATGTTCTTGCCTCTTCCCTTGGCCATGATTTGTCAGCATCTCTGGCAGATTCTATTTGAACAACTTTAATTGTATATTATGTCGTACCTATTTGAGTTCTTGTCTCTAGAATCTATCCAAAAGTCTAAAAATTGCAGTCATTCTTTTAAAAATTGAAAGTTGAAAACTTCTAGAATCATGGTTAGAAAAGTCTCTTATTGAACAATAACCAAACTATGAACTGGTCTAAAAACAAAATCCTCCAACCAACAATAACAACAATATTTTTGACTTCAAATTCCTTCTTATGGCCAAACACGACAAAAAAAATCTTTCCTTAAAAGGGAATTATAAAGATTTAAGTTGAAATGAAGGATAATTCTTCAGTTGTTATATTTTAATTAATATCCACCTCTGATTTGAACTATAGGTTTAAATTAATTGCTAGAGAAGTGTTTCACAGTATACTTGAGTTAACATTCAGTGCTGTGTCATGTCAGCTCTGGTGATGTTGAGTTTTCTTTCAATCTGAAAAATAGTACATAGAAATAATTAAGCCTGATAAAAAGTTGTTTTCTATTATTTCTTTGTATATAGCTAGAATTGTAAACACATTTCTATTTTTCATAGAAATTAAATGCTTGGGGAACTTGGATTTTATTCCAAATGATGACAAAATCATCTCTCATTTTTTCTGTTTTAAACTATTGAAAAGTATATCCAATTTTTTTCTTTCCTTTCTTTTTACTTTCTTTTTAAATTTCATGGCCATTGGTATTTTGCCTGCATGTATGTCTGTTTGAGGGTATTGGGACCTCTGGAACTGGATTTACAGATAGTCGTGAATAGCATGCGGTTCTTGGGAACTGAACTTGGGTCCTCTGAAAGACCTGCCAGTGCTCTTAACAGAAAACCATCTCTCTATCCCCTCAAAAACTTTCCTATGTCTGTTATTCTGATTCAGACGAGAGATTAACAAATGTAATAGTGACATTATTCCATTTTCATGTTTGTGAAGTAAGTCAGCAAACCATAAAACTGTGTCTACTCTATCACAAAACTGTCTTCTTATTTCAATAGGTGACACAGAAGGACATATTTAAGTTGAATATACATATATGTATGCACATGTATGTATACCCATATGTATACACCTGAAGGTATGAAAATACATATATAAGAATATGTATATCTACATTTCCTAAAAATGCTCACTTAAACAATTTCACATAATATATAGAAATTCTTCCCATTCTTTCTATAGAATAATTCTTACTCAATACAAGGATTTATTATGATACAAGGTACTTCTGGGGTTTCCAAAATTATTATCCTGATCACAAGGATGTATTTCTTAAGGTCTGAAAAATATATAGTATAAGATATTTTAAAAACTTATTTTAAAATGCTTAGGGGATTTAATGTCCATATTAAACTTTCATTTAGCTTGTCATAAATTCTAAATAATATATATGTTTACAATTTTTTCTTCATGAACATGGTAACTTTTTAATTATAATTCCATGGAGAAACTAGCCAATCTAGTGGTTTCAGGACATATCTATCACCCCTTGGCTTTCACTGGATCAGAACAGTAGACTAGTGGTGGAAAAAGTCAGAAAGTATACACAGGCGTTCCTGGCAATTGTAGTTTCTGCTTACAACCTTGACTCTATTCTCTGCTCTTAGACCTCAGGCATTCTTCTTTATATGTAACAGTTGGGGCCATCCTAAATGCATACCATATATTGTTTTTTTTTTAACTTTCTTTATTGTTGCTTTATCTCCTTTTGTTTATTCCTTTATTTAATCATCCAATTATCTTAGTTCCTTTCCATGCCTACTTTCCTGTAATTTCAATCATTTTACAAGATTGTGGTATGCAATTATTCCTTATGCAACCTGAATTTCTTTAGAGAAATTTTAATCTAGCAACATGGCTGCTCTGGCAAGGGATCATATCCCAAAAGCTTTCTAGGTGATTTGGGTAGGATTCAGACACACTCTGGATTACAGTATGATTAGGCTCAAATACAGACACATCCTTAGTATATACCTTTAATCCCTAACAATGAATTAAGGTTAGTTTGTAGAAGAAAGTAGATTTCTTTGAATTGATGTCTAATTGAGTGGCAAAATGACAAACCATAGACAGATTTGACAGAACAAGTCAGATATAGAATGCTCCCAACTACCATGAGAATAGCACAGGAAGAAGAGGCTACTTTAAGAGCAGTACAGGGAAAGGTGTGTGTGTTTGTGTGTGTGTGTGCTGTCTGTGTGTATGTGTCTCTGTGTGTGTCTGTGTTTGTTTTAGTGATACAGTTTTATAGAGATAGGTTGCAGAGAAAACAACTAGACACAGAGTGAACAAGTCAGGGAATGAGAAGGAGCCACACAAATAGAATATATTACCAAAGTTAGTATGAGGCCAATCAGAGCAATTCAGTCAGAAGCCAAGAGAAGATGCTTCCAGACCTAGGTCTAGGGATACTTAGAACAGAGAAAGAAACACTCTGGACTCAGCCCAAGCCCTTTAGTTACACAACTTGGGTACATCTTTCATCCCATTCAACCATTTGAAAATAAAAATATTTATATCTTCCAAACTGTGGATCTAGAGTTCTTGATGGTTGAAACTCAGATTTTTTTTTTTTTTTTTTGTTTTGTTTTTGTTTTTCGAGACAGGGTTTCTCTGTGTAGCCCGGCTGTCCTGGAACTCACTCTGTAGACCAGGCTGGCCTCGAACTGAAACTCAGATTATTAATTCAGTGCTATCAGTGTTTGTTTGAATTCTACATTTGATAGAGGCTCAACAAATACATGATGAATGAATGAGCTTATGTTTGTATTTTAGGCTGTTTGGGTATCTGTATTCGTGGGAAGCAGAACCCAATGTCTTGTGTATGAATCACCTCTTGGCTCCTTCAGCTCTGCTCTCATCTAGTGCTCCTACTCCAGGCTTTCCATGTTGAATCTCATCTGCATCTCCATCTCTGACTTGCCCGAAATATCACTTTTGTCTTTCTGCATACTTTTGTATTTGTTCTGAAGATAACCCTTCTAGCTCCAAGCTCCATTACTACCCCAAATTTCTCCTTAGCCCTTTCATATTCAAAATTACAGTGCTAAAGTATTTTAGGGTAATTCTTTAAAGAAGAATCTTTAAAACATTTGGGAAGAAGTAATCAGTAAAATATTGTTTAGAAATTACAAAGTTCTTCACCCAAACTGTCAATCAAACAAAAATATTAGCACTATTCTAATGTCTCCCTTTCAAACATATCTCTTCTTCAAATTAATATACTTTTTTACAACTTTGCACCATTTTTTTATCAGAGAGAGAAAAGATAGAATAAAATGATTTACATATATTTCAAAATCCCAATTGCTTTTAAGTCAAGGTCTAGCTAAGTGTGACCCATTTTCCTTTTTCTACTGTTTTCTGACTCGGTTCTGGTTTGGTTATGCTGCTATATTTCCTCCTGAACTTGCTATTTCTGTAACCTCTGCAGTGTGTCATCACTGTGTGCATAATTACCATTCTTGACCCTTTCATTGAAAGATGCCTCTATTGTACTGCCATTATTTACCTATCATTCAACTTGACAGTCATTAGGAGAGATACTGCTGTGAATTTCTGCTTTTTGAAAGAAGTATTTGGAAGACATCAAAGAGTCTTCAACATTATGTTTTCAGTATTCCCTGTTCAGAGGAAACGGTTTGGGAAATCTAGAAAAACTGGCTGTCAAAGGCAACTGGAGAAAGTGACCAAGGAGGCAAAGACACATAAGATTGTGAGAACTTTGTCTTCTTAAGGATGTAGGGGACTGAACTGCATCCTGGGTAGGACAAGGGCTCCTGTATACCACGAAATGAGGAAATGGTTCACAGGCTAAGCTAGAGAAATGTGTTCTGTAGCCAACCAGAATATTCTTGGGCTTTCTCAAATGGTTTCAACATATCAAATGTCAGTGAAACAGTATTTCTAACACAGAACATTCTGTTGATTTTGTTAATAATGTTATTTACTGTAGTGTTAGACATTGTATCAGGGTCAATTGGTATGGTAGTCAAGTTACAATCATGATGGCTGTGGCTGTGTCAAGCTGTCTCTTATGCATATGCATTATGAATAGCTTTGTTATTTAAAAATATTGTTTACAAAGGTGTGTGGAGACAAAAGGTATTATGCACTGTAATTTTGGCTGTCTATAAATACACAGTTTAATTGAAACATACAATAATCTTCATGGTTGCATTGATTTCTAAAGGACACTACTTACCAATTAGTATCATAGATTTATGAAATAGAAATATTGCTAGTTTAAATTGATAGTTCAATAGGTATATTAATTGCAATTGTTCTTCTGCCTATTTATTTCCTTTTGTCAAACTTTATTTTTATTTTTTTTAAAGTTATCTTTGTATATAAGGGGGTACGTGTATATCAGTTCAGGTGCCTTTGGAGGACAGAGGCATCAAATTTATCTGAACTTTTTGTGTTCTCTGTGAAAAAATAAGATAATAAATTCAAGATACTAGTAAAAATGAAGCAGATTTTATTTTTATTTTTTTGTTTTTCTTAATTAATTTACTCTACATTCCAATATCAGCCCTCCTCTCCACTCAGGCTCTCCTCTTGAAGCTCCTCCCCCAGTTCCCCCTCTCTTTTTCCTCTGAGAAGGTGGAACCACCACCTGAGTGTTACCCCCACACAGCCACATCCTCACACTCTGCCCCTTAGCTCCTCATTCCGACATCCACACACCCACACAGCCCACACCTCCCACTCCCCTCCCCACACATCAGTTACTGCAGAACTAGGCATATCCTCTCTCGCACTGAGGCCAGACTCTCAAGGATCAGTTAGGAGATCCCATAGGCAGGAAGCAAACTCAGGACCAGCCCCAGCCCCAGTTGCTGGGGACCCACATGAAGACCAAGCTGCACATTTGCTGGGTATGTCTTGAGGAGGGGGTGATAGATCCAGTCCATACTCACTGTGATTGGTGATTCAGTCTTTGGGACCCCCACAAGGGTCCAGGTTAGTTAGCTCTGTTCTTCCTGTGGAGTCCGTACTCTGATTTCTGTTCTCTCATTCTGCTCTCCCGATGCCTAATCCACAACCCTGCGCTGCTTTCCTTTACATTCCCTCTTCCACCCAGATCCCTCCATCCACATCTGATATCTATGATATATTTTATTTATGATAATTTGTAGCCCTGGAAGAAGTTCTGTCATCAACTACTACTAAAAAAGTAGAACCAGGAGTTGAAGGAGCGTAACAAAGGAAACCAACTAAGGATCATCTTCTTGTCACTTCTAATACTTGCATATCTCATGCAACAATGGAAGCTTCCAATGGGCACATCCAGAGTCCTCACTTTAGATGAGCAATTTGCTTCAAGAGAGGGAATTACTTTTTTGAACAGAACAAGACAGTGTTTTCTCAATCATAGATTCAGAGGTTAAATATGAAGGAAAGGCCAAGAGCTCTTTCTTGAAAAAAATCTCAAAGGTCTTGCCTTAACCAAGACTATTAAGGCAGAAGGAAAATTCTTCATCAATGTTGCTATATGTAAAAGTCCCTCATATCACTAAACATTCTTCACATAACTTTAATATAACAGCTTTGTTTACAAATAAATCCAGGAATCAAAGAGTTGCATTATGCACTACAATTCCCCAAACTTTTGAGTAACACAATACATAACTGGAACTTCCATATATTGCACTGCTGAACTACAGGGATGGTGATTTGCAGGCAAAACAGCCATCTATCTGCAAAGATCCATCTGTAGCTTAAAGCTACATGAGTTTTATCCCCATGGTCAAAATAGGTACATAGAAAGATTAGATGCTCATTTTAGTGAAAAGTTTCAAAAGTTTGAAATTCCTTGTCTCATGACAAGGTAATTGTCAGGTAAAATGGATGAGCATTAAGGCCACCATAAACTGTTGTTAATCTTTTCCAACCAAGTTTTGCCTTTTTAATGGTGAAGTTATAAAGGAAAAGTTGTTTAATTGAATGAGCATGATCAACTTTTAGCTTTGAATATCACTGGATTTTAATTTAAAAACACTCATGTCTTCCCAAATTTGTAAGATTTTTTTAATTAATTAATTAATTAATTTGCCCTGAGGGAAAGATAAGTAAGCATGCTTACAGGTGTTTTCTGAGGGACTGATTTACCTTTTCATTTCATCACTGATGTTTGCTCTACATAAACTAGCTTTCAGTGGAGTTGGTACTCCCATTGGTTTGGCATAGCTTCATTTTTATTTCCTCTGAAAATTTACTAGAAGTTTTGCATGTCCCTTTGAATCACAAAAGCCTGTTTATCAGTGGGAGAGTTTGCAGATTTGGGTTTAACGCATTGAAAGAGAAAGCAGAGGGCAAGCTTCTCCCTGCAGGGAGTTAATTTACCTTCATCAATAGGTGATTACCTTTCTCCAGCAGCAGCAGAACCATAGGACCCTAATCACTTTCCCTGCTGAAGTCAGCTTCAGGAGAAAACATTCACTGATGCCTAGAAATGACTTGATGTTTGTTTGGGTAAAACTGTTAAAAAGTTGTTGTACAAATTTCAGTCTCTTAGATTTTACTATCAGACCCCTTTTTGTTATGATGTTAGATGATTGGTATATATAAATACTATGCTAAGATTGGGTATGAATTTAATGACTTAAGTCGTCATTTTAATCTATTAATATCTTACTAAAGAGCCGGGCGGTGGTGGTGCACGCCTTTAATCCCAGCACTTGGGAGGCAGAGGCAGGCGGATTTCTGAGTTCGAGGCCAGCCTGGTCTACAGAGTGAGTTCCAGGACAGCCAGGGCTACACAGAGAAACCCTGTCTCGAAAAAAAAAAAAAAAAATCTTACTAAAGGAAACACTAAGAATGTAAATATGTCTATAGAATTCGTTTTCCTACTTCAATTTTGGCCCAATGCTGTACTTATTTTTCTTAAGAACAAATAATTTTGTATATGATTACCACTAGGTTCTTCAATCATGCAAGGCATAAACATTCTAGTCAGCAGTGGCAAGGTAACCATTTTGATCAGTATTAATGCATGGATAAATTTCTTCCTGTCATGGAAGAGGTTTTTGGAAACTTCAAAAGCACAATGGTTTTGAAAACATTTTTTTAAAGTCATGTACATAAACTCATTCCCTTTTTACTGAGGGTATGAAAAAAAGATGTGTGTGTGTGTGTGTGTGTGTGTGTTTGCATGTGTGTATAGTAAATGTGTGTGTGTTTGTGTATGTGTGAGGATGAGTGCATGTGCATGCACTGAATGTATATGTGTTTGTGCATTTGTACAGTTGTGTGTGCATGTGCATTTATTTAATTTATATGTATTTGTGCATCTGTGTTTGGGAGTATACAAATGCATAAAGTCACAGATAATCATTGAATACTAAGCATCTCTCTCTCTCTTGCTTTCCTCCTTTATTCCTTGGGACAATCTCTTTCTGAATCTAGAGTTCACAGTCTGATTAGACTTGCTGGCCTGTGAACTCTAGGGTTTCTCCAGGCACTGTTTCCCTGGTAGTAGGGGTTTACAGGAACATGTCACCATCTCTGGAATTTTATGTGGGTTCCAGTCAAACTAGGTTCCTTCTGCTTTCACAGTAGAACTTTACCCAATGAGATATCATCCTCAGCTCCAGGAAAGTCATTCTTTAGGGTACAGTGGAAAACTTCCCTGTTTTAACTTTCAATAGGCCTCAGTCTTCAGCCAAAGTGATGACTTTGGCTAGTTGTTTCAATCTTTAAGTCACTGAGACAAATACTTTTAAAAACACATGAATATTCTTGATCTGCTGTGACTTCCTGTAGGGAAAAATACATGCATTCAATTTTAAATAATTTTCTTTTGTATTTATTATTTAAGAAAGAACCACTTAACATGTCTTATTTTAGTGAACAGAAAACTAGACATTATACATACTGGGATGAAGAAACAATTTATCAAAATGGTTGCAAGTGATTCCTAATAATGTAGGGCATATGCAGGGTGAGGCAGTCAATGGTTCAGTTCCTCAAGGTAAAAAGTGACAGTTTAGAAATCATGTTCGGCTTCTTATATCCCTGTGCCACATCAGAAATTGTCTTTCTCCTAGTTTTAATCTAGAGATTAGAAATCTAATACATTTTCAGATATTGTATTTCAAGCTTAAATCCATATACAAAGCCTTTAGTAATGCTTGTACCTGGCTCTTAATTACTAACAAATGTATTTTCTGTGATATTTAAAACCTAGTACAATACTGAAATAATATTGAAATTTTAATTTAAAAATATTTACAAGGCATTGGTGTAGCTGGTGAGTGCTTATATTCCCAGCACTTGGGAGGTGTGAGAAGGAGAACAGGTATTCTAGTTCAATTACACCAGGCTCTGTCTATATGTGTGTGTTTCTCTCTGTCTCTGTCTGTCTCTGTCTCTCCCTCTCTCCCTCCCTCCCTCCCTCTCTCTCTCTCTCTCTCTCTCTGTGTACTATAACTAAAGCTTATTTTTATAACCCAATGTTTTCTATCAAATATTTATTTTAAAGAATAATAGAAGTTATTTATTTATTTAAACATAGGGACTCATAGAGCCCTTGAAGGCCTGAAACAACTCCGTAGGCCAGATTGGTTTTGAATTCATAGAGATCTGCCTGCCTCTACTTCATGGGTGCTGAAATTACAAGTGTCTACTGCCATGTCTGGCATAGACTTATTTATTAAATGTTAGTTAGCAGAAGCATTTTTCAAATCATTATTATAATTGAACCTCACAAAAAACAAGAAGATAATTTAAACTCTATATTTGGGGTAAAGAAACCAAGACTTAGAATCAGTTATCTCTGTAAGATTATATACACACAAGTCAATGCAAGACTTAAAGCCAAATTTCCTCTACTTTTTAATTCTGTAGCTTGAACTACAGTCTGTGTTCCAGAATTGTGCTGTAGATAGACTCATAGAGATATGATAGCTTTCTACTTTCAGGGAGCAGGCAGCAGACTTTGGGTATTTAATCTTTAAAACATTATTGCTTGTAGTTTCTAATTTGCTAAGTTGTTTCATCCAGTCTTGTTTATTTGCATAATATCTTGGACTTAATTTTTTGTGTATTGGATGAAAAAAAAAGAATTATAATAGGTAACATTTGTAGTCAAACATAATTTAAATTCTAAACCTGGGAAAAGCAAATGTAATATCCCTAATTGTTCCATCAGCAACAAAATAATGTTAGTGCTGTCACTGGTGGATTTATGTCTTGTCTTTACTGAGCTTTCCCTTTGTATGCCATGATTATATGATCATTTTTTTTTGCACTATTACTTGAATGATTCATGTGACTTTTCTCTTAGAGTGCTGAAACATGATCTTGACATGTAAGAAACCATGTCAGTGATGATGATTCATACATTGTGTGTGTAATCTTACTGATCCATTGCAAGTCTTCATCAGGTATTACGTGAACATCCATATACCTCTAGAAATTTAGCTTTAAAGATCAAAAACTAAAAACAATAAACAATAAACAAACAAGCAAACACACAAACTCCCTGCTTTCATCATATAGAGCTTTCCTTCTGTGAAGTAAGATACTCAATAAACAACATTGTAATATATAAACCGTAAGGTTATGCAGTCAGAAGGAATCATAAAAATAGGTAGGGGTGCTTGTGCAGTAGTGCTGGCACTGAGAAGAGTTTTCTTTGTTTAGTTTTGATTTTTCAGAAATAATAAGTGAAACTCAAGAAAAATAGATGTAAAAGTACAATGAATACACAGATATTTTTAATAAATGAAAACAATGAATATAAATAATATTTCAAGAAATTTAGCATTTATTTGTAATTAAATTAGAATCAAATTGAACATTCTTCTTTTGAACAATATTAATAAATGAAACAGAAAGTGGAAATAAGCTACTGAATTCATTATTTTCTCTTTTTACTTTGTGTGTGTGTGTTTGTGCATGTGCATGCATGTGTGTGTACATGTGCATGTATCATATTTGTATTCTTCACTGTGTGGACATATTGGATAGCAGAGAATAACATGGAGATATCTTCCTACATTTTCTTTCCACCTCACTTTCATTTTTTTGAGACAAGGTCTTTTGTTAAACTTTGAGCTTGCCATTTTGGCTAGGCTGGCTGGCTGGCCATCTCATCCACTTGACTTTGGCTCCCAGAGCTCGAGATACAAATGCTTATTGCCATGTCTGGGATTTTGAATGGGCGGTGGGCTTCTATAGTCAGATTCTCATACTTAGGTAGCAGTTGGTTAAACCCTGAACTGTCTCCTCCTCATAAAATCATTATCTTTATCAAATAAATAAATATAAGTATCAATATGATAATGTAGTCCAGAGCAAGGGAACTGTAGAAACGGTATAATTGGGTTGTTGATTTGATGCAGAGCCAGAAGCATGTATATGGAGCTGTCCTCTTTGTATTTTAGATGACTGTCTAAAAGGAAACATTGATTGTTTTAGGGCTTTCATTGACAACTAACGTGATTAATAAACATCTTAAAACTGATTTGGACTTTCATTCTTAGTAAAAACTTGATGTGCTCACAGGCTATTTCAGAAACGCCAGTAAGATTTAGCCTGCTCAATGCATTCTAATGCACTAGTAAGTAATTTGAAATGCTTTCTCATTACTTTAGTTCTTGTATCTATTGCAACTAAATTTAATATTTCACCTTAACTCTGATTGATTGCATTTTTGTTCTTAGTACATTTTTGAAAGACTGAGTTATTTAGTTCTTTCCTTGATCAAATTATCATCTGTAATCTAATGTGTTTCTACTTTTGCCTTTATTAGCTCTTACACTTGTTTTTCTTATCTTTGATTAATATGTTTATTTCCTTTTAAATTCTAAAGCTGAACCACTTTATGTGGTTCCCCTGATACAATAAGAAAACAATAGTAAGGTGTCAAATTGTGACTTCACCTCATTTAATATGGTACAATTGGTTTATTAGTATTTTCTAAGTCATCAACATATTTATTTTTATGCCCTTATTGATAGTTTTTCAGAACATAGACAAAGTTCTATAGCATCCTATGTTTTTGTTCTTCGTTAAACCATTATAGTTGTCAATAATCCACCAGAGTAGAGGCAAAGGTACAACATTCTTTTGTATTCAGAAACTCTTTTCCAGTCTTATTTTATCTAGTCCTCATCTTCTATGCCTTTCAAACTATTTGAAGTAAGTTTTACAAATAATAAAATGTATGTTTTACATTTTAAATGCCCCTTTGGCTTCCCGAGTTACTTTTAAATATTTTTCTTCATACCTTTCTTTATCTTCTATATTTTCTTTATATTGATAAAAACCAGCTAAAATTTTCTAAGAAATGTTCTCTGAATGTTGCAATGTGTTGCTGTCTTTCCCCATCTGAGCCACACATTTACTGTTGTTGCTTTTATTGCTGTTGTTTGCTTACTCTTATACTATGAGAAGTAGAAGTTTGATCAAAAATTGTTGACACTTCTCTAGAGTATCAAGAACTGAAAATCCCACCCACACATGACCACACGTTTTCTGTGTTGTTGTTCACCAGCCACTGATGGGATTACAAAAGAATGCTAATTTAATTAATAATCCTTTTGTTCTTTCAAAAGCTATGATGCTTCTAGCAAAGAGAACTTTTCTTGAAAAAAGTTGTTTATATCGACATTTTGTGCAAAAAAAAAACCAAACAAACAAACAAAAAATACAACTTACTTTACTCTCTAGTTTTGAATATTATACTGCAGTCCCTAATCCTTCAGAGATTACTAAGGTTTTTAATATTTTATTCACTCATGAAAAATACATAGCTTTTGGTATTTTAAAATTTTTAAAATTATTGTCTATGCAGATATAATTTTTATCATGGTAAAAATTTGAGAATATATTAACTTACTAGGCCATTATTTTCTACCAACTTAACTCAAGATTTTATCAGAGAGTATGTGAGAAATGTAGCAGAAAGTTCTTTGTTTTTCTGTAGCCTGCCTACATTTCCCCATCAATATTTCTGGTAAATGTACTATTGTAAGTCATTTGTGTCCTGCTTGAAGGCAGGAGGAAAGCCAATTAACAAGTTTTAAATAGTCATAAAGTACCCACTTTTATGACAGTTATAGAAAACTTAAATCATTAAAGTACCAGTAATGTCAGCTGTCTGGTCCTATGTGTCCCTTGAAGAACATAGCAGAGTTTGAACATAGCAAATGTCATAGATATTGCCCAGTCACCGTGACCATATTCAGTTTATAAGCAAGCAGGGAAGACTGATGAAGGAAAAAGAGGTGCAAAAGAATTGGATGGCAATAGTATGATCTCTGCATCCCATTTGCATACTCTGATATATTAAATTACATTGCTTTACTGTATGTTTTTTAATGGATTCACTATGCTATGTTCTTAGAGCATGTCAGGTATTTTTTTTTTTTTATATACTCTTTCTGTTTTGTAACATTTAACAGACAATAAGTGATATTGTATTGCTTTAACAGAATATAATGATTGACAAAATGAGTGTGCTGGCTAGTTTCCTGTCAATTTGACACAAGCTAGAGTTATTACAAAGAAGGGAGTCTCAAGCAAGAAAATATCTCCATAACATCCAGATGTTGGTAAAACTACAGGGCTTTTTCTTACTTAGAGATTGATGTTGGAGGCCCTAGCCCAGTGTGGTTGGTGGTCCTGGGTGCTCTAAGAAAGCACGCTGATGAAGCCATAAGGAACAAACCATTAAGCATCCCTCTTCTATGGCCTTTGCATTGTCCTGCCTCCATGATCCTGCCCTGCTCGAGTTCCTGCTCTCACTGCTTTTGATGATGAACTGTTTTATGGAAGTAAGACTAAAATAAACTTTACCCTCTCCAAGTTGCTTTCAGGTTTCATCACAGCAATAGTCACCATAACTAGAACAGTAGGTAATGAAAAGGTAATCAAGATCTGCTTGTTGCTTGTGAAAATATGGAAGTCATTCTTTACACCAGTATTTTCCCCTAGTAAATGAGTTAAGGGGCTTTAATCACAGAAACTCACATACATCCACACAACATAAGTTCACCATTAGTTGTAAAAGTGGAAGCATTTATGAAAATGGTTACTTTGCGGTAATGAAACTTCATGCATCTCAGCTTTGGATATAAGTTGAATTCCTCAACTTTCATCAAAGAACCTTGCAACAGATGGAGACTATTATAAAAGTACAACCAATAAAATGAAAAGATGTGAAGCCCAATTCCAAGGATACATTCAAAAAACAACTGCACCTAAAGCTCAGGAATCAGCAGAAGAGCAGGAAGAAAGATTGTAAGAGCCAGATGAACAAGAATTTTTGCTGTCAGACTGTGTCTCTCAGCAATGTCAGAATCTATATTCATAAAGTCTCACCAACATGACTATCCAAATATGACATGAACAAAGGCAACAATAAACATGCCAAAGTGGATGAGGGAAAGCCCTCAAGGCCCAAACCTTCTACAATGAACTACAGGCAACAAGGGATGCTGAGAGTGGAAGAAATAATCTTCTCACTCACGGAAAAACAGGCAAGATTTTTGTTCAGTACCATATCGTTAACCCATTAAACAAATGAATAATTTACACTGAGAAGGTTATATTTATGTATTACGAAATATATGTATATACATATATGTGTACAACGATAATTAATAAAAAAGGAGGACATGAATTTAAATGAGACCAAGGAATATGGTACAGGAGCGTTTGGATGGAGGGAATAGAAAATAGTATAATTATATTATAATCTCAGAAACAAAATAATAGAAAGATGGCCTAGAACACCAGAGCCAAAAAAAATCGTATCCTAATACATCTTACTCTGTGTCACTTGAAAGCCTGGAGTAGGATGACTCAGCAGTTTCTGTTTGCTTTTCCTAGATCTCTGCCAGGTTTCATCTAAAACAGAAAGTAACATTAGAAGCAGACATAGTTTAGATGGCTCTTGAGGGACTATGGTTTAGAAAGGGGGTCTTCCAAAAAGGAGAAATAGAGTATAGTGTTATAGTGATAACAGAGAAATTAGAATAGGAGAATTACATGGGTAGAGGGAAAAGAAGGCAGGGGAAAGGAGGAAATATGAAGAGACATTCCTAATAGCAAAAGTCATTTGAAAATCATGTACAAACCTAATTCTGTAGAAACTTTCTAACTGTGTGTGTGTGTGTGTGTGTGTGTGGTTGTGTGTGTAAGAAATTTAAATGGAGTCACTGTAGGTAAAGAGCCATACAAAAACACTGCCCATGGCTTGACCCAGAACTCTGAAACTTGGAAATTCCTACCCCTGAGAGCATTAAGTGCCAAACAATATTTGGTCTGTGTAGTAGTTTTCAACTAGTTCACTGTGGGCTTCCAAAGATCTTACAAAACCCTACCCATCCGCCTAGCCCACTGCTTCAGTCTGTCTGTTCAGAGGTAACTGACATCCCTTTCTTTTCCCCATTACATCTCTCCTGTGAAGTTTATCATGACTTTATGGTATTCCTTGGCTGCCAACTGTTAAGATAACCTTGCTCATGAAAATCCCTTATACTGGTTCTGTTATTCAGACAGACTTTCCTGGTGCCACTGCTCTCTCAAGTTCTGGGAATCCATCCTTCATCTCCAGTCCCCCTGCCACAGGCTCAGATTCCAGCTCCATCTGATCTACTATTGATAATTTGGTAAGTTTCCCCTTCAGTCAGTGTAAATGCTACTGAGTCCAAGGAAAAATGGAGTGACCAACACCCCTCTGGTACTCTTGAAGGTAGAGGCACCTCAGACCATGGAACTTTATAGCTATAAAAGCAAGCAAACAAACAAACAACAGAATAGGACAAAACAAACAAACAAAAAAACACAGATAAAAAGCACAAGCAGCACATACAGATGCTAAGACACACACATCGACACATATAGAATACCCATAAAAACAAAATCAGAAACCATAATATAAAAATTAATGTTTCCGTTGCAGTGATTATTAGTTGGAGATAGCTTCTGGGCTAAGGATGGAGGCTTGTATTCTCTCAGCTTCGGTACCCCACCTGGTTTAGATCTAGGCAAGCCTTGTGCATGCTACCATAGTCTGTGAGTTCACATGTGCATTAGGTCTTCAGGCATTGTTTCCTTGTGGTTCTCCATCCCCATTGGCTCTTCCACTCCTTATTACTCCTCTTCTACAGAGTTCCCTGAACCCTGTAGGAAGGGATTTGATGGGGACATCCCATTTAAGACTAAGTGTCACAAGGTCTCTCATCTATTCATAGTAACAAAAATTGGCTTCTCAGTGAGCAGGAAAATTTCTTTTCCTTTTTGTGTGGTTGCTGCTCAGTCTCAGAGACTAGCAAGGGCTAGGAAAGCTCTCTGTGACTGAGACACGTGTCTAAACCTTAGATTTCTGACTCTGGGTTTGCATAGTGCGGGCTGACCTCAAAAGTCCTGCCTCTGTCTCTTGAGCACTGGGTGCACAGGTTCATGATCCTACATCCTGTAGGATTTATTTACTTACAACTTTTGACCTTTTTTCTTCTTTTCCCCTTTCTCCCTCCTTGGAGCTGCAATTCTACATCTTCTTCAGGCCCAAAAGGGCTGTTAGGAGCCTTTCCTGACCTTGCTCCCTTTGAGTCTTCCCTGACTCTACTCCCTTTTTCCATTTTCTCCTTGGTGTTCCTTGTTATCCCACAGCTTCTCTATGTCTTTATGATACTATGTAACCCCATTCTCGTGTTTAGGATCTTGTTCCTGGGCTTTATTTTTCAATCTCTTCTGGAAAGCTCTCAATCCTCCTGGAAAGCCCTAGTACCAAACACTGAGCCTCATGCAGCAGTTATCCTTGACCCTCTTGACTGATAACCCACTAAATGGTTTGGTCTTCATTCAGTCCTCCCTGAGCCTTGAGGATGCTCTCAACCACAGGCTGCTGCCAACTTCCACTTTTTTTTTCATCCAGGAGAATGATATCATCTGTACTCTTTCATTTCCACTTACAATTCCTCTTAGAGCATATCCAGCATGTGTGCCTGGCCTCTGACCTGAAGGACCCCAGACTTATTCAACTTTGAAATCAAATTTGGCCTCACTCTCCCTTAGATAATCAATCCAGATGGTCACCAAACAGCACCTGAGATTCCACTATTATTTGGGACTTTTATAACTATTGTGAGCAATTGAGAAATGAAAGAGCTTCCTTATTCTCTACATTCCAGATTTGTCTTCTCCCTGCTCCAAGTCTTCTCTCTGTTCTTCCTGTTCCACAATCTAACTCCTCCTACCTATGAAGCCCAAACCACGTATGATCCAGCTGACAAGCCTCACTTTAATGGCTCAGTTTCCTCTTCCTGACTTTCCAGTCTCTTCTTCTCCTGCCATAGCCTACCCTAATTCTCCCTCTCTGGCACCCACTTTTAACTCCTTGTCAGACTTCAGTACTCTTCCTACTCATTCTTGTTCTGCCATGAGATTCTTTCTGCCTCTCCTTACCTGACCTAACCTGGTTCCAGTTCTCCCTTTGTGGGAGGTTCTTAGGGAGAACATCTTGGTCAGGGCACATGTTCCTTTCTAATTAAGTGATCTCTTTCAAATAGAAGTGATCTTTTAAAATAGGAGTTGAGATATTATACTCTTAAGCCATCCACCTTCATTAAAGACTTCCAATGTATCATCCAATCTTATGTTATAATCCACCTTATGTGGACATCAGGCCAAGATCACTCTTTGTCTGACCTTTTCGACCTGGTCATGGAAAACTAAGAGGGCCCAGACTCCCTTGGCCTAACCACCACCATATCTGTCAGGAACTCCTGGGTCGTCATCACTGAATCAAGGCAACCTATTTCCTTCCATCTAGACACAGAGGTCACGTGCTCAGTTCTGATGGAAATTTAGGGACCTTTCTCTCTTCTTGTTCCACTATTGGGATAGAGAGACAGCCTTACCACCTTCATCAAACCCTGCCACTCAGTTGTATCTTTAGCAGTGTCCTCTTTATTCACTTCTTCCTAGTGGCTCCAATCTGTCCTATCTGCTGGGGAGGGCCCTCTTGGCTAAAGCATGAGCCTCTCTTTCTTTCTATTTATTTTGCTTCCTTCATTCTCTTGACCCCAGGTTCATCATTCTCCTTTTCCTCTAAATCAAATAATCTATCATATGTTTTCTCTTGCCAGCCTCCTAAGTGTATCCCTAAGTATGGCACACCCAAATCCCCCCTCTATCTGTGGTGTATTGAATGAAAATGACCCCCATGTGCTCATAGGAAGTATCACTATTAGAAGGTATGGCCTTTTTGGAGTAGATATGACACTGTGTGTCACTGGAGACTGGCTTTGAGGTTTCAGAAACTCAAGCCATGGCCAGTGGCTTACTTATTTTTCTTGCTGCCTACTGCTCTCTGTAATGACTATTCATGTCTCTAATAAATGGTTAGATGGAAATGTGACAGTATAACTAAGTTCTGGGGTCTAAGAAGGTATCTGAGGATGTGAAAACTAGTGGTTTATGGTACGTAAATGCAAGTTGTAAAAGTACAAGAAAGTAATGAAATTTCATTCTAAGGTAATGAAAAATGGTACCGACTTCTTTCCCATTCTCTTTTGAAGGTACAGAGTTTTTATATTGATCAGCAGAGATCCAATAAACCAATAAAGCATTGACTACTATTAGCAATCACAAGATCAAGATTTAAATTTCCTTTGGTTGTCTTTTAAGTATAGACTTAAAGGTACTTGTCTTACTTAGGGTTTTATTGCTGTGAAGAGATACCATGACCATGGTAATTCTTAGAAAAACATTTAATTTGTTATAAAGGCTGGCTTACAATTTTAGAGGTTTAGTCCATTATCATGGTCTTTGTTCTGGGGAGCCTGTTGATACAGAGACATTTGATCTGAGGATATCCTCCAAAACCTTTCCATTGGAGTCTATCAGGTGGGATACCACACCCATAGATTTGGGTACCAACAAAGGCTGAGTTTTTTGGGGGGAACTGTACTCAATAGCCCAAGTTTTTGACCAGAGTGATAACATCCCCAAACATCCTGTTACGTGGAGACTGGGGCCCTGAGTCATTTGTCATGAGGGGCTGTGTGATCATTGGGTCCTTCACCCTTCCCTAATTCCCACCTGTTCCTTGCCCTCCCACTCCACCACATGCTCTACCTAATGGGCAGCCCTCTTCCTTTTACCCACCTCTTTCTCCTTCTCCCTCCTTCAAGGCACAGGTGAAGGGCCAGCCTCTTCCCATTACCCACCTCTATCCTCTCTTCTGTGTCTCCTCTTACTACTCTTCTTCTTCCTCACTGCCACAGGGTCCATGTAATAATCAACTGCCTCCCATTTACCCACCTCCTACACATCTTCTGTCCTCGTCCATGACTACTTTGCCCTATCTCCCTTCCAAAACCCCACAATCCACATCTTGGTCTTTGTCCACATAATGGACTGTCCTCCCTGGATTCTCACACACAGTCCCAGCAGACCACTGCACTCCTCTGCCTCCTCTGGGAGGTGGGTGGGGCTTTTTCGAGTTCAGTTTCCTTCCTCCCTACAGGATCTCTCTCAGATTGAAAAGCACCTAGGCTATGCCAACCCATTTGCTTATACTAAAGAGTTCTGCTACCTTTACCAGGCCTATGACAGCCCAACTTTTGTCATACAGGCTTCCACTCTCATTCCCTAGGAACATAAATGTGCTCAGGCAGTTGCCAGGCCAGTATGCAGACCAGACTCACCTAGTGGATGATTCAGTTCCTGTGGAGGATATAGTGGTGCCCCCTACTAGAGCTCAACTAGAATTACAAAGTGGGTCAAGATGGCCTCCAGAGGAGGGAACTTATGGTCAGATCCCTCTTTCAAGGGATGGAATCAGTCTTAAATGAAATGGTTAATTACAATAAGCTCTGAGAAATTATGCAGCAAGTATATGAAAATCCAGCCATTTTTCTAAATCAAGAGACCATTATCCAATATAAACACCTGGAACCATCCTTGCCAGTGGGAGCTATGGTCCTTGCTACCCGTTTTATTTCTCAGTCAAGTCTCAGATATCCCAAACAACAAACCAACCCAACCCAACCAAACTACCAAACAAAAAGGCTGAGGATAGTCCGAAACGCGCATACAGGAGTTGGTAAAAATTGCCTTCAAAGTCTAAGTCTTTAATGCTGAAAACGAGGCAGTAGAGTCTTGTTTACAAGCTCAGCTACAGCAGAAGACTATGCTTCAGGCCTAAACCTTGGCAGCTGCCCTGAGGCCAGTGACATCCCTCTGCAGAGAGGAAGCAAGGGAGGTCTGCCAGGCCCATTTCCAGTGGCCAAAGCCTGTGTCAAGTTTGCTAGAAACTTGTTTCAAATGCAACCAGGAATAACACTGGTCCTGAAACTGTCTCAACTGTTGGCAGCCCATCAAACCATTCCCTGCCTCCTGGCAGCATGGCCACTGAAAATCAGAATGCTCCTACGTGGTGGGCTTGTCCTCTGTGCTAAACTACCGAGGCCCAGCCCCACCAGCGCAAGCACCATAGACCCTTTCAGCTTTTGGGCTCCTTAGCCTGTCAGAAGACTGATGACTCCTAGACTCAGAGACCCCTACCATCCTCACCAAGCCCAGTGTAATGCTCCAGATAAACCTATCACATTTCTAATGGACATGGGGGCTACCTTGTCTGTTTTAACCTCACACTTGGGTCCCACAGTCCCATCACCAATTTCTGTCATGGGGGTGGATGAAACCCCCTCCTTTCCATCTTAAACCCTGCCACTCCCCTGCATTCCTGTAGAACCATTTTTCTCATATTCTTTTCTGGTCATGTCTGTCTGCCCAGTTCTTTTTCTCTCTACCCCTCATTTACGAAACAGAAATCCCATCTCATCCCATCCTATCAAATAGTTAACAACCCTTACACTCTCCTCTATAATATTCCTCCTACAACTTCCCACTTCATCGTTCTGGACCTAAAGGATGCCGTCTTTACTCTCCCCCTACATCCTTACTCATATTTTCTCTTTGACTTCACTTGGAAGGACCCTAAAACAGAGACTTCAAGAGACCTCACATGAATAGTGCTCCCTCTGGGCTTCTGAAACAGTCCTTATTTTATTTTATATTTGTTTATTTGTTTGTTTATTTATTTAGGCCAAGCTTTGGATTGGCTCCTCTCTTCCTTAGATTTTACTCTAAGCACACTTCTTTACTATGTTCCTGACATTTTACTCTACAGCCCTTCCCTGTCTCTGACCCAATGAAACACTACTTCACCTAAATTATCTTGGTTCCCTGGGTAACTGTGTCTCTCCATCTAACATTCAGCTGTGTTCTCCTTCTGTTGTGTATTTATATGTTCAACTCAGCCCAGTGCCTAAAAACCTCACCTCAGTCTAGGGCCACCTCCTCTCCCCTTCCCTCACCTTGCAGGACTTGTAGCCCCAACCTCAACAAACCAGATTCTTTTATTTTTAGATTTGGTGGTGTTCTTTAGACATTGGATCCTCAATTTTGCTATTATGGCGAATCCAAAGAGACCCCTACAGGATTCCCTAACCACTCAGCCACAGTTCATCATCACTTTACTGCCAGATGCCTTTTAGCATACCAACCCTGGCTCTTCCTGGCTACCTCTACTAACACTTTATAGAGGAGAGGATGGGACTAGCCACAGGATTTTAGCTCAACTTGTTGGGCCTTCCCACCAGGCTACAGCTTTTTTCTCTAAACAGCTAGATCCCACCATGTATGGATGGCAACCACATTTGAGAGCGAGAGCAGCAGCAGCAGCAACAGTAGCAGAGCCCACCTGGAAAGTTCTCAAGATCACCTAGTTCAAGCCTATCACAGTATACTCCACCTATCGCCTTTCAATCTTTTGATTCATTCTCTCCCTTCTTGGGACAACGACAGGAGGACTGGAGCCATTACAAAGTCCCCTTCAATTATTGGAGGTCAGGCCTCTATCCCCGCCTTTGCAAGAATAGAATCGCCAAGGCCCTTCTATACATAGAGAAGGGAGGAGATGTCAGGGGCAGCCCTGCATATACACTAAAGGCCTAAAATCAGCAATAGGCCTGACATACATGCATGCTAACACAAAATCTTGGGTCTCTGTGGAAAAACACTGAAACAGAAGGCTATAAGCTATTGTAAACGGGCAGCTTCTGTGGAAATTTACCAGCCCGAGTATTCATGTGTCTTATAAATAGGCAGCCTCGGTGGACAGTATCAACTTAGATAAGGACAAGTGAATCATAGGCAGAGTAATAGTGACCTGTCTCCTGAACCTACACCCAGCTGATACCCTGTTCTGAAAGGCATCTGTACTCCCCCTGAACACCTATGCTTCAGTGCCATTCCCTTCCCCACATCCTGCCTTTTTGTGTTCATAACCTCTGTGTAAATAAGTAAATTACGATGTGATTTAAATTACTAAATAAAATAAATTAAAAAGGATTTTTAAAGGATTTATCAAAAGGACCTTTACACTGTGATCCTCAGCTTCCAACTTCTGTAACACCAGTGACAATACTACCTCTCTAGGCTCAGATTGCTACCTACCCAAGATGAGTGGTCTGTACAACTGGGACATTCCACTCTCTGGTTCTCCAGAAAGCCCCAATAAAGTGCCAGAAGGGCCAAACTTGGGTGCCTCTCCCAAACCAATGACAGATTCCCCCTTTCCAATGGCTTGTCCCATAATAGAACATTATCATTTACCTATTTTTTACCTCCTGCTTCCTTGACCTTCTCCAGGAACAGATTCATAAGGTCTCCTGGGTAATGGTCAACCAGATGCTTCTTCACCCAAACCTGTCTTTGAGCATGGACCCCCTAACTCCTGATGCTCTGACCCCACATTGTTCCTTTTCATCATGAAGTAGCCAGACATGAACCGGTACCCATATACCCAAAGGGGTCAGGATATTTAGTTGACATCCCTAGCTTGCCACCCTTCCACATGGTCTAGCAAATTCTATTCCTCTCTGTCCCTCCTACCCTGTCCACTCAGAAAAGGCACCAAAGAGCCCAGTCCTGAATCCATGACAGCTGTCTCAACCCTCCCCCCATCTGAAGTCACCAGGGACTCAAGCACCCTATCCCCTACATAAGCCCCACATATGACAGAACATCATATTTCTTCACCTACAATCTATAAATACATCCCTGCCATAGTATACTCATGACCTTTTCTGGTCTTGTCCCCTGAGGCTGAGCAACTTATCTGGAGCCCATTCATAAATAAACCTGCCCTTTTAGCTTTAATTTGGCTCAAATTAGCTTATATCTTTGGCAGAGGAAACCTATTAATAATAATCCCTTGTACAACAATAAATGTAAATTTAGAATAGGTGGCAATGTCCCTTGGGTAACATTTTTTTCACAAGATGGAAGCTTAGCTGGGTTGCACTTTTTTTCCAGATTTTCAACATTCCCTTAATTCTATTAAATATATTTATCTATTTATCTCCTTGAATACACGATATACATTTCACTTCCTCATGATCTTTTATTCCTTGAATCACACATTTTATTCCTTGAATCACCCAAGATGTCCATGTGATAGAAAATCATTGCAATCACTAAGGGAAAGACAATGGCCCAACTAAATTTCTTGACACCAATGGGGAAGAAAAGTATCAATTCACCCATCTATAAACCTACAACAAACACATTCCTACTACAATGTTTCAATAATAGCACAAATGCTATAGGAGTCATCAACCTCACTCTGCTTGAATTTAAACTTATTGCATGAGATGAAACTAGTACTGGACAATGCTAAAGTGCTCAAGAACATGCGATTGCATAGGTCATGGTTCTGGTTGAAAACATACTACTTTTATTCTATTAAAAGAGCACAGTGATAACAACCCCACAATGACATATTTTAACACCGAAAGAACAGAAAATCACTCAACTCTCATCAGCGAACCTGCTTTTTACAGTATATGGTAGTTAACAAGAGATTCCGAACAGGACTATGTACATAAAAGGAGAGACTTTGGAGCACGTGGCTCTAAATGAAATGGTTTTGTCACATCTGTGATGACTATTCTTGGTTGTCAACCTACTACATCTAGAAGTAACTCAAGATTCTCAGGATACCTTGTAGGGTTCTTCTTAATTAAATCATTGAGAAGACCCATTAAAATATGTATCGTGTGTGTGTGTGTGTGTGTGTGTGTGTGGTCAAAGAGTTTAATTTTATCCTAATTTCATTTTATAAATAAAGCTAAATTCACAAAAATAAAAAAATACAAACATGCTACAAATTATATCACATATATCAAAGCAGACACTTTCTAGCAGAGCTTCTAAAAGCTGTTGTGACAATTTTGAATTGATTGCATTATTCTACATGCACCACATAGTGCTCTTCTTGTAAAAGTTCTTATAGATTGTCTTAAAGTCTTTTAGATGGGAAGACCTACATTTAATCTGGGCCACACTTTCTTCTGGCAGCCAATATAAAGATCAAAGAAGGAAGCTTTTCTTCTCTGCCTGCTTGTCCTCACTCTCATTGGCAAGTCCATTCTACTGGCATGAGAGCCTACTGCTTCATGTAGAGACATACTGAAAGCAAGCTAAAATATCCAGCCTCGCTGACTGAACACCTACTGGAGTTTTGTACTTTCTGTTTAGTGACAGTCATTCTTCAATTAGCTCTTTCCCATGAAATGAGTCTCAAGTAGAGGCAGTCATTGGTTGGCCATTTCCTCCATCTTTACTCCATCATTATCCTTGTGTGTCTTGTAGGCAGGACAAATTTTGGGTCAAAGGTTTTGTGGGTGAGTTGATGTTCCTCTCCCTGGAAGGGGAGGCCAGGCTGTACTAGAATGGGCCTACTGAACTCTGCAAATTGTCATACTACAAAATCCTGTATCAAAGTAGAGACTTTATATGCCTCTGAAGTAACAGCCACTATCTGATGAGTGAAGAAATTAATGAATAAAGATTATGAAATGTTATTATTTATTTGAAATATTTTCTACAGAGGAAATAAAGTATTTTGCTATAATTTAGACTTTAGACATAAGATATATTTCACATGGTTTAAACAAAACATTGCATACATCCACATCCATGCAGTTACCGTTACTATTTCACCAGTAGGTACATTTATGACAGTTTCCATTCTTTATCATCTTTATGTGAGTTAATCAATTTTTAATTTCTCCCATTATGGTATAGTTTTTCTGGAACTAAAAAAATTCTTGCTAATAAAATTGTGCACTTAGTATACTTGTATAAGTATTCTTTATTTAAACAACACATTTTATAATCACACCAATGCTTCTATCATCACATATTTATTTAATTACCTTTATACTATTGTAATTATACATCATAGCTTGTTCTTTTGTTTGTATTTGGGTATCATTTGTTTCTGGTTATTTTAAGATAGCTTATGATTGTTGCTATTTGAGGTTTTGGTGGACATATGTTTTAATCCTGATGAGTAAATACAGGTGGGTCAGGTATATTTAAGATTATGTTTGCATCACATTTAATAATAAACAATAAACATACAGAATGTCTTGCCAATTTGTATTTCTAACTTACAATATATAAACTTTAAGGAGTTTCACATAAACAAATAAAACCTTTTTAGTAAGTAAATATAGAAAACAGATTATTCAAAATTATTTTAATAGAATTTACAATTCTGTTCATTTGTCAAGTGAGAGTTCAAAACCTATTTTCATTATGCAATTTGGAGTAACATATTTTTAAGACATATATCCAAATAACAGATATTGATAATTTTATATTCGTATGTTTAATAGTATGGACTAGTTCTCATACTGTTATTGACTTTTATACCTAATAAGTTCCAAATAGTTTTTTACTTTCTTACAAGGTTTTGTGTGAAATTGGATAAATATATTGAACCACCAAAAGTTTTAAAATTTCATGGTAGAGATTTATGAAAGACTTTTTGAAATAGTTTTAATATCCTGTTTCTTTGCATTAGATAACAATGATATATTAATTACACTTTTATTTTCATGAAACTGCCTAAGACCTTCAAAATAATAAGACTTATTTTCCTAGTCTAATGTTGTCATTTTTTATGGCTGTCTTAGAAAACGAGTGCTCCAAAATTGGGAGAATAAACTGTACAGTTAATGTTTACGCTCCAATTTAAGGTCTTTGAATTGCTATTGTTCTGATTTCTTCTTTTTCCTGATTATTGCCCTTTGGGATTTTGAATTAATCTCTAAATGCTGGTATGTCTTAGCCATTAGCAGCACTTACAAAAATATTTTCTTTTCTGCTGAACTCCAAAAGTAAGTTATTTCTAACTCTGAAGTGAAGTCACCTGTTATGAAGATAAAACTAATCACATTATGTTCTCACCAATCTCTTTTTCCTTCCACAGTTATATTTATATCTTCAAAAGGTTTAATCCAGTTCCAGCAAGCAGGCAAGGATATATGTAATCAGTTTCATTCCCAAAGGCAAATCCAGAGAGAACAGTATATTTAGTAAACTTGTGACTGTTGTCGGAGCCAAAATTAAAAGCATAAATAACAAATAGGAACAAACCAAGAAACTAGATAAATTGATTTCACAATTAGATTTACGTGTTAGATCATCAAATTTTTCCCGTCCCAAACCTTAATTTATGAAAGCCATCTTCACTGAGGGCCTGCTCATGTCTTGTCATTGCTCCCAAGTTTTCCCCACTGAAGTGCCTTGATTGCCCTGATACATAAATTCTCCTCTGACAATAACATAATAAATAGTAAGACAGAATGGCCTGCATTTTTTTTTTTTTTTGCTAAATTTTTACCTTGCTGGATTCCTGTCCTGTCTTCCTGAACTTGACGCTCTGAAGCTCTTCTGTGTATTAATACTGGAAAGAAAAAGTCACATTATACTTATGCTGAGGAGGATACAGCAATGTATTCCTAAAATTGACCTGGAAATTGAAATATTACACATATGAATTTATAATTTTGGTATTAATTTTGTTTAAACAATGTTACTTTATCTTCACATATGAAGCCATGTTTGTGTTTACAAAGGTGCTCCTGATATATGAATAAACAAACAAATAAATATCCTTTAGCATTCTGTTGAAAATTTTGTTTAGATTGATATCCATATCAATGAACATATTTTTAATTTTGTTCCTCATCAATGTAGACATTTTGTAGCTTTATACTACACACTTATACTTCACACAAACATGGCTGTTTAATTTCTTTTCTTCATCACTGAGATTTTCTTTTAAAATTCATGAACCATAACCATATTCTGTAAGTTCACATAATTGGTATTCAATTTAAAAATGTCTTCCTTCATTGCACAGTAATTAGGATCAATTCACAACTCATTGTAGGACTTCACAGCCTATAAGATGCATTGACTACAATACTTTTGGCATTAAAAAATTATTGTTAACTGTCAACTATTTTACATATCTAAGATCTTAATTCATTTTTTTATTTATTTTGATAGCTTTGTGCTTAGTTTGCTCCTTTGGTTCAGATATATTATATATTTTTCCCACTCCTCATGAAGTAATTAAATATATTCCATGTGATTGTTATTTTAGCTGTTTCAAGCACACAGTGTCTAATTTCCACATACTTCTGATTTATGTTATCTTTATATTATGGACATATACTTTAATTTCATAGTCCTTTAAGAAGATACATTTGGATGATTTTGCTTATAAATTGTTTTAGAATTATTTTATGATTTAGCATATAGTTTTTCTAAGTAATTGTGTACTAGCCTTTTACAGATTAAAGTTATAAACTACATAATACCATTAACATTTTTTAATTGTGACACAATAAGCATTTAATCAAACATTCCTAAATTTAAACAAACATACATGAGTAGATTTATGTATTAAATATAGACAGAGCATTTAAAAGATACTGATACATATTAGGAATAAATAAATACAAATATAACAAACACTCTGGTAAAGATGTATTGCTTATTTATATCTTCCAATGACACAATAGCAACATAGAGAGATAAAGGCAGCAGTTACAAGTCTGTTTAAAATTTTGTTTGTACCTCTTCATAAACTTTTTGAAAAGGTGTGGCCACATGATGATGTAATAGTTATATCATATAGATAGAGTATTTTCTATCCCAGCATATCCATTCATTGGATTCTAGAAGTCAAGCTGCTTTTCTCTAAAACTACATGCAATATGCACTCTAGCTTTGGGATTGGACTAACCACTTTCTAATTTATAAATGTCATGATTTCTACACTGTGGAATAATTTCAGTGAAGAAAACCATTTAAAATTTTAACTTATTTATCTTCTTTTTTTTCTTCACTATTGAAAGCAGGGTATTGAAGTCTGTAATTATTATGATAAAAGGTTTTCCCCTCAGTCTGCAGTTTGTAACTATTTTATCTTCCTGAGGATATGACTTTTTGTCTATTTATACTGTTCTCTGTCTCTTCTAAGTTCTTTTAGTTTAAAATCTACCTTGTCTTATGTTAATAAAGATACCCCAATTTAACTTCACTTACCAATATCTTAAAATACTTATTTCATTCTTTCACTTTCTGAGTAATTATGTCTGCAGGTGTAATGTGGGTCTTACGCATCACACAGTTGGGTATTTTACTTTGAGAGTTCACCTAGTCTTTGCCTTTTAGTTGAGGAGTTTGGTCAATTTACATTTGAAATCAAGACTCATAAGAAAAGACTTCTGCAATTATTTTAATACTATTATAGGGTCTATCTTCTTGGCTCCATAATTTCTTTATTAGCATATTTTTCGTAATTCAATTTTTTACATTAATTTATCATTGAAATGTTTTTGTCACTGCTATTTTATTCCTTTTTATGTACCTACTTTATTTTCTTTGTTTTCCTCTTCCTCTTCCTCTTGTTCTTGCTGCTGTTTTTGTTGTTCTCCTCCTCTTCCTCCTTCTCCTTCTTCATCATCATCATTTATTGTCATCATCATTGTTGTTGTTACTATTTGTGTGAGTGTGTGCTTGTGAGTGTGTTTCAAGTGATGGGAGTTTAGGTCTCATGGCACTCAAGTAGAGGTCAAAGACAACTCTGTGAAGTTAATTCTTTCTTTAAAAATTTATATTGATTCCAAGGATGTTACTCAGAGTTTCATGCTTATAAAAACAAACACACAAACAAACAAACAAACAAACAAACAAAACACTTACCATGTGAGCCAAATTTTCGTTCCTCTATATCTATTTTAGATATTTTTCTTAGGGCCTACCCAGATTTTATCTTTGGTTTCAATTAATTTCCCTCCCCTTAGGCAGTTGAATTTATTATTTTTATCAATTATTTTATTTATTTACAGTCCAAATGTTGCCCCCCTTTCTTTGTTACCTCTTCATTAGTTCTTCACTCCATTCTCCTTCCCCTTTGCTTCAGAGTCCCTTCAGTCCCCCTCTTACTCCCACCTCATCCTCCCTTCCCTGAGGCATCAAGTTTCTACAGGATTAAGCACATTCTTTCCCACTGAGGTCAGACAAGGCAATCTTCTGCTAGTTATGTAGCTGGGACAGCCCATGCATTCTCTTTGATTGGCTGCTTAGATTCTGGGAGGTCTTAGGGGTCCAGGGTAGTTCATACTGTTGTTGTTCTTATGGTGTTGCCATCCCCTGCAGTTCCTTCAGTCCTTCCCCTAGCTCTTCCATAGGGAGTTCTTGGGCTCAGTCTAATGGTTGGCTCTAAGTATCTGCATCTGTCTCAGTCAGGTGCTGGTAGAACCTCTCAGAGGACAGCTATACCAGGCTCCTGTCTGCAAGCACAATATGGCATCAGCTATGTTTGAGTTTGGTGCCTGCACATGGGATGGATCCTTATTTTTCAATTGCTTCAAAGCATTTTCAATATGTTATATTTTAAGTATGAAAAAGATAAATGGTGTGATGGTTGCAGAAAAACATTTTTATTTAGTGACTGCATTAAAAACATTACCAAATATTTCTGATCACAAAGATTTAATTTTTGATTTTCACTTATAGATTAAAAACCATTTATAACTTTTGATTTAGAAAAATACGCAAAGAAAAGCTAAATTAAAATTATAACTCAAGTTATATATAACTCTGTTGTCAAATTGGAACTTGACAGCATATCAATGAATTAATGTTTTATATAAACCTCACACACAAAACTTTTTAATCTGTTTTTGATGCCATTGTTTTATATTGAGAGTCTAAAGTTGTGCACAAACATAACCACAAGACAAAAGGTTACTTGGGAGAACATGATAGCTCTTCTTTAAAGAAATGTATTTTCTGTTGTCCATTATCTCGCTCATCATAATTAGACTTTCAGTCCACCTTTGTCCTGGAATTTTTATTTAAATACATTAGAAAGGTGACCATAAGATCCTATTATTCCGGGGAGTTGGGGGAAGGAAAGACTGAACATACAGATTGATCAGCAAATGAGTCAGTATGGGACACAAAAATAGTCTATTAACAACCAGAAATTAAAAGGGACAGAGGTATTATGGCTCTTTGGCTCCTGAAATATAATTTCTGTACAGAAAATAATGAAGGCAGCACAAGCTGTTCAGTGTATAACTAGTGTGGAACTATGAGCATTCTGGTGCTTAATATGATTACAATGTTGAATATGTCTAGTTGTGTTTTATCGTTAATTCCATATAATCTTTTTTAAATAAAAATAAATTTAGCTTTGTACACTGAACTGCTTTGGAAAAACTTATAAGCTGACCACTTTATATAAAAGAATATGCAGCAGAATTATTAGAAATAAAATATTACAAATTTGTTTCAGAAGAAAATCTTCCTAACTATAAAAGAAAATATCTTGATTTGAAAGGTAGAAGGGAAAATGTAAATAAAAACAAGCCACAAAGGGACAGGACATCATTTTAGTAATAGACTACATTGAAGTATAAGTTTCTACATCACCATATTCTGTGTATATCTGTATTTCATTTATTTAAAAAAATTATTTTGCATGAACCGAGATCTTTCTATGAGTTAGAGGCTGTGATGAGATAATAACACACACAGGTCCAATTTCAACCACATAAGCAAACAATACTGTGAATAATTTATTTTAAAATTGTAAATTTTACCTGTGATTTTTATGAACTTGGAAAAGACTCTTAGAAACTTATTTTCTAGTGCCTTTCTTCCTCCAAGGGTATCCAAGAAAATCATTATTCTTTAAAAACACCCTAATGTTAGCTATTGTTTTCATGATGGTCCTGGATGGCACTGGATGGTACATGATGGTACACAATGGCAAGTAGTGGGATATGATGGCACATGATGTTACATGATTATGCCTGATGACACATAACGGTACATGTTGGCATACAATGGTACACAAAAGCACACAATGGCACACACTATTCCTACATACATAGTACATGCTAGTACTGACGGTACTGACTGGCCACTAATACCATATGATATCTGATCTCAAAGTCCCAGTTATATCTAACAGAGTGAAATGCTTTTCTCTTGACATAAGTTCCTGATAGAGATAAACACTAAAACCAGTATAAACTTCCGTGTATTTATTAAGATAATTTCTCAAGAATATTTTACATATTTCATTACTGTTGTTTGTTTTTAATGCCTTTGCTGGTCTTGTTTCCTCTTTTTTCTCTCTGTGTATACCCTTCTCTCCTTACTTCTTACCTGGCATTAGAACCTTTGATACACTGTTCTTCTAAATATAATGTAATATGATACTTAAAAAAACAAAAAAAATAATATTAGAATTTTGCTTGTCCATTCATAGGATAACATATAAAATAGGCAGTATCTAATATCACTTTTAGACTGAGGATCTGAGACTCAAGGATCTATGAAAGGCCACTTGGCATTACATAGCATAGGTATGTTATATTTGTGTTCCGTTGTTGTGATAAAATAACTTACAAAAGACTTAAGGCAAGAAGTGATTAGTTTGGTGTACATACCAAAGAGTATTTTCTGTCACAGCAAGGAAGGTATAATGCCAGGGACAGGAAGCTACTGTGGGCATTTCATCTTCACCTGGGAAACAGAGAGTGAGTTATGCCTATGTCTAATTTGCTGTCTCCTATTCATCAGGATAAGACTTACAGGATATTATTCATAGAATCTGAGCTGAAATCAGATAGGACTTGAGTATGTACCAAATACAATGTTCTCCCTATTACTTTCCATCCCTGTTTGAGTGTGCATTCCAGATGTAGTTTTTTATTACTATAGCTTTCATCTGCTTTTAAGAAGTTACCTTATCTGAAAACTCTGTTATCCAGCATCTACTTTGTTTTCTCTTAGTGCATATTATTGATAGTTTAACTGATAAGTCTAGATCATATCTTCAAATTGAGATTTTAGAAGAAACTAACTATTACCAAGTTAATATGGTAGGACTTACAGATAGTTCAGGAAAGCAAGAGAGAGAGATGGAGAGAAGGAAACAGAAGAAGGAGGGGTGATAGGAAGGGAAAAAGGGTGAAGAAGGAAGAAGAGAAGGAGCAGAAGGAATGAAGTTCTTTTTTGTTAAAGTACTGCATTCAGTTAAGTGTGTGTGTTGCCTACTTCCATTTGGAGTAGCTATAGTCCTTGCAGATAACATTAAAATTATTTAGATAACATTAAAGTTAACACACAATGATTTAGGTGTAATATTACAAACAACAGATTGCTGTGACTACTGATAAGCCACTTACATTAAGAGAAAGACTACATTAATACAACTAAGAATAAAAAATGATAATTCACGAAAAGTGTTTGAAGAGATTTAGTGTTTTCTCAATTTACAAACCCTATAGATGTATCCTTAATTAAGGCAACTTATTAAGAAATCTAAAAGTGACAAATTATAATACCTACATCTCTGTGCCAGTTATATGTCACTAGCATAAATCCTCTCAGGCTTAGGTGAAGGCAAAGATTAATCATACCATTTGAGGTGGTGACTTTTCAAAGTTACTTTTTCAAAATAATTTATCTACTTTTCACATTTCTTTATTCTGTATGGTAAAATACAAATTCAAAATTACAAATCTGTGAATTGTGATTAACAGAAGAGAAATATATTTTATTTGTACTTGGGTTCATATTCTACAAGTGACAACTACTAACTACTTCAATATTTTCACATCAGTAACATAAAGATTTATTAAGCATGTTTAAATAGATACTAAAAAGAATTTTTATTTTAGTAATTATTTTGTTTATAAATAACTCATAAGAGATAGTAGCCAACCACAAGTGTATACTGTATAATCAAATGCTAAAATTGTACTGGAATTTATAAATCAACTATCTGAAGGGAATACATACAGCATATAGTGGCATTTGTTATTCATTTAAACTGCTAACTCATTTGCATTTTCATTAAGCTGTAAAGATTACGTTACTATGTGAGTAGAATTTTAACTCAATTCACATCTAAATTACTTGAGTTTAAAACTCAAAGTGTTTATACATAAACATCTTCTTCTATGTGCATAGGTGTATGTTCAGTTTGCTTATATATAATATGCTTATATACAATAAAGGGCATATAACATGAGAATAAAACACTTAAACTTATCTTTTCTTCCTAATTTGAAATGATTTTTAATTGATAAGTGAATCTTCTAAATAAACAAAATATCTCCTTGAGCATTAAATTTCTTAAAAAAAAATTTTTGAAAAATCTATTACAATTTTCTCCTAAAACTGATGAAAGTTTTCTAAGATATGAGATAGGTGAAAAGTAGGCAGCTAGGTAGATAGACTGATTGATAAATAGCTTAGTCAGCTCATTCTAAAAATCAAGGGGAATAAGCAGAAAGGACTAGCCATGTTCAAGAAGCAGAGTCATGTTTGAGGATTTCCTTCTGTAGTTCTAGTTTACTAAATTATAAAATTTCGTTGTTTTAAGAATAGGTACTGGAAACATTGAGATGGAAAAATAAAGACTTCTTAGGGCAAAGGATAGAAAATTTTGTGACTATTATAGTGAATCAAGATAATGTTTGGCCTCAAAAGAAGTTGTTTAATGCTATTGCAAAAATAGTAACGGTTAAACATTGAACAATTTCTGTATGCTAAAAACTCTTCTTTAAGTGGTTTCTGAATTTGAGAGTATCTACAAAGAAATTTGAAATGGTTCACTTGTCTAAATTGTTGATGAAGACAATGAGAGACATTGTCAAATAATTTGATAGTTGACAATTAATTAGTTCTAGGAATAAATACACAATCTGGCTAACTCAAAAACTTGGCTATAAAAAGAAAAGAGAAAGAAATACATTTCCTTATTGAATAAGCACTAGACTAAAATATGAGGCCTACCAAAGACAAATGTTAAGAGATTGCAGAAAAAGAAATATCACCCTTATATACACCCAAACAGACTTATCACAACACACACACACTACACACACACACACACAACACACACACACACACACACACACGCATGCACACGTCAAACATTATTCAGTCCTCTAGAAAGGACTACGTAGCACCATTTATCATACACAGTTATCTTAGATTTTGCTAATAGTGGTAGCTGTTTGTGTAGCAAAAACAAACTAAAGTTTTAATGACAAGATCTAAGTTTTAAATTTGCATGACAACATCTGCTAAAATCAAGTTTCTATCTTGCCGCAGAAACCCTGTTGTAGGATGATAGATGTGCTACTTTTGGTGATGATTAGTACCCAAAGTGAAGGCTCAAAATGCTCGAGAAAGATATTTTCTGTAAGTTTAAAGCTCACAAGAGATGTCATTTAGTCTGGAAAAGATTTACTAGTTATTTTAAATAGTTAGAAAGAATATGAAGTTAGAAAGTGAATTCTCACATGAAATAAGGAAGTTTCTTCCTTTACATTCATAAGACAATATTATTTTCATTTGTCTTTGCTTTAAAATGAGCAAATGAGTAAAGTTTTAGTTTAGGAAATTGGATTAAGCCCACACCTTAACCATGGCCCCACAGACTTTCTGTTACGCATGTTCCATAGAAATGGATGCTTGAGCCCTTTATTATAAAAGAATGCAGTCATAAAGGTTCCAAGGAAAAAATAAATACATTAAACAAGAAATTAAAATCTGTTCAGATAAAAGGAGGTTTGAAGTTTTGATGGAACAAAGTAAAAATTGGTGTGACTGGGTATTCCAGAAGCAGGGCTTCAAGTTTAAAAAGTTAGATTGGAATAAAAGATTTCAGTGCTTATAGGGCATAATATGAGGTTTAGATTTTAGTTGTGTGGTCTTGGACAGCTTTTGTAATAAAAAAAAGAATGATTAGAATCTTATATTTTATTTACAGAAAAAAATTATGTTGTCAAATAAAGATGTTTTAGTTTGTTAGGAGCTAAGATAGAGTCAAAATAGCAAATAAGAGGTAATTGTACTCAGGGTCTCTAATACAATAATAAACATATGAGTTTATTTCTCTTTTATTTATTTGTGTAATTGTTTTTGTATTTACTTTTCATCAGAGGTCATTGACTAGAATATTTAATAAACTTTTGAATGGGAAATGTGAAGAAAAGATTTTAAAAATTCCAAGAGTTTCATTTTACATAAAAGTAGTTATCTGAGTACTTGAATCAACCTAAGAATGGGATAAAAAGATAATAACACTTATTTACCTTTTCAATTTGTGATGGTTACTATTGGTTCTCAACATTACAGAATCTTTCTTTCTTTCTTTCTTTCTTTCTTTCTTTCTTTTTCTTTCTTTCTTTCTTTGTTTCTTTCCTTTTTTCCTTCATTCCTTCTTTCTTTTTCTTTTCTCTCTCTCTCTTTCTTTCTTTCAAAGATTTTATTTATTTTATATATGTGAGTTCACTGTTAATGTCTTCCAACATACTAGAAGAGGGCATCAAATCCCATTAGAGATAGTTGTGAACCACCATGTGTTGCTGGGAATTGAATTGAGAACCTCTGGAAGAACAGTGAGTGCTCTCAAACACTGAGCCATCTCTTCCGCACAACATTACAGAATTTCAAATCACAGAAAAGACAGCATTTGGATATGGCCATGAGGAATTTCCTGTTTGAACTATTGAAACTAGAGTGAAGCTAATCCATTGGCCAAGGATCTGAACTGCGAGTTGAACACCAGTTTTCATATTTTTTCTGCTTCCTGACTGTCAGTGCAATTTGATCAGTTGACTCAGGTGCATGACACCATGAATTCTCCATTCTGATGACTATGACATCTCAACTCGTGAACAAGACTGTGAACCAAATTAAGCCTTTTCTTCATTGAGTTGCTTTGTCTGGTATAAATATTTGCTACAATAAGGAATGTGTAGATTCCTTTTACATGTAGGTCAAAATGGAGAGGTCAAATTTACAGCTGGATATGGGAGTCTGTAGTTAAGCTATATTTCTACAGAGGCAACTTTGAGCATTTTGAATGTGAACAGAACATGAATAATTATGAATTGAGGATTGTATGAAGGTAACTATCCTGTGTGGATAGAGAAAGGAGAAGGCTGAAAATATATAAGTTTTGGGTGCATGTATCAAATATAATGACAAGCTAGTTATTTGGAGTACAAAAGAGTACTTCAGCCACAGATTATTTATTTAAAAATAGAAGGATATATATCCATGTACTGATATAAAAAGAGACTGGAAGAAAGCTAGAAAGTCAAGATATACCATTATTATACTGTAGAAGTGAAGGAAGAAGATACAGCCCATAGAAACATCAAATTTGATAGGTGTGAACAGTATTTAGTGAGTTTAAGAACTAAAATATATTTAATATGTGTTACATTACATTTATTCAAGTATTTTGTATGTATTTTCTAACTTTTTTATTAATTATTTTTCCCTCCCCAGAGATAGAAATAATTGGTAGTGAAATTTTATAGAAATTTGATTTGTTCTTGTTGATAAAAGAAAAATTTTAGACAATACCATTTGAGAGTTTAGTCAAATGTTACAGTACTCATGAATGAGGCAGACCTAAATACAAGACATTGAGAGAACCTCAGGGCTAAGTATGTACAGGGACCCTTTGCACAGGGAAAAGAAAGAACACACATTTGATGAGTAAAAGTGGAAAAAATGTTTTTCAATTACAAAAGGTTATTTTATATTCATAAACTCTATAATTAGAGGGTATGTTAGCAATTGCTGATTGATAAATTTAATTTTTTATTGTTTACATTGGGCTTATGTTAGGTAACATAAAAGCATAAGATGCTGAATCTATTCCGAATAACCTACCAATTAAATTATTTTAATTAAAGAGTTCTTAATTTTTAAGTGATATAGTTAGTGCACAAGACTCAAGGTCCCTACTTTCTGGTAATTATTTTCCTTAATGATTTTCTAAAAGCAGGAAAGTAAAGCAGTTAATGATTTTCCTTGTGTGAGAAACTTCTTCAATCGTTCCACATTTCTGTCATTCACTTTCTTAGGGTTTTCATATAATGCAGTGTTAGCAGAGGCTCTTTTCCTAAAGACCAAACCAGTTACTTTCTCTTTATTCAACTTAAACTTTCTTTTGTGGAATTTGCCAACTTAATTTTTACTACTATTCTTTTTAGAAAAAGAGCATATATAAGCAGAAGTTTAATTTTCTCCACCATTAAATAAAGTGTCTTGTCTACGGCCATGGCTTAATAGAGTTACACATGAAAAAAAAATGATGAATAAATGTTAACTTTGGTTATAATATGAGCATCTAGCTGACTCTAGAGACTCTAGATCTGTGGTACCACCAACCCTAAGATCTATGTGATTTTCTTCAAAAGATCTCTATTAATACCAGAGAAAATGATTGTGAGAATGAGTCAGAGCTGCAACAGCCTGAGAAGACAGAATGGGGGGATTTGGTTTTACCTCTATCTATCTATCTATCTATCTAATCTATCTATCTATCTATCTATCTATCTACCTATCTATCTTCTCATGTCTGTCTATTTGTGATCATGTGTGTGCATGTGTGAGTGCATGACTCTCTCTCTCTCTCTTTCTGTGTGTGTGTGTGTTCGAGTTGCATGGATATGTGGTTGTCACAGGATCACTTGCCAAATGTGGTCCTTTAAGTGCACTATGTGGCCCCTCCAAGCTTTTCAGGACTGATAAAAGGCACCTTTACCCATTTTGTCATCTACCAGGTTCCAGGATTAAGACATCTTTAGAAAATAGATGATAAGAGATAAAATGGATATGTTAATTCAGAAGACAGATTGGAGTTATGTAAATCTAGCAGTAAGCAATTGTTAGGGGAAATGTCAAAGATCAAAACATGGTAGAAATTTGAGAAGAAATTTGGATAAGGAAAGGTCTAGAAGGAGCTAAGGGAATAGAAGGGTGCTGTCATATTGTGGAGTTTTATAATTTTTGTTAATTGTTATTCATAAATATACTAAAGAGAAAAGGATAAAAACACAAGAAATCAAGTATTTCAGACTTTTTCAACAACATCTTGCTTAATAAAATTGTAATTATTTTAAATGTTATCTCTAAGCTGTAAGCATGGGAATTAGAAGTTCTGAGTGCAGCTTGGCTGTGTCTAAAGAGAGCATTCTGTCTCAGAAAACCGTATCTGACCAAAACAAATAACAATGAAAATGACCCAAGTTTCAAAGCAAAAGCCAGTTTTAGTAAATATTTTCTTAATTTAGATTATAGTATCTTGGTGTTTAAAACTTAATTTTCATCTTCAGAACTGAGTTGTTCCAAAACCCTGTTAACTATATATCTATACTTACCTATACTATACCTATACTTATACCCATGGCTATGGGTATGGAGATGGTGATGAAGATATATATAATATATATATATATATATATATATATATATATATATTCCAAACCAACATGATTAACAGGATTATTCTCTTAAAAAGCTAAGAGTGTGGCTAAAATTTGTATTATTAATAGCTCCTTTCTACACATGAATCTAAATGGCCTTTCTCAAAAGCACCAACTAGCAAAAGCAGAATAAAACAAATAGATGTCTTATGCTTTAGTATAAATTTGAATAGCTAGTCACTGCAGGTGCCCACATTAGGCCTGAGGCACTCACACACCATTTCCTCTTTTATATTTAACATCAAAAGGATTAATATAGCTTTATTTGATAGAAGGATTTAGAGATATCATAATAAAAATACACTGTGTTCAGTGGCTCTGGAAATATTTAATTTGTACATTAAAACAATACATATTTTTCAATGATATTTTTTATACAGCAGAAAAAGCAGCAAAAATTATCTTCATTTTCACAAATTGAGAGGTCCATTTAGTGACAATTTTACAATGTTAATAAATAGGAAAACCTATTAAGATCTGATTTACTGGCGTGTTAAGAATTCGTAGCATGGTTTATTGCAGTTCACTTAGCACATAAGGCATGCATATTGTTTTCAATTTCCTCATACTCCCAGTTGAGTATAAAACTATTCTAAGGAGCATATTAGTAACAATAATAGAGAACGTGCTGGAGGGGTTTCTGAGACATCTTACAAATTTATTTCTGCATTTATTCTCACAACCACTCAAGGCACACAGTTCTAAATGTGCCACTTACGAGACTTCAAGGATCATTTAAAATCAAATATAAAACAATAAAACATTATCACTATTATAGAACAAAACGTCCTGTTAAAAATCCCCCATTCTGTATATTTAAATGTTTATGCACCAAAGTCCTTCCTCTGCTACATCAGTTCCTCTTTTTTTTTTTTTATATCAAATGGGAATGCTTAATTAAAATCAAACGAAATTCCTTGTTAAGTCCATCATTGTGATTTTACAATTCAATTATTTTCAAAGGTTTTAATTAAAAATATGTTCAAGTTCAAATTGAATCTTACCAGAACTGTGGTCTAAGAGTTTTATTTCCATAATAAAAGAAGATTCAGTGACGATTATTTATCCTGTCTGCCTGGCATTTGGGTTTTATACAGCACCACATAGATCTGTGGGAGACAGCGCGCCAGCAGCTGAGGCAAGAGTTCATGAAAAGAGAGATGCATTTCTGATTGTCATAGATTAATGTGAGGATTGGTTAGTTTACATAGGTTATCACTGATACATGCCCTCGAACCATTTGTTCTTAAGGAAAAATATAGAAATAAGATGGCTAACGCCCTCTGAGGATTGGGATGAGTAAGCAATTGAAGATTTTAATTACTTAGGAACAAGTTTTTATTGGTTCCTGTCAGACACCGGAGTATATTGGGGTCAGGGTTCTCAGACAGACTTGATTACTGCTTCTTTCACACCATTACAAAGATCATACAGGGTTAGAAACAAATGTGGAATCACTGTGTCATGGAGGAAGCCAATCAGTCTGAAGAAGAAACTAATGAGTGTCTGTACTATGTATGGATACTATAGACTTCACTTTGGAGTGGTGGGATTAACCTTTAAAGGAACTGTACAAGTTACTCAGAATAACAGTAGCAATGTAACAGTAATAATAAAGGTAGCATAGCAAAGGAACAGGTGTAAAGCCATTATTTTTCAGGAATAGAAACAGAACAATTTAACTACAACAGAACAGTTACAGGGAATCCTCTGCTAGTAGTTGGAGAGGAAAAAAAAAGCATGGAAAGCTGTAAGTCCAAGAGATATATTTCAGAATGTATGCATCGGGAAGGTATTGGAATGCTTTTATCAAATAAGTGATGTGATTTGATTTACATTATTTGGTAGTTACAGACTCAAGATAGCAGCTTGAATTGACTGTCAGTGGATCTAGCTTCCTGGTTAAGATGGAATAAACTGTGTTCTGATAAGGAAGACACAATTTGTCATGTTTTGAAGATCAAAACTACAGGAGGAATTAGGGAGCTAGATTGTGAATAAATAACCATGTGTAATTTTAATATTTTATCTTAAGTGACAGAGCAAGAGCCATGCGGGTGTGTGGTACAAATGAACTGTGCCACCAGCAGAAAACCTGGTTAAGGCTGAGCGAGTTCAAATCCCCTGTATCTCAGAATTGAGAATGATAGTAGTGAGACCAAATCCCTGCCTAACTCTACTTGCTAACAAGTAACCAATGCACCCCACTGAGATGAGCATAACAGTCAGGCAAGGAAAATATCTGGAGCCCTTCTCCATTCAAGTAGAATGTGACTAGCATCTCAAACTGAGTCAATGAGAAACATCTACCCCTGAATGCCACTCTATTCCTCAATGTCTATAAAGTTTCTATCCACAGGAAGTAAAGTGCACAAGTTATTTATGTTATGAGAATCGTCTGAGAGTGGCTGTTTTACTGAGCTGTAATACTTTGGAGAAGCGTTTTTTCTCCAAAAGCTTTCATCGCTGGATGTTGGACACTCTTGGCAGGCCAGGCTCATGCCCCTGCAGCCCCTGCAATCCCCTGCTATTGGCTGCAGTTCTTGCTGCTGGCGTTGGCGCTGCTATGATAGTGGATGAGACTTGGGATCCAGATTACCTACCCTGCACGGCCTCCCGAAACTTCTTGCTTCCCTTCTGAGAGCTATAACATTTTGGCCATTTCAGGCCTGACCAGAGATCTGATGAACCTATTTGTTCCAGTTCGCGAAGGAAGACAGTGGTGTCTTTCATTTACATAGAAAAGAATGGAAGGGAAGAAAATAGTTGAGAGCATATAGTTATTTTAAGGACTTTCTCGTCATTTCTTAAATTTTATTTAAAAGTCTAGAATTGAAGTACTGGGAACTAGGAAAGATGTCATCATCTTGAACTTAGTGATGATCTTCTACAATTAATAATGCCATGAGGATCAATTTCTTCATCTGTTTAGCAGAGGGATTATAATAATATACTTACCTGTTAGAATATTTACAATGAAGTAACGAAAACATAACATAGTCTCTATAATCAAATTCTCTATAGTCAAAGTCAAACCACAGTGTATGGGATGCCAAGGTCTACTTTTCTTTCCTCTACTTTGCAAGTACTAAAATATGTAGAAGTTATTTCTATAATAACTCTTGAATTTTGCATGTTTCTGTCTAGGAAGTTTGAAGCTCTGATATGTCATAGGGAAGAAACAGAAGGGGTTTCTGTCCTACTGTCAAAACAAAATCATCTCAATGATAAGCTGATAAAATATGAATAGCTTGCTAAATGTTGTCACAAGTAATGGGAACTTGTATCTCCCTCATAGCCAGCCTATTTTGACATAATCTTCTTGAAAAAGCAAGAAATTATCTTTTTTATGGAAACAAAGTACAGTTTAACAATTGCAATTAATTCAGCATGGTATAAATGGTAATTCTACTGATATATTTAATATAATATTTAAATATTATTTAATTTATATAGTATGGATATCTAATATGCTAATTATGATGGATAGTTTTATGTCAACTTGAGATAAGTTAATGTTATATGGAAGAAGAAAACCTCAATTGAGGAAATGTTGTCATAAGATCTTGCTATAAGGCATTTCCTTAATTAGTGAACAATGGGGGAGGGCCCTGCCCATTGTGAGCAGTGCCATCCCAGGCCTGCTGGGCCTGGACTCTACAAAAAAAGCAGGAGGAACCAGCCATGGGCACCAAGGCAGTAAGGAGTGCTCCTCTAGTGTCTCTGCATTAGTTCTTGCCCTACTTGAGGTCCTGCTCTGGTTTCCTTCAGTGATGAACTACAATGTAGGACTATAAGCCAAATAAACCCTTTCCTCCACAATTTGGTTTTTGGTCATGGTGTTTTGTCACAACAATAGAAACAGAAAAACATGTTGATATCAGGAATGTGGAGTATTTCTGAACATGTTGTTTTGGGTAGGATTGTGAAAGAACTTTGTGCAAGAAAAGCCATTGAGTGTTCAGTGATGGTGAAATGTTCACTAGGGGCCTGAAAGATAAGACTGTTGAAGACAATGCAAAAGATGGAGGCCTGGCTTGTGACATAAAATATCAGAGATATTTAAAAGGCTCTATTAGAGCCATTTGTTATTTTGAGTTAGTATTCTGTAGTTCTATGTAGCTGGGGCTGAAGATTCAGCTCTGATTAACAATATACCAGATTTACTAAAGTGAAATGTTTGCTTTGCTATAGTATTTGATGCTGGTCAGCTGGAGCTGAGAAATTAGTGGTGATGAAGAAGCGATTAGCACCATTGAGGTAAACTCTTCTGGGAAAAGTTCCCTGAGAGTAAGCACACAAAATCTGTGCGCCAGAGGCAGCCAACATTGTACCTTGTGCTTGCAACTGAACTTGATAGGATAAGAATCACCCAGGTAGTACTAAGTTTGAAGACATGAAGGCATCATGAAGAACAGCTGAGGCTTGGCACTGTGACAGCCAATAGATGCCATTGCGAAGGTGCAGCCTCAGTGACAATTGAAGGGGTCTATCCAATGGGAGCCTAGAATAGAAGCTAGGTATGCTGCAGAGGGCTGAGCTAGAGAAGTGACTCAAGACATTTGGAGGAGCTCAGAAGATCATGTGTGAACTCTTGACATTTGGATAGTGAGTTGTTTCAGAGTTTAGGTTTACTTTATTCAGATTGTGACTGTGTCTGGTTTTCCCTTCTTGAAGTAAGAATGCATTGTATTTAGTTTATTTTTTATTTTACTTGGAGACAACATTTGAGAGATTTAAAACTATAAACAAAAGAGAACAAAAAACCAACAAAAGGTTGGTTTATAGAGAAATTAAAATTTAAAAGAGATTGACTATTTTAAGAGACAGTTTTTACAGTGTTTGAATTCCTAAGGCTGTAATATTGTTTAAGTTTTTAACATGGATTATATTGTGATGTCTTTATTAACTGTACAATCATGGGGATGAACAAGAAAGGAAAGGTTGTGACTTCACAGTGATGTGTTTTTGTGTCAACTTGACAAGGAATCAATTGTGCTAGACAGCTTTATGCCAAGTTTACACAGGCTAGATTTATCTGAAAGAACAGAACCTCAATTGTAAAAATGCTTTCATAAGATAAAGCTGTAAGTCATTTTCTTAATTAATGACTAATGGGGGAGGGTGCAGTTTCTTATGGGTAGTGCCATCCCTGGCCATCTTGGGGCCTACAAGAAATCATGCTGAGCAAGTAATGGGGAGCAAGCCAGTAAGCAGCACCCCTCCATGCATCAGCTTCTGCTTACAGGTTCCTGTCCTGTTTGGGTTCCTGATCTAGCTTTCTTCAATGACAGATTACAGTGTGGAAACACAACCTAAATAAGTCCTTTTTTCCCAACTTGATTTTTGGTCATGGTATTTTGTCATAGTAATAGAAACCCTAACTATGACACTAATAAAATAATTATAGAAATTATAGTAAATGATGATGACAGAAATGAAAAGATGACTATGCAGAGTATCATGGTAACAAACAATTGTGTTCTAGAGAAGAGATTCTTTTCTAACATGTTAAGTCATAGGATACACTTGAGCTGGAGAATAGTATCAGAATTCTTAAGTTCTACAAAGTATCTTTGCTAAGAAAGGATGTGAGGAAAAAAAACACGCACAGTAGGAAACTACACAAGACTTTGGAGGCAGGGATGGGGGATAAACGAAAATTTAGACTAGAATTTCTATTTCTATGACTAGTCTATAGATGAATGTAGCATATTAAAAGTTATCTGTCTATCTATCTATCTATCTATCTATCTATCTATCTATCTATCTATCTATCTATCTCTGACTAAACCCAGACCCAGAAGTCCTCTGCTGTATATGTGTTGGGGGCCTCATATCAGCTGGTGTATGCTGCCTGGTTGGTGGTCCAGTGTTTGAGAGATCTCAGGGGTTCAGGTTAATTGAGACTGCTGGTCCTTTTACAGGGTTGCTCTCCTCCTCAGCTTCTTCCAGCTTTTTCCTAAATCTTGATACATACCTATTCCCAGCTTCCTGAGGAATGTGCTTATAGGTATTAGAAGCTGACAGTTAAATGAGGGGGTGAGTTAGCTGGTGTATGGTGGTACTGAGGGATTCTATAAGGGGAGGGTCTCCTGGAATGAGGGTAGTAAAGGAGGAAACGTCACAACAGGTGGTCTTGTTCAGGGCTGGAGGTGAAGCTAGAGGCTTGCATTTGGAGGAAAGCAGGGAGAGTAAAGATTGCCTATATGCTTCCCAGGACTATGTTTTAGTGATTTCCCAATGAGTGCTTGTGGTAGTTGGTGGCTGAGACTGAGTGATGGGATGCTGAGGAAGGCTGTATGAGAAGATCTGAGTGATGCACCGGAGAAGGTCAGAAAAGAAGGGGAGGCTGCTATGGTGCTAGTTATCGTGCTGCGGCATTGGTCTCAATGAAAAGGAGGGAGAATAAATATTGCTAACAAGATAGATAGTAACTTAGAACTGTAACCCAAAGTAAACCCTTCTTACCTTTTTATTTATTTATTTGTTTGTTTGTTTAATCCCTGCTTTCCAAACCTTTCTTCTCGTGCGCTACTTTGGTACAACAATGAGTAAACATACTGAAATTAATACTGAGAGGTGGGTGGGATTGTTGCTGTAATAAGCTTAATGGTGTCATTTTTACACATTAGGGCATGATCCTCAGAGCAAGGAAAGTTGAAGAATTTGTAGTTCTGATTTAAATAAGCCCCTAAAACCTCTAAGCAGAGCTTAAATGGACTTTCTGTTAGGATCTTGGAAATAAAGAATCCTGAAAGAAGCACAAACATTTGAGGCATAGCTCACAAGTTTTAAGAAGGAAATAAGTCTCTTTCAGGAACATGGCCACTGCTCCATTTTTTATTGAAATATTCAATTAAAAATAATAAAAAATACATCTAAAATGTGAGTTTAGTACCAAGTTCCATGAACAGATTTAGTGTTGTAGATGAGAGTAGAGAGACTAAAACACCTATAATTGTTAAGGTTATCTTCACTAAGACAGTAGTAGGACAGGGTCCCGAGGCAATATATCATCTGTCTTGTTCAACTAACTTGTGACATCACAGATTTATTTCAAAGAAAAAGTAGCCTGAATCAAGAATTCTGCCAAAGGGGTTACCTGCTAGAAAACAAATGCTTATGTCAAAAATTTTATGGATTCATCCACCAAGGCATACAGGACTACTGTTGTAGTTCAAGATGATCAGGATACATTTCAATTTGGTGAAAGAACTTGTAAGATGCTTTCGGGTTTTATAAGCACAAACGATGAAAGGTACATCAGTCACAGATTCTCAGTCTACCATTTCGGTTTGCTGCTGAGACCACAAAATGTGTTACAGGGTCAGGGTTATGATAAAGAGACCTGGTGAAGACACCATGACATTTCAGACATTAGCCTGAAAGGGACTACAATTGGAAAGTTGTGTATAAGAAGTGGAACCAGGCCATTGTGACACAAGTAGCAAATTTGGAAGAGAAAGCACTACATAAATCCTTTGTAGGCCATATGATTCTGTCATGTTCCCCCAATGCTGGACAAGATGCTGTAGTGTTAAGCCTGTTTTATTGGGTTTTGTTCTTGCCTTGGTTTGATCTTTCTTGGTGATAACTACATTTATTCCTTTTAGAATGGAGAAATTTATTCTGGTTCATTGTAAGCCAAAAGCATGCAACTTGCTCTTGATGTTGTAGAGGCTCATGGTTGAGAGATTACTTAGACTCTCTGAAGAGACTTGGAAATTGGGTTTTTAAACAATTTGGAACTGTTAAAGACAATGGACACATTTGATGTTATACTGAACCCATTTCATATTAGAAGATGGCCATAGCTTATGAGGTTAATGGGAAGAAAGTTATGGCTTAAAAATGATATGTTTGGGGGTCAGGTTGCCATAAGTAGAGCTGTGATGTAAATGTAGATTATCAATATGACAAGATCTATATTATACCTATGAAAAACTTCTGTACCTACGAATGAGAGATTATCTAGATTAAGTTAATTCAGTTGAGAAGACTTGTGTTACTCAGGGTAACACTATTCCTTAGATTGGGGTACTGGACTGGATAAAAAGGAGAAAGTAATTTCAGTTTTCTGACATAAAGAACTGTATCAACTTCTTGCCCCATGATTCCCACCATGAGATACCACATCTTAAACTGTGAGTAAAAGCAACTTCCTCAAGTTTCTTCTTGTCATATATCTTGTTGCAGCAATAACACAAGTACCCATTAAGCTCACAAACATTTATCTAGGGAGATAATATTCCATGAGACATATCAATGCCATGACAATAAAAAATGTTATATCTAATTACATTTCAAGTTTCCTCTAGTCCCTGTATTTTAGTCCCTTCTTGATTTAAAACTCTCCAAAACACAGAATAAAACAGTGAGATGATTCCCATCCCTCAATATATTAGTAGTGTTTTCTGTCCCATTATTATTTATTTATTTATTTGACTATTTATGTTTGTAAATGTTTTGGCTGCATTATGTCTGGGTGGGCCTGATACTGGTAGAGGTCAGAAGATGGTACCAGATCACCTGAAACTGGAGATAAAAATGATTATGAGCTACCATGTGGGTGCTGGTGAACCTGTGTCCTGTAATGAGCATCAAGACTGATCCAAATCTCTAGACCCATGTGCTCCTTATTTGTAACGTGCTTTCTTCTATCTGTTTAAAGCTAATACCCTTTAAGCCAAATACCGTTGTCTTTTCTTATAAATATCTTAGCAGTATCTTCAGTTAAATCAAGATTACCACTTATCTGATATTGTTTTGCAGCCCTACTTCACAGTTTTTAGTTATAATTTGGTATTTGTTACAAGGATTATAAATATAAATTTACTGTCTGATTTAAAACAAACATACTCTGCAGTAACTTTAATTTTTATTAAAAATTAACATGCTATTTACCTTTAGAAGACATTAAAGAGTAGTCTTATTTATTCATTTTAAATTGACAAAAATTAAATATTTATTAGGTACAAGCTGTGATCTTAAAATATGTATCCATTAAAGAATGGTTCAATTGAACTAATTAAACATGCATCTATTATAGCTCTTTATTATTCCCCAAATCAGGCAAAATACTTAGATAATTTCCATTCTGAAGATAGAATAATATTCATTTAGAAGTATAAATACCTTCTGTTATGATGATGACCTGTTAGCCACTTCCATACAAGAAAACAAAATAGGATGAAATATTTGAGACTATGATTTTTAAATTTTGAAAAACATACATAAGTATGATTTGCTAGAAAGGAGAAATATGCACCATGCTTATGTAGTATATTGACTTTGGAGTATTAGACTGTGTCCCAGGCAGGTGAGAGCCAGCCTGAAGTAACTAACAGGCATTAGAGCAATCCATGCGACTGGAGAAGTACAATCCACAGGATGAAGAACAGTAGAAAAAACTGTGGAGAGACTGGTCAGGGAGTACATCAGATGTCTATAGGGAGATCTTCTGCAGGAACGTGAGTATGGAATGAGCTCCATAAAATGCCCAAAGCAAATCTACAAGATGTATTACACAGCTTGATTGATTGATGAGAGAGAGAGAGAGAGAGAGAGAGAGAGAGAGAGAGAGTTGAACTGAACTTCAAGCACGTCAGGGAAGCAGGGATTTCTGGTACAATACAGTGAAATATGTTTAGAGAGTCATAGTTCAGAAATTCACACATTAAATCCCTGTATCTCAGGTCATATTTTCTAAAGGTTCTGGCTTTGTTAAAACAGATTTTAGATGGGTCTGTACATTTAGTTTCCTTTGCCCCTTTGTCAGCCTTGTAATCAAATTCTAGCTCTGCTTGAAGTGGTCAGCCCTGCCATCTATGTGAGCTACATTATGTTTTTCTTTCTCTGCTAATCTTCCAGATGGGAAGCTTAGTGCATTCATATTTATATATCTATTATGTATGCTTTTTAAAGTTTTATAATTTATATATTTATAAAATATTATAGTGTAAACCCTAACAAAATATTTTTAGTAGTCATATCTTTTGTTATTTTAATACATTTGTACTATAACCTATCAAAATTATATGATATATCTGCTACTGTTACAATAGTAGTATATTCTGAACTTGATTCTGTATTTGATTTTTATCACTATGTTTTGAACTTTGATATTTTTTTCCTAACTGGCATCTCTTTCTTAGTAAATCGAAATCTTTCCTTGTAAGATAAATGTCATGGTGATGAACAATGAATTCTCTTGGTTTCTTTTTATCAAGAAAAGCCTTTATCAATGTTTCATTTGTAAAGGACAACTTTTCTGGTATAACATTTACATTTGTCACCTTTTTTCTTGTTTTGCCATCATTATATTTTAATATAGCATTCTTTTCTCTCCTGGCCTCTGAGGGTTGGATAGAGAAATATGCTGCTTTGCTTAACGTGACTTTGTTGTGTGTGATTTGCATTTTCACTGTCTCTGCAAAAGGATCCTCACTTTGTCTTTATTTTATTATCAACATTTCTGGATGGGGCAGTAGGTGAAGCTGTTTTGCCCCTAGGTGGGAGAAAAGCAAACAAAAACCAAACAAACAAACAAATAAAAGCAAGCAAAAATCTAAAGACTCCAATGAGTCCTTTCTCCAAAGACACAGACACCAGTGAATACATACAAGGGTCAGAAGGAAGCAAAAGAAGAGAATATCAGCGAAACATGGTATCCAGAACCCAGAAGCAGTACAAAAGACCAGTGACTGATGCTAGAGACTTGGAGGTGTATTAAATGCTTGAGAATTCTAAGAGTTCTCAGTGAACTTCAAATGTACATAGAGAAGCAACTCAATAGTATCAGAAAAATAAAAATTTCATATTGAAATCGTATAGATTGTCTTTTTACTTAATGGAAATGAAAACATAAAAATTAAGTCAGCAAAAAAAAAAATACTTCATGAACTCAAAGATTACCATTTAGATAGAAAACAAAGGAAAATATGTAAATAAATTAGGAAATCTTCAGAGATTTATTGGTCATTAACAGAATTAGTGTTTGAATGATAGGTGTTGAAGGAGAATAGAAAGCAGGCAAAAATCCTTTGCCTGACATCCAATCCCCAAGATGCCAGGCAATATTTCTGGTTTTCTCCATAGACTACCTTATTTATGGAGTCACCAAGTAGTTCTGTCCTGTGTTTGAGATTCCAAATGTATAATCTTTGGTTCTCAGTCTGCAGAGTTTTATTTGGAACGATATCCATTGGATAAACTTATTTTGGGATGTCTTCATAAGTAGATCTTTACTTTTAATCCAGAACAATGAGCTTAAAACCTATATCTGCAGAGACCAACCTAAAGTCAGGGTTCATAGATGCTGAGTCAAGATTGAGAAAGAAATCGTCCCAAGAGGTCGAATGCTTGAACCCATTGAGCTGGGCTTAGTACCTGAAATCTGGGTAGTGGTGTAGAAGCTGGATTTTAAGATACTGTTTTCTTTTCCAGTTACATTGACTATATCTTGGGAGAAGCAACTTATGGAGATAAGGGTTTATGTAGCTCATAATGTTCCACATTATATGCCACCACAGCATGGAAATCATGACAGTATGAACTTGAAAGAGTTGGTGTTAACACATCCATAATCAGAAACAGAGAGGAATGAATGTATACTAGTGCTCAGCTAACTCTTCCCAGTCTTATATAGCTTAAAATATCCTGCTTAGGTACCACTTGCAGAGGGCAGATCTTAGCCCTCAGTTAGCATAATCAACATTATCCCTGATAGAGATGCCAATGGGCAAACCTAATGTAAATGATCTCTTGAAATCTATGCTCTACTGATCTTATAAATCTTTAAAAATATTTATTTTACATATATGTGTGTTTGTCTACATGCATAATATATTGCCTGCATGTCCCCTGCCTGTGGAGGTTAGAAATGCACAGAGGCTCACCTAGAACTGGAAATACAGGTGATTAATAATTGCCTTATGGGATGCTAGGAACCAAACCTGGGTGCACTGCAAGAGCAGCAAGTGTACTTGAGTGTTGAGCCATCTCTCTAGTCCATTAGTTTTTTTCTTGCACTTCTAAGGCCTTTAAACTCAAGGTCAAGGCACTAGCAATTGCAGTGGCTGATGAGAAGTCATCTTTCTGCTACACTGGAACACTCTTACTGTGTTCCCTATAAATGTGTGAATACTATCTTCATGTAGTAGAAGAGAAGGACAAAATACTTCAGCTAATTCCATTTAGCCCTTTATCAGACATCGTTACTTGATATTACTAGTCCCTTATTACTTGTTCTTTTTCCCCAAAATCTATTTTTCTATTCTACTAAAATGGTGATGTAATTTTAGTACACACACATACCATCACACACAACACACACACATACAAGATGGATGTTCAGATGATAGCACAAGATAAGTGGCTTTAAATTCTGCTCCCTGAAGTCCAAATTAACTGAGATCTGAGGCTCAAGAGTATTGTAGTTGGAACAATACATCCATTTTATTAGACTATATGGTTTCTTCAGTCTTCACACATAAATCAAAGTTACTCATCTAGACCCACATAGCTGTGACCTTTTATTATGGTATATAAGCAGAGAAGTCTATGATTTTGAGTATATATTTGCCAAAAGAGAAATAGTTAAACCATATATATTCATTTTTTTTCTAAAATCAAGAGACATAGTTCAGGAGTAGGAAATTAAAGACTGTAAAGTTAGTTCTTCATGTAATGTAATAGACACCATTCTGTCAATTAGTGAAATGATTTAGTTTATAGACATTATTAAATACAAGGTTTATTTTGTGTAGAAACTGACAGTTCACAGTTTAAACAGTATATCTGAGGGTCAGTTAGGACTCACCATTGGGCTTATCACATCAAGGTACACGGCAGATATCAATGGCTGAAAGAGATTGTGATTACCTTTGGATAAAGAAAAGAGAAATTGTAGGCAGTTCTAAAAACTCTTTCAAAGTCATTCATCAATGACCAAAAGACCCTCCACAAGGACAGTATAAAACCACAGCATTTCTTAACAGTACCATCCCAGGGACCAAACCTTTAACATGTGAACCTTGGGGTACACTATTCATATTTAAACTACAGTATATTTGTAGTAATGTGCATATAAGTAAAAATACTGGGAAAAGAAAAAATGAATTTCTTTACCAGAGAAATGTAGATACTTTAATCTACATAGACTTTCATGGTCTAATGTCTAATTAATTTCTCATGGTCTTTCTTTACCCCCACTTTAATGGTAATTCAGTTACTAGCAACTAATTCAGATTTAAAGAAAAGAAAACGAATGAAAAATATACTTTGTGTATCTAGAATACTTGGCTAAATATCATGAATAAGTGCACTTATGCATCTGGAAAGATGACTCAGTGGTAAAATTACATACTACTCCTCCAGGGAATCTATGTTTGATCAGGTCTGGGGACCCAGCCAGGCTCTTAACACTGCCATAACTTTAGCTTTAGAGGATCAATGACTCACTTTGTCCTCTGAGAGCACCTGAATAGATGCTTATACCTTCACACAGACATACATGAATAAACAAAATTAAAAATAAAAATAAATCTTTTCAAAAGAACACTTTTTAATTTCAGAATACTATTGCTAAATATTCCATGAAACTTCAAATAATAAAACCTATAGTGATTTTATTTCTTTCTCTAGTATAAATAAATTAATAAATGTTCTGGAATACCAATTCAATTGATACATTGAAAAACCAAATTAAATAATACTGTACAATTATTGCAATTGGAACTACAACATGTGGAATTCCTCAATTTTTTTTATATTACCTGTCATATTACTTATCTGTAAAACTTGTTCGTATCCTATGAGTGTCAAATAATCTTAAAGGGGATATTTGTAGAAGAATTTTACAACTTTAACATTAACTTTGTAACGAATACCTGAAACTATTTCGTAGCAATGGAAAATTTTCAATTTGATTTGACATTTACTATAATTAAAATCACCATATTTATTAAAAGAGTGAAACAGAAGACTTGAGAATTATTTTATCTTTAAGCATTTTTGTTTGAGATAGATTATTTTTCAATGATATGTTTTTAAAAGACTGTAATATTAAGAGTAATGTAAGGAATTTTGACCCCAGGCATAATTTGCTTGCTGATATTCTTTGGTTAAATGTGTTTCTTGTTCCTGTGTAGTGAACTTCAATTGCTTCTGGATCAGAAACCATTGTTCTCCCATTCTCCTAGTGAATTCCTGCCTGAAGAAAATACAGATAGTATGATTTTCTACTTGTCTTTCCACTCAAAACCTACTGAATTCTAATAGTCAAATACTAACTTTGTACTTAAGTAGGAAATAGTTGGAATAAGATATTTGTATGATCTCAGTTGATAAGGACAATACGATATTAAGTCATACTAGCTTTAATATTTTAAATATTTTCCAAAAAATGTAAATTTTACCCTTTGATTTTGTGAAACTTTTGATGTTTACTGTAAGAATAAGTACTTAAAACCAGTTTAGTGTGAGATTTTACCATTGCTAAGGTATTGGATGTTTTTATTTTCTTTTTTTTTTAAAGTTTAGTTATTTTTCTATTTATTTAAATCAAATCGTAATTTTTACTTATTCACACAGGGGTTATAAACACAAAAAGGCTGGATGTGGGGAAGGGGATGACACTGGACCATAGATAGGTGTTCAGGGGGAGTACAGATATCTTTCAGAACAGGGTATCGGCTGGGTGAAGGTTCAGGGGACAGGTCACTATGACTCTGCCTATGATTCACTTGTGCTTATCTAAATTGGTACTATCCGCTGAGGCTACCTATTTATAAGGTCTATGACTACTCAGGCTCATAAATTTCCACAAAAGCTGCCTGTTTACAATAGCTTATAGCCATTTGTTTCAGTGTTTTTCTACAGAGACCCAAGATTTTGTGTTAGCATGTATCTATATCAGACCTATTGCTGACTTTAGGTCTATGGCTGATTGTCGGCCTTCAGTGTATAAGGATATTGGATGGTTTTGTGTGCCATCAAAAAGAAAGGAGCCTCCATTGATGAAATGCTTCCAGGAGATTCAGCCATAAGGCATTTCTGTAATTAATGATCAATGGATGAGGGCCTAGCCCAAGGTGGGTGGTGCCATCCCTGGGCTGGTGGTCCTGGGTTCTATAAGAAAGCAGAGTGAGCAAGCCAAGTGGAACAAGCCAGTAAGCAGCACTCCTCTGTGGCCTCTTCATCAACTCCTGCTTCTAGGTTCCTGCCTTGCTTGAGTTTCTGCCCTGATTTACTTGGGCAATGAACAGCAATGTGAAAGTGTAAGCTGAATAAACTCATTCTCAACAACTTGCATTTTGGTGTTGGTGTTTGTCGAAGCAATAAGGACCATAACTAAAACACTACACTTGAGTTGTGTCTGGACAAAGACACTATGTGTAAGGACAGACCAAGTGATTTACATATACTTGTCAGGGGTGGAAATACACAGATCATGCAGAGAGTAAAATATAACTTTGGAAAATGAATCAGACACCTATTATAGAGAGATAATTCGTTCATTAGTTTCTTCAGAAGAATAAATGCTAATAGTTTCCAAAAGAAGAATGTTAGATTTTCATAAGATTCTTGACACATTCTTGATTATTTAGACTTTGAAATGTAATGACACAATACGGCTAATTTCAGCTTAAATGTATTCAACTTCAATTTGACCTTCAACACAAGAATAGAGTACTCACAATGCTCTGAAGGTCTAGAAACCTGTACCTAGGAGGGCAGATTTCAATTTTAAAAGATTATGCTCCCAAATGCCAGAGCTGCCAGCAGCTATCTATGGGAAGCAGTTTTGGGACCCTGTTCCTAAAATTATTGCTTCTAGCAGATGGCTTATCCACAGTGAGTGTGATTCAATACTTAAAGTGATAAAAGAAGATGGGACTTTGGAGGGGGGTTATGAAAGACACTCACAACATCCAGTTTCTCAAATAACTTTCCACTGATATATTAGCAGTGGTAATATTAGTGGGGAAATGCTCCTCTACCCTGTCACAAATGGTTTCCCTTCCCTCGAGTCTGGCATATATCACCAATCATTGAAATCATTATGAGCCAGCATTGAAATAATTTTCTATGTTTTTATCAAATGCTACAGTTTCTATCCTCATATGGGTATCAATTTATTAATTCCTTGTTGTAATAGGTTCCATGACATATGATTTTGGATAATGGCTTGCTCCCTGCTGATGCTGGGCAGGTTATTGAGACAGAATCTTCCTAATTAAAATGCACCTAGAAAAGTCTCACTGTGGCCAGGACTTCAAAGATGGTTAAGACAAATTAATATTGTTGAACCCAGGAGATACATTATGAATTCCTCTTTATGCTTCCTTTCTTCCATTCAAGGACAATTTACTCCCTAAAGACAGAACAGATCCCTTAAGTTTCTTATTGTCTTCTCTTGAAAAGTAATTTAACCCATTGGTTCAAAACCTCAGATTCATTTTTTTTTAATATTTTAATTTCTGAACTCAGTCAAACCACTATAACCTAAATTTCTAGAAATTATGGTGAAAATTAGAAATGATGATTAAAAATGAGATAAATTAGACTATATAACAATGTGAAAGTATCATGATTTCTGACAATTACATTTATTATATGCTTTAAAATATATTGTATATAACCTTTTGTATTATAATTCCTCATTTGTGGAAATAAGAAAAGGACAATGCAAGGCCAAATATATGGGCTTTTATTCATATTCTCAATCTGATCTTGTGATTAATATAATTAAAAGAGGTCATAAAGTTTACTTGTCATTCTTTAAAAAAATAAAAAGCATCATGGCAATAAAACATTTTTTAACTTCAAAGTTTATCATGAAGAGTAGTTCATGTCCTCAGATTTGAAGACAATGCAGAAGCCAGAAAAAACCAAAAGGGTAATTTTATAATTGGTTGGTGAAAAAACATACTTGAATTAATCAAAACAAGCCAGGCAGTGTCATCTAGTATCTTTCACGGAGTGTGGATCATACAGCCTGGCTCTATCATGAGTCACATCGGATCTCTGAATTCTCCTTGGCTGTGATAAACAATTTTGCAGGTTTGATGTGCTTTTTCTTATCAGAAATTTAGTTATGAAACAGTTTTATTAAGCAACTTGAAAGTCAATGTTATAAAAATATGAATACTTTGAAAACTAAAGCTTTTACTGTCCTTTTATATAGGATAAATTATAGATCTATTAATGGATTACTCATGGGAAGTGTTTTTATAACAACTGGATACTGGCTAAACAGGAAAAAACTTGACAGAGAAAGCTTGAGTATCTGAGCAGTTTATCTGAAGATATGGTAGGGCTGGCTTTTGAAACTTTCCATAGTGAGTAAGTCTGTATGATTGTGACTTCTATTTTGAGATGTGTTAAGAATGCACACAAACAGTGAATTAAGGGTGAAAACTTTTATTCTGTGAGTCAGCAGTTTTAATGAGTGTCTGATAACCTAGGCAGGATATACATTGTTGACTATCCTACAACAAATAAATAAGAGCTCAAACAACAAAACACACTGTTTCTTAGTGTTGGTGCAACTAAGCAGAAACACTGACCACTGTGTGTAAAGAAAAAGTACAAAGTAGATTTTGTTTGTTTATTTGGTTTGTGTTGCTTATTTATTTGTTTGTTTATTCTTTAATGATTCCTACAATAAACTATATGTATTAGTAGGTTTAATTACCAAAGAGCACTGGGAATCCTTTCAGATAATTACTGAACCTTCATTTGGGTGATGTCCTCAATTACATTAGGTAAAATATCAAGCAGTGGGGGTGTATGTTGAATTTTAGAGGATAGAATAATGGTAGATTTTCTAAGCCTGCCATTAGGACAAGAAGGCAGAGATCAAGTGGTTATTGGTCACAAAGTTCAAAGAACATTTTTATTCTTCTCCTTTCATGGTTTTTCGACATGACAGCTATACTTAGAAATGGCCTGTGGATATAATGCCAAGCAGTAAAAATCTGCAATTCTAGCTGAAGATACGGTTTTGATATTCATTTGTTGCATGATCTCATCTCTAAATCCCTTGTAAATAAAAACATTTATTTTCAGAGCAGTGTTATACAACTTTGTTGTCTTTAACATATGATTAATAAGTCATTTAACATGACACTTGGTCCCTTGTTGGAAGCACTGTTTGGGAAGGTGATGAAATCCTTAGAAGTGGAACGTTCCTGAAGAAGTCATGTCTGACCTTATTTGCTATTCTGTATCTGCTCCTTGAGCAAAGACACAACTTGATTACCAATTCCTGATTACACTGTCTGTTATCATGTCTTTTTAACTATGGCAGACTGTTATCCTCTAGAACTGCAAGCCAAATCAAATCAAATTTCTGTCTTTTGAAGTTACACTCCAAAGAACATAATAACCCTATTAAAAATGGGGTACACAGCTAAACAAAGAATTCTCAACTAAGGAATCTCGAATGGCAGAGAAACACGTAAAGAAATGTTCAACATCCTTAGTCGTCAGGGAAATGCAAATCAAAACAACTCTGAGATTCCACCTCACATCAGTCAAAATGGCTAAGATCAAAAACTCAGGTGACAGCAGATGTTGGTGAAAATGTGGAGGAAGAAGAAAACTTCTCCATTGTTGGTGGGATTGCAAGCTAGTACAACTGTTCTGGAAAGCAGTCTGGGGGTTCCTCAGAAGATTGGAAATAGTTTTACCTGAGGACCCAGATATACCAAAAAGATGATCCAACATATAACAAAGACACATGCTCCACTATGTTTATAGCAGAGTTATTTATAATAGCAAGAAGCCGAAACAACCCAGATGTCCCTAAATAGAGTACAGGATACAGAAAATGTGGTACATTTACACAATTGAGTACTACTCAGCTATTAAAAACAATGACTTCATGAAATTTACAGATAAATGGATGGAACTAGAAAATATCATCCTGAGTGAGGTAACCCAAACAAAAAGAACATACATAGTATCTACTCACTGATAAGTTAATATTAAGAAGTAGATCAAGATGGAAAAAAGACTGAGGAGATATTGCAGGTCTGAGGAAACTGAAGAGGTATACAGTTCAAGAAATTAAGAAATTGAGGATCTTCTCTGGCACCCAGACAAGGGATAACTGAGATCACAATAACTTATTAAAGGAAGAGCTTATGTTTGTTAAAATGGTTGAGCGCTCAGTGATAGATTCTTTCTTGAGCCAGCTCCCAAATAACAGATTCAGGTTAGGTAGGTTAGGTTGCTTTTGTGATCCCAACAGGAAACACTTTCCCTTGTTCTCGTGTGTGTGTGTGTGTGTGTGTGTGTGTGTGTGTGTGTGAGAGAGAGAGAGAGAGAGAGAGAGAGAGGAGAGAGAGAGAGGAGAGAGGTGTTTGAACATGTTAGGTTACCTTTTTTTACTGCAAACAATTAAAAAAATATATGTTTTTGTAGTCAAGAGGTTGTTTTTTTTTTTAATGTAAGTTATTGGAACTAGGAGATTTAAGTCCCATTTAATCACATTTCGAAAGTTAAAGGTTCACTCTCAAAAATATAACACACATAAATACATAGTTTGGTAGGAGATAAAAAACACACAAAATAATTTAAAAGGCACACATAGTCCACATTGCCATGAGCTGTATCCATTCAAGCGAGTTTTGTGAGTCACTGGGTTCACAGCTCTGTGATATTCTCTGTGCTCACATCTGTGTCACTCTTGCTCCTTCCTTATTTAGATGTGAATATGTCTTCATTGGTTTGTTGTGAGGTTCTAATGTGTTTTAAATGAAAGAAAATTACTCATGTATCTGTCTCCTATTGGTGCATTCACAGATCAATGTGCCTATTATTTTCTGCTGTACCAAACAATACAATTTCTAAGTAAGGGCATTTGCAATTCTCATCAAGTCCACATGACAAGGCTGATGCATCTCCCAATGCCAATATTTTGATTATTTTTAACTTTCTATAGAAGTGCAGTACATCGGCCATCCATAATATTTACCACTTCAAAGGATACTCATCACAGCTTTTTGAATTTTCATTGATGTGTGTAATTATAATAATACCTTTTTTAGAGGATAGCCCATTCCCAAGGAAACCTATTACAGTTCTTTTTATGTTCTCTTAACTGCAGATGGAAGAAAACACAAATTTTACTAGACTTCTAGTCTCTTTTAAATTCCTATATTCTGGTCATCTTCTATAAATGGAATTATGCAAAGTAAAATCTTTCCTGACACTTATCATTCGTATAATGTTTTCAAGATACATCCATACTATAGGTTGTATTTATGTTTCATTTCTTTTTATTGTAGAATGATATGCATAGGATACATTTTATTATCCATCCATGAGTTGGGAGACATAGAGTTCTTTTTACTTTTAGTTACTGGGAATGGTCTTATTAACATTTCTGTTCAGGTTTTTGTGGTTTTATTTTCTAGAGCACTTGTGCTGTTTATAGAGTAGCTCTGCATTCAACATTTGAAGAACTGCTACATCATTTTCCAAAGTGTTTACTTGTTGGGATCAGATAAAAGGAACTTGTCTGGAGTACTGCCATGTTTAATACAGACTTCACTTTGCATAAAGTGACCAACTCCCTCTCTAAGCAACTATAGTTTCCCAAATCATACTTGTTACCAATCCCCTCTCTAAATAACAATAGTTACCCAAAACATAATGTCTGTTCCTAGCAACAGAAAGAATAAATGAATTTGATTGGTTGGACAAAACACTTCAGTGTCAGTTAACAATGATGGAACACTGGGAAATTCTCTAATTCTTGAGTTCTAATTAGTAACAACTGTAACGTTAACTGGGCTCAGATGCTTGTCAGGTGTATGCCATAAACCCTGCTTCAGTTCTACTCTCGGGTGTGCCAGAAGAAACAAGCCTCCTGAATCCTTGACTGTTGGCCCTGATGTATCAAGGACTCTGCTAAGGTCGTGGAATAATAAAAGATTTGCTGTTTCACATGCTCACTGGTGTTTTCTCTTCCTTCCTTGTGTTACCCAACAGACACAGTGTGACATATTCAGTTTAAATCACTACCAGAGGGTTCTAGTTCTCCCACATTCTCATGAACGTGTGTTAGAAGGTTTTTATAAGGTCCTAGTAAATGGCAAAAGACTTCCCTGTGATTTTGGTTCATATTTTCAATAAGTAATAATATTAAACTATTTTCTAGTGTTAATGCATTTGTATATTTTCAATATAGAAGTGCCTATTCAAATTCTTTTTCATTGGCAGGTTCTGTGGTATTTTTATTTATTGAGAAGTGAAAATATGTTATTGTTTCTGAGTAAAAGTGTTTGGCAGACCATGCTTTTTCATTATTCTCTGGTTCTGCAGGTTGCCATTGCCTTATATCAAAGTTGCCTGTTGTGATGGACAGTTCTGGTTGTCAATCTGATTGGATCTGGAATCAACTAAAATATAAGCATTGAGGTTCTCCTGTGAGAGATTTTTCTTAGATTATTTCAAGCATGGAAGCGTACTTTAAATGTGTGTATTGCAATCATGTAGCACCCTGGACAAAAGGTGATAGAAGAAGGAAATTTTGCTTTGGCCTGCTTGCTTTCAGTCTCACTTCAAGTTCACTTCCCAGTTTCTGTTGCATTTTCAACTAATGTCAGAGCCATGCTTCTGTGGGCTTCCATTGTGGACTGGATATTGACAGCTCTTCAAAAAGCCTCTAGCCCCGCATAATCATTCTTGTAATTAAGAGACACCCATCCTTTTCAACTGAGAATCTGCCAAGTTCTCAGACTCTCGATTGTGAGACAGCCATTGTTGGATGGCCCAGACTATATTTTATGAACAAATCTAATGAATTCCCTTCAGTTCAGTTACTCTTCTAGAGAAACTTAACACTCTAACAGTAAGGCATGAAAGTACTTAGGTCCAGAAAGTACTACTTAGCCTTAATCTTTTTCTTTCTTTAATTTATTTATTTCATATTTATTTACCTGTGTGTGTGTGGTGTGTGTAAGTCAGTGCCTACCTTATTTTGTATATAGACATCTAGTTCCCAAGCATCTTGAATAGATATTTAATTATAATCAACTTATTACAATTATGTATAATCATGCATATACTCAATGATGAACACATAATTATCATTTATCAAGCATTCATTTTTTCTCTGATCTTATCTTCCCAAATATTGTTTCTATTGTTGTGTTGAGACTTAGTCTCACTGTGTAGCCTAGGATGGTCTTTAAGTCTTGATTTTCCTTCCAGCCTCATTGTTCCTAGGGCTAAGATTATAAGCGTGCACCAGTGTGCCTGAGTCATTTTAGCAGCTTTTTCTGTTATTCCCAATAATATTTTTGTTGTTTTTTCTGTGACGAGAAAAATCTAAGACAAATGTTTTCAGGGCATATATTTTGAGAATATACCAGACAAGCATTTGAAGGACATCCGCTGTGTGCACTCCTGTTCATGCTATGTAGCTGACAATACTATATGCTAAGTGGTGGTAGTTAAGAGTCAGATGTTAGTTTCAACCCTGGACAGTTTCCAACATTTTAAAGATTTTACATTCCCTTAGTGAAACTCTATTGATTTAAGTTATTTGAACTGAATCAAGGATTCTGTGAACTCTTAGAGCCATAAACTTCATTGTAGTTTTGAGTAGTTTAAGGTCATAAGGGACTGCTTAGAGTTAATCTCTTTACTTACATAAATATCAATAAGGGGCCTCTCTGTGTGTGTGTGTGTGTGTGTGTGTGTGTGTGTGTGTGCATGTAGTTCTGACTCAAATGTTCTTTATAGTTTTCTTTAAAAATGCATGCAAAATGTAGTCTAAATTTAATTTTTATATTTTGTAGTTTAATTTAAAGTTCATAAAAGTACATGTGTTTCCAGAGTTTGTCTTTTACACCTCAACATGTAAAAATAGAGATAGTATAAAAATTACAAAAATGTAATTTCTGAAAGGTTATCAGAACTCTTACAAAGGCATATAAGTCTCTCCTCACAAGCTGTCATTGCCAATGATAATTTACTTTGCCACAATTTCCAGTGAGCAAATAATTGAACTTTAGTGTTTAATAAAGTCATGTCTAATAGATAGGAAGGTTTCTACTAGCAAATAATATATATATAAATTATTGCTCATATACAATGATTATAAATATAATAATACATATTATATTATATTTATCTATATTATATAATATATACTAATATATATGATAACATACCTCACCTCAGTTTCCCTATGTTTCATTCCATCACAAATATACTAAAGGGAATCTTAGAGAATGAATAATATGGCTAAAAAGCCAGAAACAAAAAGTTTTTAAAAGTTTTATATAAGTATATGTAGCCTGAAATCTCTGAGACACCTATAGATCCAGGATTTAAGTTTCAATATAATCAGTAAGAAAGAACTCTCAAATTTATTATGACTAAAACTCATACCAACAGGCTTCACACAGTAGTGACTTTTCTAGGAACAAATATTCTAAATTAGTTACTTTCCTGCTTATGCAAATTACTGACAAAATGCATTATAAAGACCAAGGTTTTATCTTGGATTTTAACTGTGGGGACATCCTATGATCACAAATACATGACCATGGAAATGTGAGCCCACTGGTCAGATTTTAGTGTAGTCAGGGAGCACCAGCAGAGATAAGGGTCTCTGCTCCACTCATTTCCAAACTTGTCTGCAGTCTGTGACCCCAGCTTCTTGAATGGAGCTTTCTCCGAAGGGTGTATTCTCCCCTTCTTTAGTCCTCTCTGGAGTCATTGTCATATGCAATCCAAGAGGTATGTCCCCTAGATGATTCTAAATTCTGTTACATTATCAAGACTGATCATCCCAGGTATGCTCCAAGATTGTTTGCTAGTCCCACACTAAAAAGCAATTCAGGTCTACAGATTGAACAAATTTTGGTGGGGGAATAATCTACAGATATAAGCTATGAGATAATTTTAAAGGAGCTGAATCACAGAATCATGATTTCTAAATTTAGTGACTCATCTAAAAACATTGAAGCCTCTTTATAATCTGAAGTATTCAATGTGACTGGATATTGCTTGAGCATCTCTTGTTTTAGCATCAAGCAGTTAGATTTTTTCTAAACATTATTCTTTCATATATCTTATATTTAAATTAATGGTTAAAATAAGGAATATTTAAGTATTGTTGTTCAGCATTTCCCTTACTTTATCTGTACCTATGTGCAGGTTTATGTGAATGCATGTATAGGTACACCACATACACATAACTCAAACACAGAAGTGGGCCTAAGATGTGTGAAATCTTTATTTCATTGTCAATTCTCTCACATTTAATTTTTCAAATCAGTTTTCAAAATAAAATAAGTCCCAATATAACCTGATTGTGTGTCTGAGATCAAGTCCTGCGCAGTAGATAGGTGAGTTTATAATGATTTTAATTCGTTTTATCTCTAACCAATCTAATTATAAGAAAAACAATATGTGGCAAATAGGTAATGGATGGAGAGTGTTGAACAGGCCACTGAAAGCAATAAACTTGTCGACTGGTATAATTTATTATTTTATTGGGCTTTAAGAAACCATTTTAGGATCTATTGTGATAAATAAGTTATTGACTTTAGCCTCTTTAAAATTTAGTCGAAACATTTTATTTTATTTGTGCCAGCATTCTTCTTGCCTGGAAGGCAGGTATAATCTGAAGTAATAGTGACAGTTGTTCCTAGAGGATATAGAAATAACAAAATAAACTGAGTTAATACCAAGAGTACCACACACTTTATATCACACTAACTCCCACACCCTCGCCTGGTACACACATTTCTAGCCTCTAATACAATTTTCTTTCCATGTTCTGTCCTTACTACTGAGGAACAGAGCATTGTATCATACCACTAATAAATTTCTTTCTGATTTTTAATAAAATAAGTCCTAATGGCTATCAATGTAATTTAGATTTTATTTTCCACATTATGAAAAAATATATTTCATAGATGATAGAATCTATATCATATTCTATTCCTTGCAAATCATACTTATAAGGTTCTGCTCTCTTATGAATGTGTGTGTGTGTGTGTGTGTGTGTGTGTGTGATAGTTATTATTGATTGTCAAGGTGACAGGAATTCTGGAATTCTGTGCATGTCTGTGAAGGATTACCTGAATTAGGTGGGAATGAGAGACCTAAATCTTGTCCTGGATTACATCAATTTGGAAGCTAACAACACAAGCATCTGTTGCTCTTCTCCTTGACTATATGTCACTTTGTCATTAAGGACAGCAATTTAACTAAAAAAAAAAAATGTGTGACATTGGATTAGCAGTGTTTAGCATAGTGAAACCTATGAAAGGACTGCATCACACTTTATTTTGTTATTTTATCACATATCTTAGATAAGCAAGGCCAAAGGAAGTATGTGCTTTGGCTCATGGTTTCAGATGTTTCAGGCTGTGATTATCTAGTTCCATTACATTAGGCCTATTATTAGAGCATCTTGGCCAAATGGCATGGTGGAGAAGAGCTTCTTACATCATGGTAGCTAGGAAGTAGACAGAGTAACACTGGAATAGGTCACAGACAAGATAAACACTTCTAGGCCACACTGGTGGGAACTTTCTTACCAGACCTATGAGTTATTTTCTTTGACCTTCCAATAGTGTCATCACATTATCAGTTTTTCAACAAATCAAAGCTCTAATTAGATCAGCACCCTCATAGTCCAACTTCTTCCCAATTGTTAGATTCCTCAGCTGACAACTTGTAGGTGGGGAACTGCATTCATAATAATCAGATGTTCTTGATGATCAAGGGCCACAAACTAATATAAGTGGATGTTGTATAGTAATGTTGTTTTTCATGCCAGAGATACCAATAGTTTACTATTCATTTGACAATCTGGTGTGGCTGCTTGCCCTCTGTAAGTATTCAAGTTTTTTTTCTGTCACTGGTTGTAGAAAGATTATGTCCTAAAGCAACTTGGGGAGGAAAGAGTTCATCTGACTTATTGAAAGAAGCCAAGTGAGAACTTAAAACTGGGCAGGGACTTGGAGGAACACTGCTTACTGACACTTACTTACTTGATTTCTTATCAACCTTGGACCACCTGCCCACAGATGGCACCACCTACAGAGGGCTGCACACCCCCAACACATCAATCATTAATCCAGAGAATGTCGCAGAAATGTGTCTACAGGAAAATCTCTGATAGTATTTTCCCTACTGTACTTAACCTTGCCCCCCAACACACACATATTTGTTTTCAGACAGCTTTAGATTTTATCAATTTGACAACAAGTAGGAATGAATGAAAAGAAGGAACGAAAAGAAGGAAGGAAGAAAGTGAGAGAGAGAGAGAGAGAGAGAGAGAGAGAGAGTGCTACCAAACAAACAAACACAAACTAAACAGTGCAGTAAGGCACCCAAGATATGGTCAGCCTGATATAAACGTGACTCTTTATCTTGTGACACTCATAGATTAACTGGAGAGACACATTATAAAAACTTAATTACACAGTTTATTTTACCATGTGAGAATATGTTGAAAAGCTGATTTGAAATGTCATGAGAGCACAGAAAGTTGAGACATTTAAAAAATGTACTTTAAAAAGAAATTACACAGGTATATAGTTCTTCCTAGAAATTATGTTGGAAATACACAATACAATTAGATGGAGCAGTTTCTTTTTGCAAATAGGTGGAAGCCCCTAGGAAGTTGACCATGAAAAATGAATTAGGCTACAGAGTGTATGTAAATAGAATGTGGAAACTGGCTGACAGAAGCTGACTCTTGTAAGTTCTACATGCTCATCCCGAAAACTTCATATTCTGTCTTAGTCAAATAGCCACTATTATGACCTCTAAGCTGTGAAGCTCTATGTATGTCCTGCATAGATCTGTCTTTAAAGAATCTTTTTCTACCACGCATGTTGGGCTACAGAGAAGAGTGAATTTAAGAGAATAGCTAGGAGGCTTTTTCAGTAGCATGTAAGCAATAATGAAAATGAATGCCAGTAGAATATGGTACTTGGATGGGTCTTGTGGGCAGAAGCAAAGAAGAATTAAATGTCTTCATTTATTGAACACAAGCCAAGGTTCTTCTTCTTTTTTCTGCTAGTCTCCTATTAGATACAAGCTTTGGTAGTGACATTTCATCTAAAAATCTACAAGATAAAGTCACTTCTGTGCTTCTTAATTTTCTCAGTCAATCATCACCTCAGATCTAAACAATGAAGAGACAGATTGAGTGAAGAGCCAGGATTGTCCTTAATGGAGAAATAGAAGTATGTGTTCTTTATATTCTTGTCACACAATGTAACCCTGGATTTCTCATTTCTTGAGCAAATGAATATATTGTGTACCTATTGACTCTAAAGTTACATCGGTCTCATTTGAATTCTGAGCTGCTGACACTAGGTGTTTGACTTTGGGCGAGTCAGGCAATTTTCTCTCCTCAGTGGAGTTATTAATAGCTACCACAGGGGGATGATGAAAAGGATTACATGGATAACACTAAAAAGACTTTGGTGTGGATGACACATGCTATGCTTGCAACAAAAGCTTTTCCCTTTGAATAGTGCCTGCTTATTACAATAATAATTGTGTGATTGATTTTAATAGATGTACACTTATTTAGTAAATGAAGCAAGAGTTTGTTCAGAGACCAGATACTTTGCCATTTGACTTTCACTTGTGTGATGGGCATAGTATAAATAATTTAAAAAGGTTAATACTCAAATAATGGAAAAATTTAGAACAGATTTTTTGGTAAATTGCCTATCATCATTCATATATATTGGATTATTTTAAAGAAGTATTTCCTCCTGTCTCATGATAATTCTTGATACTGACAATTCCTATGAACACATTTTTAAATATTATGCATGGTCATTATTTAATAATCTCACTTTCCATAATTAAAAGCTGCTATGAGTCCAGTGACTTTCACTTGCCTTTGCATCCTTTAGTAGCTATTTGTGAAAGTGATTCCTACTAATGTGACATTTTAGCACGGAGATTATTCAAGATGATTTTAATTGGTGTTTACCTTTGATTCAAAGAAGATGGCTAACTAATTTTAGTGTCATCTTGACCTAAACTAGTCAATTTCAGGATACTTTGTATTCATGACTTTATATACAAAAGCAAAACAACAGTGGCATGCTAAGTCAAAAAATAAATCTTAAGTCTTTGAAGGTTCTTTTGCTGTGTTGAAAGTTAACTCAACTGAATAAGCTGGTTAGTAGAATACCTAATTCAATATATAACCTAGATAATTTTAAAAATCAAAATGTGTGTAACTGTGAAAAAGCTATAGTTTGTCCCAAAGTAATCCAGGATATCATTGGATAAACAATCAAACAATTATAGGATCAAATAAATTGATTAAATCACTTTAATATTTGCTTTGTTTGACAAGAACTGTGCCTGTTATTTCATAGGGGGATGAAGAATTTGAGTTATTAAAGAAACAAAATAACAAAATAATCATATCTCAGAATAATTGTACTCCAGTGGTGTTTGAGTTTGAAAAATAGAGTCTATAATCCTAGGTTTTTTTTTTTTTATATTTTTAATTTATTCATTTGTAATAAGATTAGGAACCAGCACAAGTTAATGCTACCATATACAGCAATCTGATGGTGGGGAAGTAGAAAGAAAACATATAGGCAGCTTACTTGCTCCATAAAAACTTTACTCATGTTAGCTTTTAGAATACTTTGAAAAATGCTGGTGGTTTATTACAGAGAAATAATTGTGAAGTCAATATAATATACAGTGAGGTAAAGGATGTGAACACATAAAAAGTGTAAACTTTATATTCTGATTATACTTGCAGAGGTGTAATATCACTTGTAGGTAGAATGATAAGTTAAGAAAACATTACATAGTATAAAGTATAAACAAAATACATCCTAAGATAGTACAGATTTTAGTTACATCAGTTGAATCAAACGTAAAAGCACTATACTTTCCAATTAAAAGAAATTTACAGTAGAAGTTATTGTAATAGCATTGTAGTTGTAAAATCTCCTACCTGAACGAGACCAGTAAAAGAAAACTCAACTCAATAATTATGGTATAAATAGCACGCCTAGATTGGGCAGGTTTACCGCTACACTACTCTAATCCCCGGGGCTATGAGATCCCTTATAACTTGCAGTTATCCCAGGCCATGTGGTTGTCCTCCATCACTGGCTTCCTTCTACCGCTGGTTTCCTTCTGCCAGCTTCCTCCTGCTTCTACCTGCTTCTGCTCTCCCGTCGACACCCTTCTCTTCTTCTCTTTCTGCTTCTGCTCTCCCGCCCACTTCCTTCTCTTCTGCTTCTGCTCTCCAGGCCACTCCTTCTCTTCTGCTTCTGCTCTGCCTTTTATATCGAATTCCACTCACTCTCTCCTCCTCTAAGCCTTTTTCTCCACCTCCCCTTCTACTGCCCAATCTCTGGCTCTAGTCTTTATTTTACAGGTTTTAATTGGACAGAAGGTTTACAAGATGTCGTCTGTGTACAGATTCAATCATCCTCTGCAGCCCCTCCCAGAAGGGTGGCACTAGGCTCAAAATACAAGCCTGGGGCTATCCACTGGGAACGAAGATCAAAATACAAGATTGAGGCTATCCACAACACTGATTCAATCCTCTCTGGAGCCCCTCTCAGGGGGTTAGAACTAGGATCAAAATACAAGGCTGGGGCTATCCACAACATAGCATGGCAAAATACACTTTAGCATAGGCCTGAAAGTAGTGGAACATGTCTGTAATTCCCAGTTACTTGAGATGTTAATGCAGGAGAATGTGAGTTTAAGGTCAGCTCAGGCTACATAGTGAAATCTAGTCTCAAAATTGAAATTGAAAACAAATCAGAATATGAAGTGTGTGATGGATTGTTTTATGTCTACTTTACACAATCTGGAGTCATCAGAGAGGAGGGAAGCTCTTTAAGAAACTTCCTCCAGCAAGTATGGAGACAAAATGTTGGACAGAAACTGAAGGAATATCCATCATGGGTATCCATCCCATGTGCAGTCACTAAAGGCATATGCTGATGTGGATGCCAGGAAGCGCAGGCTGACTGGAGCCTGATATAGCTCTCTCCTTAGAAGTTTGCCAGAGCCTGACATTTACAAAGGGGGATGCTCACAGCTAACCATTGAACTGATCATGGGGTTCCCAATGGAGGAGTTAGAGAGAAGACTGAAGGAGCTGAAAGGATTTGCAGTCTCATGGGGAGAGCAACAATACCAAACAACCAGAGCTCTCAGGGTCTAAACCACCAGCCTGGGAGCACATAGGGAGAGACCCATGGCTCCAGCTATATACGTAGGGGAGGATGGCCTTGTTGGGCATAGGTGGGAGAGGAGGTCTGTAGACCCCAAGGACTACTATGCCCTGGCTGAGACTATCCGTGTGCTGCTGTCTACTAAGTAACATTCTGCAGTTCCTCTAAGATCAAAAACATCCTGACTAAGGCATGATACCCCAGGAAGGGAATTTACACTTGACATCCAACAAAACATCCTGTTGAAGGATGATGCCCCAGGAAGGGAATTTACACTTGACATCCCATTGCTCCCCAGTTGAGTTCCTGATTTTTCCTGAGTTTGTGTTTTTCCTTCTCTGGCTTGGTGTATATAGTGAATCTACCCAGTAAAGGCATTGGTATTCTCTCATAATGGATGACCCAAGTCTGAGTCTTTCTTTAATCCCCCAGGCCTATGACTGAGCTCGGTACCGGGGTCAGCACCGGAGCTATCAGAGGTCCTTGGTCCTGTGAAGGCTGGATGCCCCAGTGTTGGGGAATTCAAGGGCGAGGAGGTGGGAGTGGGTGGGTGGGAGCACATCTTCATAGAAGCAGGAGGAGTGGAGATGGAATGAGGGTTTCTGAGTGTGGGAGGGAAATGGGTAAAGGGGATAACATCTGAAATGTAAATAAAATATCCAATAAAAATAAAATAAATTTAAAAAGAGAGATTAAAAAAAAAGAAACTTCCTCCAGAAGATTGCCCTGTACACAAGACTGTAGGACATTTTCTTAATTAGTGGTTGAAAGGAGGGACAGTCTAGTGTGGGTGGTGCTATGCCTTGGCTGGTTTGTATAAGACAGCAGTCTGAGCAAGCCATGAGGGGCAAGCTAATAAGTTGCACCCTTCTGTGGACGCTGCATCAACCTCTGCCTCCTGGTTCCTGTCTGTGTGAATTTCTAACCCCACTGCTTTTGATGATGACATATTATATGAAACTTTGAGTGAAATAAGTTACTTTGGTCATAGTGTTTCATCACAGCCATCTTGTGATCTTAACTAAGCCACAGTGATCTTAACTAAGACAAAGCATTGGCAGCGATAGAGATAAGGGTTTTGTATTGAGGTCAGGATGTATATGCCTGGCTGACATAGATCTTAAAGGTGACTTCAGAGAGCAAGAGAGCTCTGAAAAGAAAGCACAAATAGAATGATAGAGGAAACGGACAGTATTTTCATACACTGTGTATACTCTCATTCTAATTGGTCATTGCCTATATTCTCCTTGTTTCCTAATAAGGTATTTTGCATAAATCCTAGAGTTAGATTTTATTGGATATTTTCCAGGAGTAAAGAAAAGCATTTTGGGGGTTGAGAGTGGCAGGAGATGACAAAAGAAGCAAAACATCACTGTCATCATGTCAAAAATAAATCCATCTATATAAATAAATAAAAAAAAAAATCAATGCTTACCCCAGTTCACCTGTCTTGAGCTCATACTGTAGCGATGTCTTTGTTCTTTCCCCACTTGCAACACCATTGACTTTAGGAGAAGGCCTTTACTTTCTGTTTTATATAATGTTCTATATACAGTTTTGTTTTAGGTACTTTACTGTTTTATAGCATCAGTGATTCCTGAAAATATTTTGTCATTTAGTCCAAAATACATTTAAATGTTTTGATGTGTCATATGTGACACATTGTGATACAATTGACATGAATGTCATTTGTCATTTAGTTCTAACATTTGGTGATATTCCAGATATGTTTATGTTTATTTCTAGTTTAATTCTACTACAGTTGGGAAACAAGATTTGCATAATTTTCAACTTTTTTGACATCAGCAACGTGAATCTTATGTCCTAAAACATAGTTTATCCTCTTGACAGTTCATGTGAACTTTAGAAGAGATTTTGAAGAACTGATTCTGCAGTGTCAACTAGATGGAGAGGAACAGCAGTGGTGGTCTAGTCTACTCCACCCTTATTGACTTTCTTCCCAGTTGACATATCAGTTAGAAATGAGAATTTCAGCCTACGGCTATGACTGTATACTCTCCTCTCCCTCCCTTCAGTCCTATGAATATCAGGTCATGCATTTTTCATGCCCTGTTGGTATGTGCAAAACGCCACAATACTGATGCACTTCATTAAATCCATTCCCTTAGCATTATGCTTTGTCCCTTATTATGACTTAATTTCATCCACTTTGAAGTCTGTTTTGTAAGAGATTAATATTCCTCTTCCAGTTTTTTTTACATATAATCTACTCCTTGTTTTACATTGTTCTCACAAGAATCTTTGTAATTAAAATGAGCTTATTTTAGATGGTAATGATTGTCTTTTGTTTTTATCTATTGTGAAACTGCCTGTACTGTAGTTGGTATATTTGTAAAAGTCTCATTAAAAGTCAGGATTGGTAAAGTATAATTATGCTCTACCGTGTTTTATGTTCCTATTTTTTCCTTGTGATAAACTTCTTTTGCTAGCTTCTCTCATTTTGATAATTTTAGCAATTACATTGTACTTATTAATAATATCTTTTATAAATACTATATTGCTTGTTTTAGACTTTACAAAATGCAGTTTTAGTGTAGATAATTGATAACTAATTCTTTCCTTTGGTTATTTTGTTCATTCACATGTAATAATCTTCAAACAATTTTTTTCTTGCCATTATTGTTTTAAAGAAAGGTAATTTGGGACTTCAAACTTAGGAAGAGAAAATTAAAACATCTTAATTTCAATTATCCTTTCTGTTCTTTGTTTCCCACCTTCCCTCTCCCACTTTCTTTTGATTTAAGTTTCTGATCTTCTGATCTGATTACATTCTTCCTAAAATGCACTGACTTTCTTGTAAGCCGTTCAGTGGGTAATCAATTCACTCTCTCTCTTCTCCCTTTCCCTCTCCTCTCTCCTTCTCTCTCTCTCTCTTCTCCACACCACCCCCATCCTTGAGCTTTGTTGTTCTACTGTCGTATATGAAACTTCTATGTGTCATCACAGGTATGGATCAGTCTGATGGTCTCTAGTTCCTGACTTTCTAGATTGATGTTCATGATTCATTTTAGAAATTCCACACCCAAAGGTTTCACTAAATTCTAGCCCATCTTCTGCTCCATTTTTTTAAATTTTTACTAATATCGCTTTGAATTTTACTCAAGTTATCACATTTTACATTTTCCTTGGCTTATTAATTTTCAATGTTGAATGTTTCTGTTATTTTATTTTGTGATACTGAAATTGAACTCAGGCAAACATTATGCATGTCTCAACCTGTGACTTATAGGCCTAATCTTTATTGCTGAACTGACCACTTCAAATCTATGTTGAATCATTATAATTGTCTTCATATCAAGCTTTATTTTATTTACAATGTTTCCTTTTGTTTCTCCATTGTTTACACATCTGCATATATTTCTGGTCTTCCTGCAGAGTTTCTTTTTCTGTTTTTTTCATTAGGAAACTTGAATGTTTTTATACCATCATTATATCCCTTCCTGATACTATTATTGCATTGGTATTATTATTATGTTGGCATAGCAGTATTAAAGCTTTTATTGTTGTTGAAAGATTCACATACTGCTTGGGGTAGCAGTAATTACACAGCAGGTTTCTAGTGTTAGGGTCCTTATTAATGTAGCTATGTGTTTCATTGTTTTCTTAGTCAGTGTTCTATCACGTGAAGAGACACCATGACTATAGGAACACTTATAAAAGAAAACATTTAAGTTTAGCTTGCTCACATCTTCAGAGCATTTGTCTGTTTTCATGATGGCAAGGAGCATGGCAGTGTGCAGGCATGTTCAGGCTGGAAAAGTTGATGAATTTCTACAGATCTGCAGGGAGGAGGAAAAGAAAGACACTGGGCCTAACAGGGCCTTTGAAACCTCAAAGCCCACTCCAAAGAAACACTTTCTCCAACAAGGCCACACTGACTCCATAAGTCCATATCCCATAATCCTTCTTAGGTAGTGCCACTTCCTGATGACTAAATATTCAAATATATGAGCAGATATGGACCATTCTTATTCAAACCACCATATTTGTGATTACTTTATTTCTAATCATTTTAGACTTTTCAAATACCTCTAGAGTCTTTGCTTTTGTCTTTCTGGATGGCTGAGTTTTACTCTTCATATATCTCTTGTATGATACAGATATCCAATTAAAATCCATGGCCATCATTTTGGTATGGTAATGAGGTATAGAGAAGAGGAGGCATCTTATAATCCTTCCCTTGTATATCCCGTGCTTAGTAAGCCTTGTGACTTGCTCTAACCATCAAAAGAATTTCTTATATAAGCTCTAGTTAATATTGCTGCCATCCCCTCTCTTGATTATATTTCCCATAAAATAGCTACAAAGGCAGCTGTGCTGCCTCCAAACAATCTAGACCTTACTACATGAAGCAACATACAGCAGAACTCTGAACTGCTTATCAAGCACTGGAGTTAGAATCTTATACTTATTTACTTATTTTTCAGACAGCTAGTGAAAGATGGTATAGTAGCTGTCATTCATACTAGAAGAAACAGAGTGATGCGTTAAACAATTTGTCCAGGGTCAACCCTTAATAAGTGCCAATCAAGAATCTAGTGGTTCACAAGACTACATTTTGTGTTAATTAGTAATTTGGGTGACCTAAGTGTTGGGTAAATGAAGCTTTCTTTTTCAAATGAAGGCATTTGTTTTTAGCTTGTTGCCACCTGATCATGCCAGCAGAGCAGGTTAGGGCAGTGCTTCTGTGGACTTTTATGACAGTGCTTATCAGCTGCTTCTGTGATTGCTACCAAGTAGTGAGTCAATACTTGTCATTGCAAATGTCTTCATTTGTTTAGCCATCCAAAATTTACACTCTTCCAGTGTCAAAATTGTTGAGGTATTATACCGGCTTAGCTCTTAAATGAATTATCTGGATGAGTCTGCTAAATGATTCTGATAAAATTAGGCTCCATTTTCTGTTGAGTCTGGTGGAAGAAATCACAGCATTTAATTCAGGTTATAATTAGGGCTCAGTCTGAGTTTCATTGATTTATTTGGTTAGTGTTTGATCCTGAAGACATAGTTACAAGTATTATGTTCCTGACAAGAAGAAAAATACTGAAATTCCACTGCTGGAATGGTCAAAATTTTGGTCAGTATTTTTACAAGTATTTTGAATAGTATCTCAATTTAAAATTGTTAATATGTAAAGGTTTGTATATTTATTAGCCTAATTAAAGGCACCTTGTGTTTTATACTGAAAAGTTTCATTACCAAGTTGCCAAACATTCTTTTAATGTGCCCACATAGTATTGCCTTGCTGTATAAATGTAATCATTTTATGGAATTTCACATAAAAAAATAAACTAATGTGATAGAACCATGAACAATGAGCTTCAATTTGGACCAATTGAGCTTTCTTTTATTTCCAATACAAGCTTACCTGTGAGAATTTGTTTTGTTTAAATTATATATTTTATAATGACATTATTGCACAAACAGTTATAGTATCCTTGTATTTCTTCATTAGTGTATTCTGTATTTTCAGATTTTATTAAGAATAAGGAGCTAAAATTTTACCCAATACTTTGAAAAAAGAACAGTAAAGAAACTAATGATTTTATTTTATGTGGAAAGAAGAGAGAATTTAAGAAAATTTAGGCTTTGTCAAAAGGTAGATAATTTAATGCAGATCTTAAGGTCCTCTTAATTGAGACAGCTTCTTTGCATAGTTGCTCTACTATATCCTTTCCAATGTGTATTCAGTGAATGAAAATATATAAAGAAACAAAAACTTATAAACAAGACAATAGGAAATTACTCCACAAACTTTTGACCATGTGAGTTCTTTCAGTAGCCAGGCACAAAAGATGTTTAGTGCAAAAAATTCTCAGTGATAATATGGAATTGTAACCTTCATGGTGTGACGTGAAGATTATCTCCTCGTATTCACTTAGGAGTACTACTTCCAGAAAATGTTTTATTAAAATAATATAGATATTCAACTCAAGTTTATGTTTCTTACATTAAAAAATTATGTAGAGAAACACTTGCTGGTGTAATTTGAGGGGTTTAGAAGGTGATACAAATGGTTCTGTGATGATCTGTCATTTCCTCATGGCCATTGTTACCCAGAGATTATTTCTACGCTAAAGATGTTGCATGAGAATAAAAGGAGAGGAAGGCACTTGAACAGACAGGAGAAGGACAGGATTTGGTGTGAGACTGCTGAGAGGCAGCATCACACACATCCAGAGATATAATCACTGTGACCAGATAATGTCAACAAAAAATGCAGGATTCCTACATTTCCTAATCAAAATATCTTTTATACAGAAAAGAGTGTGTGGTATGTTATGAAATTTTTCTTATGAAAAGATTAATGAATTTTTCTTTACTTTTCACATAACAAATTATTTCCCCTAGCTCTGGAAGATTATTTTTTTTTTCTCTCTCCTGTTCCATGATGCCCTCAAGGACACTATCTGTTCTTCATTCAACAGCTTTGAGTCATATTCTATCACTCAGCTGCTTAAAACTCTTCCCTGCTTTTGATCATTCTGAAGAGGGGAGGGGGCTCTCAAAATCCTGTAGCTTTCCAATGATCCAATTACTACTTCTTTAAAATGTCTTCAAACTCTTAAAACCTTGTTATGCTTGAAAGTTCAATAAGCTAAGTGTTCTCTCATTTGAAGTGTTTCTTTTTTTTGATATTAATAGATAGAATCATATCATTTTCTTTTACCTTTCATCCCTCCATACCTACCCACGAAAGGCCTCCACTTTGCTTCCTTTCAAATGTATGCCCTCCCCTACCACGTGTGTGTATGTGTGTTCTTAAAAATAAATATGGCAGCCTGCTCTATCCTAATGATACAACTTGTATGTATGTGATTTCAGAGATATTTGATATTAGATAAATAATTGACGTGTTTTCTCCTGGGAGGACTATTGCTCTCATTCTAGGAGTTCCTGTTTTCTGTAGGTCTTTGGATAGGATAGAGGTCCTCTAGGCTTTTCCCACCAACATTAGCATGCCTACTAGTGCCATAGTTCTTCAGGTAATGTTTGGCAGCCTTGTTGACAAAATTTCATAAATGTAGCTTATGACATTTCTAGGACACATCAAACTCTCTGTGTGTATGGATCTCACAATCTCTCTTCTCCCATTCCACTATGATCCCTGAACCTTTGTGCAGGAGTTTTGCCCATATAATTATGCATTTTGACTGGTTGTGGTTTTCTTTATTTGTCTCTATCTGTTGCAAAGAGAAGTTTCTTGTTGGCAAAGAGTATGTTTATCTGTTGTGTAGGGATAAATGTTTATAGATAATTCATAGGTAGGGATTTATGCTGCTTTAGCAAAGCGATGGTTGTTTCTTCTCCTTCTGTTTCCATGACCATCACAGACTCGAAGTAGTTGTCCAAGTTTCCAGTGCCAGGTATAATCCCCCTCTTGTTGAACAGATCTTAAGTTCAATTAGAAAGTTGTTGGTTACTGACAAGATAGTGTGCCACTATACCCTTGGAGGTATCATGCTATGTTAGTTGCTGTGATTCATAGCATATACCTAGGTAGGACTGTTGATTGTATGTCTTTTCACATACTATTCTCTCTGCTTCAGATATTCTCCCCTGAAAGAGCTATGCCAGGTTTTTGCTTAAATATCCCTTGTTACAAGAGCTTTCTATAACAATTGTCTATAAAGTAAAATATCTCCCATCACCTAGAATTCTTCTGTCCCTTTTACCATTTCAGATTTCATCAGGCAAGTTAGCAGGATCTGTTTTGATTCATTCATTTTTTTTCTCTATAGACCTTCTTCTAGAATTAATCTGCACTGACAGACTTGTCCAGTCTCTTAGTTTATCTGTGACTTCTTATCTGTTACGTAAACAATGTTCACTGCAGTTATTATTTTAAATGAGAGAAAAGAAAGTGAAAGTAAAGAAGAAGAGGAAGAGGAGGAAGAGGAAGAGGAGGAATAAAAGGCAAGAATCCTTATCCTTGAACAGTGAGAGACAGGTAAAGCTTTGCCTCTCTGAGGCATGCAACGTGGGGTTACTGATTCATGCAATAACCACCATACTTGATATAAAGTTGCCACAGCTATGAAGTACTCAATGAATGTGGCAGAATAATAGAGATGTATATTCTAGAGGGCAAAGAATTCAGGAAAAATACTTTGAAAATGTCCACACAGAACTCATTAGCAGGCTTCTGCCTTGCAACCTGGGAGTTAGTATATGACAAGGAAAATGCTTCTGGATCCTACTTGGGTAAAGTGAAGTTTGTCTTCAAGCTCATGATACTATAAGATTAAAAATATACTGAATTTTTCATCTTCATTTATAATTCCCTTTATATTCTCTAGATTCTATTTCTTACCCATCATGTACTTTAAAAATAAAACAATACAACTCTTGTTTATGATATATATCCCTAATCTCAGGTAGTTTTGAGAGGGGCCAGATGAGTGGCAGTCACAGAACTGGTAATGTAAAGTTGGACAAATATCACACATCTGTATCTGTTTCTCCAGAAGCATCATTTCTTAATTTAGTGATATACTTTCTTCATGCTCTTTGTATCAGAGTTGCCCGCTGCTTGTATTGTGTGAAGATAAATGCCCAGGCTTTCACAAATATTGGCTAAAAGCATTCATTTATACAAATGAAAAAGGATGATTCATTATCATCCATTTTCATTTATATAAATCTTAAAAGAGAAATGTAAAAATCAACATTTTTTCAGATGGTACAACGAATTTTTGACATCTATCAAAATTATACTGAGTTATAAGTATTTGAAATGTATAATAAAAAGTGATCAGAAAATAAGAAAAGATGGAAATAAGCAAAAATGTCAGACTAATAGTAAATTAAAAATGTAGAAGTATATTATATTTGTGTGTATCAATAGTTATAGATAGGTACACACACAAACACACACACATATATCTACATACATATCTATATATCTATATCTTTCTATCTATATCTATATCATCTCTATCTTTATCTCTTTTCTTACTACCAATCTACTATCTATCTAAAATCTATCTATCTATCTATCTATCTATCCTTTTTTTTCTATCACTATAATAATTTCCCGGGACTTAAACTTGTTTTTGGGCCCCCGTAAAAGGGCTTGAAATTTTTTTCACTTCTTTTTCCCCTTTTTTCACTCCGGTTTTTTGGCCCCATGCAGCACGACAAAGAAAAAGGTTTTTGAAAAAAAACAAAAAAAAAATTCCTGAAAAAAATGAAAATTCAAACCCCTTAAAATTTTAAAAATTTCTAAATTAAATTTAGTTAAATATTAGGTTTGTTTTTTTTAAAACACCCTCTCAAAACTTTCCCTTTTTTTGAAAACCATCATGACATAGGGGTGCTTTCCCCACACTCTGTATTTTGTCCCAAACCAAAAATTTTATAGGCATTCTTTTTACTTTAAAAAAAAAGCCCTAAAAACCGCCCTGTTAGTACAAAATTTAACCCCACAGCGGGGTAAAACTGTTTTCAAATTTTATTTTTCTATGGGGGTCTGGGGGAAAAGAAATTATAATTAAAAAATTTCTTTTTTTTTTTTTTTTCAGAGGTTCAGGGGAAAAAAATTAAAGGGGCCCTCGGGGCCTTTTTTTCCCATAGGGGGTATAGGGAATTTTTTACTTCGGCTCAAACCAGATCATCTTTAAAATTTTTCCCCCCAAGGAAATGGGGTAGTGCGAAAGGTAGCTGAGAGAAACTCTTTTTTCCTTAAAATCACAGAAATATTTATAACTGCTACAAATGGAGTTAATCATCATTATATAATTATTATTCAAACCACCATAAAATTTTATGTTTTAATGATGAGGAAAATTTAAAATTATATTTATTTGTAAAAAGCCATCACAGCTTTTTAAAAGCTCAAATTAAACTGCCTGTCTGTTAGCATCTTGCCAAAAGTCACACTTAAATGTTATTTGACTCTCCTTAATGAGCATTATATGATGGAACAAACATTTCTAAAGATTTGTCTTAGTATAATTTTAATGCAAACCGTTATAAATCATTAGCAATGGTGCTTGGATTATAGCATTTGTTTTTTATGAAGCTGCTGAATTTAAATGAAAGGGAGGAGGTTTTGTGGAAACAGGAATGGATTCTTTAAATACAAGGTTCTTGAGGAATAAAAGATGAAAAAAAATACTCTTTTTTTTTCAAGTGAATTGTTACATCTATTACAGGGCTTTGTAAGCTGTTAAAGATGGGTAAATTACCATATGTGAACCCCCATACAGACATAATACAGAAAAACTTTTAAAATAATACATACTCTAATAATATCCCCACTTAGCTTTTTGTTTTTATAGTGGCAAGAACCTTTACAACAAGAGTTCTACAATTCTTTTTAAAGATCCTGTATTTGAGTTTATTCATTTCCATTCTTCTTTTTTTTTTTTTTTTAAAAAAAGTATGTCAGTGGATCAAAATCTTTAATCATGAACACATAAATAATCGCAAAGCTTCATTCTTTCTCCATGATAACGGGAAATGAATTAAAATTCACCTTTTCCCTGAAAAAGAAACAGTCCCTAGGATACATATGGGGTTTTTACCATGAAACACAATTTTTTAAAACAAGTATGTGACACGATTTTTGAAATAATATTTGTTGGGAAAGCTTTCTAACTTTTGATAAGTATTGGAAACCCTTGTGGAAAAATAGCTAAAAAGTAATTATTTAAATATTTCTAAAGGTAGTAGTCAGCTATACTTAACAACGTTTTTCAATCACTTAAAAAAAAAGGAAAAAAAAGCATTGAAAATGAGGAAAAAAAAGGCATAGATAGATTTAAATTTCTATCATTCTATCACTTGCGACAGTATTTTATGATGGGAGAATAAGTAAACAGGAAAAGCTGGCTCTGAACAAGCTATTAACAGATGGAATATTTATTCACATTATGAGTATGAATGAGCATCATAATAGTTGTTAATAAACTTATAAAAGCTAAGGGTTTTAATTTTTTTATTAATAACTCCAGCATTGAAACATTTAGTTGGCAAGAATTAGGACACTAGAAACACACTGTGTTTCAGAAGAAATAGCAATATATTTTTTTTAGAGTACAAACCCACACACAGACCCCACAGAACAACACACACACAACAGACAAAATATAAATCTCATATCTTTGAAACTAGCTCAAACTTTTCATGCAACAAGGAACCAAAAGTGAAATTCTTGATCTCCCTGCCCTTTTTTTGTCCAAGTATTAATGGACCTTTTCACTGCACAAAATTTTCCATAGTTCTGATTTTTAGTAAGCTGCTATTTTCATCAAAGACTCACCTAAGTTTTTGTTAAAAAGGTGCTAAATAAACCCCTTTATCTTTAAAAACCCATAACATACTTTCCTAGTACACTTTTCAATTCTTGTTTTCCAAAATTTTTTTTAGACTTATTTTATTTTAATTTATTTTAAAATATATTAAACAGAAAATTTTATTCATTTTAAAAAAACAAATCCTCAAATAGCGGGAAAGTAAAATTTTACTTACATCATCCTGGAAAAGACGGATTCCCTGCTTTACCATATGTCCTTCAAGGTTGATTGTTTAGTTTGTCACTTTTATTTTACTTTAAAAATAACATCCACACTTTCCCTTTTTAATACCGTCAATATAAACCTTTCTCATTTTAGATAATTTTGGTGTTTTTAGAATTTTATTTGAAGATTCTAAGGGGTTAGTATGTAGCCAGAAACAACAGGATAAACAAATGGTTTAAATTTTAAAAGCTTTATGTGGCTGAATAGTAAAAGGAATTTGCTGCCAAACCTGATAACCTGAGTTTTAACTCTATTTATATTTAGAGAGAATGATAAATTTTTTTAAGAAAAAAATTGTTACCATCTTTTTTGGACATTACTTTAATCTTTTTCTCACTTACCTATCAATTTATTTATTTATTTATTTATTTATTTATTTAATTTAATGTTTACATTTCAAATGTTTTTCCCCCTTTCCAGTCTCCCTTCCATGAATTCCCCAAACCTCATTCCCATCTACTTTCGCTCTAAGAGGGTGTACCTCCACCCACACCATCACTTCTGCATCACCCCTCTAGCATCTCCCTTCTCTGGGGCATCAACGCCTACACAGGAGCAAAACACCTCCCCCCCACTGATGCCAGATGAGGCTCTCCTCTGTTACATATGTAACAGGAGCCATGAACTGTCCCATGTATACTCTTTAGGGTGGTTTAGTCCCTTGGGGTTCTGTGGGGTCCAGTTAATACAGATGTATATGTAGAGTTGATAACTCAATCAGGATAATTTTTATATTCATCTCATCAAACATTTATCATTATACATTTCATAATACTTTTGATTCTTCTAATTTTAAAATATAAATTGTTATAGTCTATATTTATCCCTACTTTCTACAAAATATTAGATATCATTTCTTCCAAGTTGCTGATTTTTCTCTTATTCATTCATTTTGAGTACTCTATAATGTAGGGGACACACACAAAATCTGTAGTACCAATTAAAACATACCTATCAAGTCCTTATAGTCAGAGCTTTCTATGAAGAGCAACTTTTCTTTCTTTTTCTTTTCTTGCTCTTTTATACCTATATTCTTTTATCATTTTCTTTATCAATAGATTTTTAGGGCTAGTGATATATTTCAGTAGCACTAGTCCCAGGTTCTTTTTCCAGTATCCTAAATACAGGAGAAAGTTTTTCACAATCCATAGTCAATCTTTATCTAACCTTGATTAGGTTTGTATGTCTATGTAAGTACATACTTACATATTAAATTTCCCATTTTTCTATGTTTTAGCTTTTATCTTACAACACACTTCCTTTCGTTTCTTTTTATTATTCAAACATACGATATTTCCTTGAATATACAGCAGTTACCTCAACATCCATGAGCTCTTTTAAAAGTCACATTAGAACATTCAGGGAAATGCAATTCAAAACAACCTGAGATTTCACTTTATACCAATCAGAATAGCTAAGATCAAAAACTCAGGTGACAACACATATTGTCAAGAAAAAAGGAAAGAGAAACACTCCTCCATTGCTGGTAGGATTGCAAGCTGGTTACAACCACTCTCTGAATCAGTTTTGGAGGTTCCTCAGAAAATTGGAAATAGATCTACCTGAAGATCCAGTTATACTATTCTTAGGCATATACCCAAAAGACACCCCAACATGGGCACATGTTCCACTATGTTCATAGCAGCCTCATTTGTGATAGCCAAAGCTGGAAACAACCCAGATGTCCCACAATGGAAGAATAGATACAAAAAATGTGGTTCATTTACACAACAGAATACTACTCAGCTATTAGAACAAGGTCATCATGAGTTTTGCAGGCAAATGGATGAAACTAGAAAAATATCACCCTGAGTGAGGTAACTCAGACCCAAAAGGACATTTATGGTATGTACTCACTCATAAGTGGATATTAGCCAAAAAAGTACAGAATACCCAGGGTACAATCCATGCAAGAAGATTAACATGCCGAAGGGCCCAAGTGAAGATGCCTCAATCCCACTTTGGAGAGAGAAGAAATCAATCATAGAGGGCAGAGGGAGAGAGGGACCTGGATGGGAGAAGGGACAGAGAGGGAAAGGGAGAACATGGTCATGTATTGGGATTGGAGGACAGGACTGAAGCCCAGATGGCCAGCAGAAAGAATGGAGACAGGCAACCTCAGGAGATAGAAGATAGGGGATCTCTCTAGAATGTACTAGAGAACTGGGAGGTGAGAGATGCTCAGGACTCAGACGGAGGGACCTTTGATGAAAATGCCCTACTGTGCAGAGAGAGAAATTATAGAGCTCACCTCCAGTTTAAAGACAGGGCATCAAGTGTGGGATGGGGTTGCCATCCCACAGTCAAAAGCTCTGACCCAGAATTATTTCTGTCTGAAGGAACTGCAGGAACAAAATGGAGAAGAGCTTGAGAGAAAGGAAGTCCAGTGACAGGCCCAAATTGAGATCCAGCTCAAGAGGACACCCCCAGGGCCTGACATTGTTATGAATGCTGTGGTATGCTTGCAGACTGGGGTCTAACATGGCTGCCCTCTGAAAGTCCCTACAAGCAGCTGAAAGTGTGAGATTATAGCACCCAACAAATGGATGGAAGCCAAGGACCATTGTGCTTGAATTGATGATAAGCTGGAAGTAACTGAGGAGGAGGGAGGCCCATGGGAAGACCAGCAGTTTTAACTGACCTGGATCCTTGAGATCTCTCAGAACTGAGCCTCCAATCACGCAGCATATACCAAACACATACAGCAGAGGCTGCCTGGTCTAGCCTCAGTAAGAGAAATGCACCTAACCTTTAAGAGACTTGAGACTCCAGGGAGTGGGAAGGTCTGGTTGGGTGGGGTTGAGTAGGTAGGGACATCCTCTTGGAGATGGGGGCAGAGAGAAGGTATGTGATGGAGAGAAGTCTGGGGAAGACCAGAAGAGGGATGAAGTCTGGACTGTAAAAAAGGATTAAAGAAAAAAAAAAAAAAAGAACTTTATGTACTAATACACCTTTTTTTGTATTCTTGTTCTGCACCTTTATATGTAGCAATAGTTTCTTAGCTTCCCAAATCTATAAAATTTCCTACTTAATATTTACTCACATGTACAATAAAGACAAAAATCTTCATTCTTTTCAAATTTTGCAGCATAATGATAGATATCCTATTAAACTTGATCAGAGTGACCATAACAAAATAAACATGTATACAAAATTAGGTTACATATATTCAATATGTAATATTTTTCCTCATAAGTTTCATAACAATAAATTGGATACACATTCTCATACCATTCTCTGTATACTCATTATGAATTATTCAAGCTAGATCTAAGATTTTTGTGTGCTTGTGTTAATAATGTAATCAATTTCTTCCTTCCTTCTTCCTTCCTTCCTTCCTCCCTCCCTCCACTCCTCCCTCCCTCCTCCCTCCCTCCCTCCCTTCCTCCCTCCCTTCCTTCCTTCCTTCCTTCCTTCCTTTCTTCCTATTTCAGAGAGATATTGGCCTATCCTGATTTTTCCACAAAAATGAAAATAAATGAAGTTTATTCAAATATTTTCTGCTTTGAATCTTTTCTTTTTTTTCCTTTTAGTACATTATCAAGATTCTAAACATGCAACAAAATCTATCTGAGATCTAGGTGATACCCACCTGTTTGCACCACCTCATGCATGATACCCTGCATGTAATCACATGTTTATTCTTTGCCTTTTGCCTTTGGATTATATATATTTTAATGATAGAGTTTATAAAATATGTCCTAAGTCCCATTCCCTAGAATAATGCACCACATTCAAAACATATTTCAAAAACTTAATTATTTAACTTAGTATTTTTATATTTTAAAATGAAAGATCATTTACCACATTTAATTAGTATCATCAAGAGTGAATGTCATGTTAATAGGGTACAGAGAAATACCCTTGTTAATGTTTAGCCTCTAGTTCTGTGACTTTTACAAAATTAAATAGCTTTCCAAGGCTTAAACACATGCACACACACATGCACATGTGCATGTAACATAACTTTGCACATATATACATTGTGTTGTGTTATTAGTATAGTACTATATTATACATTATAATAGATTATATATGTGCTATGTATTATTAGTCCATGAATTCTGCAGTCTCTCCCAGTTACGACTTTCTATGTAACCCAGTTCTCTTCCACGGCTGTAATTTAATGAGACACATTACCTTCCCAGGCCTCTGAGGAACAATTTCCTTAGCCCTCAAACATACTGTTTCACCCACTGTCCATCCTATATCTGACTGTGTTTTGCCCCAGGGAAAGCAAGCTGTGAGTTCTTGATGGAAGAAAGTATTTTCTCATTTCCTTTGGTCTTATGTAAGGGAGTAAAGTGGCATTGTAACTCCAGTGGATTTATTTTCTTCATACTTTAAATTCTAAGAAATGCTTGAAAATATATCTCAATGTCAATGATGGGAATGTCCTATGCAGACAAATTAATTTTCTCTAAATGACATTTGAAAACCTGCTAAGGGCAAAGAGAAGGAGAAGGCAGCTGTCCAAGGAGTCATTTATACTTTTAGGGCAAAATTGATACCTTGTATAGTAGGTATTTGTAAAACATACTGGACAAGGTGAATTTTCTTCAGCTATTAGAAAATATCTGCTCCAATTTAGAAAAGGGAGGGATAACACTGCTAAAAGTTATGGACCTATTTAAATAACTTAATGTGCTATACACATATATGTCAAGATTTTGGTGACAATAGTTATAAGAGTTATGGATAAATTAATACATAGGGACCAAGTTGGATTTATGAGGCATGAAAGAATTATGGACAGATTGAGAAAGGTTTTATGGTAATGAAAATTGATAATGATACTCAGACTCTAGTGTTTGCAAATTCTGTTAATATCCAGGAAGTGCTTAACAGAATGAAATAGAAATTGTTAAGCAAATATTAAACCGTGCAGGTTATAAGAATTCTTGGTTTTGAACATGAAGTTTCCTACTCATGATGCCAGAGACTGAAATATAGAGACTGAAAAGAATAAATGGAGTGCCTCCTCACAGAAACATGAGCAATTATTAAGACAACTGTTTCTCCCATTACTTGTGTATGGGCTACATTCTCTCTCTCTTTCCTTTCTCCACCCCTCCCAGTGTGTGTGTGTGTGTGTGTGTGTGTGTGTGTGTGTGTGTGTGTGTGTGTGTTTTCAATGCTGAGAATCAAAAGCAAAACTATGCTTACCAGTGAGGTATATCCACACCACCTTTTCTCCTTTGAGATGGTCTCACTAGACAACTGAGGTTGGCTTTAGTCTCTGTACTTCCTGTAAATAGGGTATGTGTTGGTAGCCACCATTAGACAGATTATATTTATCTTGCTACTTTTTAGTCCTTTGTGATTAAAGAATGACATGTAATTAAAGGACAGCCTGTTCAATGCAATACCTTATCAATCACACCTCTGTGAAGTAATTTAGTAAACGTAGTTTTTAAATACCAGAAGCAGTATACTCTTAACTCATCTAGAGAAATGTTAAGATGTATGCAATCTGTTTGTCAATAGAAATTAATGTTTCAAATGGTAGAAATTAAAGGTAATTCAGAAGACCATTTCTTCAGCATAACTACTGAATTTGGAATATAAAAATATTTCAGTAAATTTTAATATGCAAAGAAAATATCTTTATAACAGCCCTGACAAGCAAATAACGAGGCTGTGTGCCAAAATCTATGTAAGGAGCACATGCAAACAAACTAATATGAAAGCCAAGTTTATCTGTGGTGCAAATACCCAATTACAAATCTGAGATCAAAAGTTGTTAGAGGAGTGGCCACAAGTGTTGAGGCCAATTTCATCTCCAAAAAAAAGCACTTCTGAGAAAGTGTTAGAATCTTGTATATAAGAGAAGAAGCAAATGAAAACCCTGTGTTCTAAAGCTCCTCACATATAGGCACCTAGATTCCAACAATGTAGCAAGAAAGCAAAAAGATTGCATATGTGTGTGTGTGTGTGTGTACACACGAAGAGGGGGAGCAAAGTTTCAGACTCTTAAGACAAATAGAACTTACAAGAAAGACAGAAAAAGCATAAACTTTATAATAAAGAAAACTGTACAAATGAAGATTGATCACTAGCAAATACAGAAATACAATTTATAGTTATGCATAGGATATTAACATTTAAAATGAGGTATGTAAGTCTTTAGCAGGTAAGTAAGCTGAGTGAGTTTCTTTTTTTTTTTTTTTTTTTTTTTTTTTTGGTTTTTCGAGACAGGGTTTCTCTGTATAGCCCTGGCTGTCCTGGAACTCACTCTGTAGACCAGGCTGGCCTCGAACTCAGAAATCCGCCTGCCTCTGCCTCCCAAGTGCTGGGATTAAAGGCGTGCGCCACCACTGCCCCGCTGAATGAATTTCTTATCTCATCTAATAAAAGAAGAAAAACAATCCTATGGAGAATTAATTCCAATTATTAATTATTAATCAATTCTGATGTCAATATTATCGAATATTAAGGAATGAAAAAGAAATTGTTTAATAATATATGAATCCAGTGATTGTATTAAATTACAAATTTAAAATTCTGATTCCCCAATAAGGGATATGGTAGATTAATTTAGGTTTAATTAATTTAATAAGTATTCTTTATGGTTGAAAAACATTAAAAATATATGTAACATAGATAACCATCCAAATACTGAGAAAAATAAAAATTGGAAAAATAACTAGACAAAAGTAAAATTTTAATAAATGCGAAATAGGAAAAAGGTAATTAAAGAAAATAAATGGAGAAAAATAGAACACAGATTTATATATTATTAAACAATTTTCTCTTTCATTCTTTAATATTCTATAACTTTGACATCATAATTGTATTACTATAACTACCACTTCATATATTTTTTGGTTTAATTCAGTTGCTGTAATAAAGTATCCTGACAAAATTATAGGAAGAAAGTGTTTATTCAGTTTGCAATTCTAAGTTATAGTCCACCACTTAGGGAAACTCAGTGGAAGAAAATTGAAGCTTAGATACATCAAAATATATCAATAAGCCAATGACTAAAATATGTAAGATAATAGACTCATTTAAGTATGAAGAATATCAGAACACATAAATAGAAATTAATGACAAATACAACTACCACAAAAGGAAATTTATAAAAAATTTCTAACTGACAGAAAAAGAAAAGAGTATTAGGAAGTGAAAGTACAAGAATAAAAAACATCACAAAGCAATGAACAAAAATTCTTGTGTACATAAGTGAGCAAAAGAGATATTTTTCATTTTTATGTGTATGGTTATTTTACCTACATGTGTGTCTGTACACCAACTGCATGCAGTGCCTGTGAAGGCTAGAGCGTGTGTCAAACCCCTTAGAGATGGAGTCACAAATAGTTGTGAGCCTTCATGTGAATGCTGAAATTTGAACACAGGTCTAATATAAAAGTATCTAGTGATCTGAACCACTGAACTATGCCTCCAGCACTGAGGTGAACAGATTTTTATAGCTAAAAACATCTTTAACTGAAAGGATTTCTGAGTGTGCCAGTACTCATGTATAATACCACCAGTGAGGAAATGGATGCAGTTACTAGATTAAAGCCAACCTGGGCTGCATAAAGAACCTATTTCAAACACCAAAGGCTAAGAATGTATCTCAACAGAGTATTTTTCTAGCATCAGAATAACCCTGGGTTTCTTTCTCCAGACCTGCAGAATAAGAAATAAAAATCTTAATATTAAAATGTAATGATTTGGTAATTATAACCATTTAAGAAGAAATGTATAACAAAAATATTTGAATCATAAGCTATAATTAATATATTTTCCATCTAATGAAGGACTTTAAATGAGTTAAATAACTTTTTTTTTTTTGAGTCAAATATCACTACGTGACTCTGATTTGCCAAGAATTTAATTTGCAAACTAGGTTAATCTTAAATTTGCATTAAGCCACCTGCGTCTACTGACTAAGTGCTGAAATTACAAGTGTGTTTCACCATTTCCTGCTAATATTTCGGTCTTTAATAGAATGAAGAGAAAAAAAAAGAAATGATTTGGACAAATCAGCACCAAAAACTATAGCTGGTGTCAAGTTGACCTTTAAAATTGCAAGGTAATTACATTTTATGAAATGATCACCAAATTATTCACATAATAGGTCAGGAAGCAGTCTAGACTCATTTCTAAGAATATATATATATATAGAGAGAGCTATGGTGGGACCCCCACAGTCTCACAAGTTTTAATGTTTGCCCATAAGAAATGGCACTCTCAGGAGCTATGGCTTTGTTGGAGTATCTGTGGCATTGCTGGAGGAAGTGTGGCACTGTGAGGATGGGCCTTGAGGTCATATATGTTCAAACTGTGCTCACGGCGGCACACAGACTCTTCTGTTACTTGACAATCAGGATGTAGAATTCTTAGCTCTGTCTCCAACGCCCTGTCTGCTGGCAGGCTGCTATACTTCCTGCAATGATGATAATGGAGTAAACCTCTGAACTGTAAGATAGCCCCGATTAAATATTTCTTTATAGGAGTTTCTGTGGTCATGGTGTCCCTTCTTGTCAATAGACAATTTCTCTTGAAGCAAATATAGTACGATTATTATCATTACCTTATTTGATAACTATTCACAAACATTTTCTACTGCCAGTATTCATTGTGGCTACAGGCAAGAGATATGACAAATTGATAAGAAATCACTAACATTACACTAGTGGGAGGATATAGAAGTTAAAAAAACGAATAAGATTTACACTAAGAAACAGCAAAAGCGCTAAAAATAGTTATAGAACAAAGACAAAGAATTAGATAGGGATAGAAGTAGGATTTGCAGTACTGGACACCACACATAAGAAATCAGTGATTTCTTTATAAAATAACCTTGAGCCGGGCGGTGGTGGTGCACGCCTTTAATCCAGCACTTGGGAGGCAGAGTCAGGTGGATTTCTGAGTTCGAGGCTAGCCTGGTCTACAGAGTGAGTTCCAGAACAGCCAGGGCTATACAGAGAAACCCTGTCTCGAAAAAAACCAAAAAAAAAAAAAAAAAAAAAAACCCCAAAAACAAAAAACAAAAAATAAAGAATAACCTTGACACTACAAATAGTAGGAATTAAAAGGAGTGTGGCTCTTTGAAAAGCATCCAGGCATTGGGAACCAGTACATAGTTCTTAAGGTGATATTTTTAGTTTATTAGGCAGTATTTTAGTTTTTATTATGATATAATATTATATAGTTTTATGGGGTGTACTGCAGTGATTCAATACATGCACTCAAATGAAAAAGAATCTAATCATAGTAATAAGCATCTCTATTTCTTCCAACATTATTCATCTTTATAAGTTCAATACTGAATTGTTTTGAAATACATTCAATTGCTTTAATCTACTGACACCCTACTTTGCTAAAGAAGAAAAGAATTAATGTCAACCATTCTCAGTGCTTTGGGAACTTTCGTTGATCCCTACAACTCTATTCAGTTCTTCTAAGAGCCTGACATACTAGTTTCTAAAGAAGAGTTAATATACATGGGTATTTATTTATCTTTCCATGTCTGGCTTATTGCAGATAATGTGATGACTTCCATTTATATCCATGTTGCTAGATTGAAAGAATTTCATTATTTATTATGGCTACATAACCTTAAACTGTGTGACTATACTACATTTGTTTTTATTCTAAAAAGAGTCTAGTCTGATTTCAATTTTTTGTAATTTTCAATACTGATACAATAAACATGGAAATACTTGTTTTTTGAATTTATCGAAATTATTGAAATTATTTTTATTGAAATTTTTATTTCCTTTGGAGGTATACATAATAATGAAATGTTAGATTGTAAAACAGTTTTTCATTTTCTATTTTGAAGACTCCTCATACTCTATTCTTATAATAGCTATAATTATTACATTTTCATGAACATTATATAAATAATCTTTCTACATATTTTCCATCATTTCATAGTATCCATTATAACTAACATGAAATTATTTCTCATTGTTGGTCTTATGTGCATTTAATTAATGGTTATTGAGACTGTTCTTTTTATCTCTACAAAATGGTTGACCATTAGTTTATCTGTGAGATTTGTCTTGTTACTTGTCAACCTTTATTGAGCTCATTATAACAATAGCTCATTATATATATATAGCTATTGCTACAAATATATGCATGCATGTGTATTGTGTGTTTACATATATACTATATAATACATATTAATATATTATATAAATATATATATCAAATATATATTTCAATATTTATATGTTAATACATGGGCAGACAAAGTTTGCAAATGCTTCTTCTGATTCTCAATATTGACTCTCTTCTACTAATTATTTTCTTTGTTACACAGAAACATCTTAATCTAACATTTTCTGGAATATTTAGAGAATTATAAGGTTATATTATTACTTGGTCAGATGGCTTAGAACGAAAACAAATTGAAATACTTTTTAATATAAAGATGTGGAGAATACAAAAAGTATAAAAAACATTATAGGCTATTTAGGGTTGGTTGGTGAATAAGAAATTAATTGTAATAATGTTTTAATTATTTTAAATATCACTAAAATTTATTTTATTATATGTTTAGCTATAATTGTATATATTTTGATTACGTTCTTTTCCCTTCCTCAACTATACCTAGATCATCCTCACTTCTCTACCCACAGAAATCTATAGTCAAGAATGTCAAGTCTCAAAAGAAAGAAATCAAAGAAGATGGAATGAACTCCCATGATCACAAATCAGTCGGATTAACACAGTATAGATGGCCATCTTACCAAAAGCCATCTACAGATTCAATGCAATACCCATTAAAATTCCAGCTCAATTCTTCACATAGATGGGAAGAGCAATTCTTACTTCATATGGAATAAGAAAAACTGCAGGATAGCGAAAACAATTCTCAACAATAAAAGGTCTGGGGAAATCATAATCCCTGATGTCAAGCTTTACTTCAGAGCAATAGTGATAAAACAAACAAACAAAAAAGAACTGCATGATATTGGTAGAAAAACAGTCAAATTGAGCATTGGAATAGAATTGTAGCCCCAGATATACACCCAAACAGTTATGGACAGTTGATCTTTGACAAAGAAGCCAAAACCATCCAGTAGAATAAAGAAAGCATCTTCAACAAATGATACTGGTCTAATTGGCAATTTGTATGTAGAAGAATGCAATTTGATCCTTATTTACCAGCTTGTACAAAGTTTAAGTGCAACTGGACTAAGAACCTCTACATAAAACCAGATACACTTAATATAACAAAAGAGAAAGTGGGAAATAGCCTCGCAAGCACTGGCACATGGGGAAAATTTTCTGAACAGATCACCAATAGCTCAGTTTTAAGATCAATAAATGGAACCTCATGAAACTGAAAAGCTTCTGTAAGAAAAGGGGTACTGTCATTAAGACAAAAGGGCAGCCTACAGATTGGGAAAAGATTTTTACTAACCCTACATCGAAAAGAGGACTAATATAGAAAAGATACAAAGAACTCAAGAAGTGAGACTCCAGAAAACCAAATAACCCAATTAAAAAAATGGGCTTTAGAATTAAACAGAAAATTCTCAACCGAGGAATCACAAATGGCCAAGAAACACCTAAATAAATCTTTAGCATTCTTAGTCATCAGGGAAATCCAAGTCAAAATGACCCTGAGATTCCACCTCATACCAATCAGTAGAGCTAAGATCAAACACTCAGGCAACAACAGATGCTTGGAGGTTTGGAGGAAGAATAACACTTCTCCATTGCAAACTGGTACAACCACTCTGGAAATCAATCTGGCAGTTCCTCAGAAAATTGGAAATAGCTCTACCTGAAGACCCAGCTATACCGCTCCTGGGGATATACCCAAAAGATGCTCCACTGTATCACAAGGATACATGCTCCACTATGTTCATAACAGCCTTATAAAAATAAATAAATAAATAAATAAATAAATAAATAAATAAATAAATAATAGCCAGAACCCAGAAATAACTCAGATGTCTTTCAATCCAAAAATTGATACAGAAAATGGGGTACATTTACACAATGAAATATTACTTAGCAATTAAAAATGAGGACATCATGAATTTTGCAGGCAAATTGATAAAACTAGAAAATATACTGAGTAAGGTAACTCAGATCCAAAAGGACATACATGGTATGTACTCACTGATTAGTGGATATTAGCCAAAAGTTCAGAATACCCGTGATACAACTCACAGACCATATGAAGCTTAACAAGAAAGAAGGCCCAAGTATAGATGCGTCAGTCACACTTAGAAGGGGAAACTGAAGGGATTTGCGGGCCCCATGGGAAGAGCGACAATACCAAACAACCAGAGCTACCAGGTCAAAGCCACCAGCCCGGGAACACACATGGAGGGACCCATGGCTCCAGCTGTATATGCAGTGGATGTAGGAGGTATATAAGGATGGCCTTGTTGGACATAGGTGGGAGAGGAGGTCGTTGGTCCCTTGAAGGTGGGATGCCCCGAGGGTGGGGAGGGTGGATGGATGGATGGGTGGATGGGTGGGGACACATCCTCATAGAAACAGCAGGAGGGGGATGGGATAGGGGGCTTCTGGGGAAGATGGGGAAAGAAAGCAGATAACATCTGAAATGTAAGTAGAATATAAAAAATAAGGACAATGATTTAACTAAAAAAAGAAGGAAGGGGAAACAAAATTATCATAGGAGGCAGAGAGGGAGGGAGGGGGCTAGAAGGGAGGTAGAGCGGAAGGGGAAAAGGGTGGCAGGAACAAGTACTGGGGGAGACAGGAGAGAAGCTCAGAGAGTCAGGAGAATCATTAGAATTTTGCAGCAGTTTCTTGCGGGGGAGGGAGGATGGGGGCGAACCACTAGAAAGTACCAGACACCAGGGATCTGAGAAGCTCACAGGACTCAATAGGGAAACATTAGCAAAAGTGCGCAACAGTGGGGAAATGGAACTTAAAGGGATCACGTTCAGAAGATAGACACGGTCCCCAGTTGAGGGATGAGGCCAACCATCCGTTTCAAAATTTTTGACCCAGAATTTTTTCTGTCTAAAGGAAATGCAGGGATTAAAAAAAAAAAAAAGAAAAAAAAAAGAAAAGAAAAGAAAGGAAGGAAGGAAGGAAGGAAGGAAGGAAGGAAGGAAGGAAGGAAGAAGAAAGAAAGAGAGAGAAAAAAGAGAGAAACAAAGAAAGAAAATGGATCAGAGACTGAAGGACAGGGCATCCAGAAACTGGCACAACTTGGGATCTATCCAGTGCACAGGCACCAAACCCTGACACTACTACTGATGCCATGCTTGTTTGCAGATAGGAACTTGGAAAGGCTGTCCTCTGAGAGTTTCTACTAGCACCTGACTGAGGCATACAGATAGTTACAGCCAACCATTAGACTGAGGTCTGAGAATACTATGGAGGACTTAGGGGAAGGACTGAAGAAGCTAAAGAGGATTGCAACCCCATAAGAAGAGCAATATCAACTAACCAGAAACCTTAGAGCTCCTAGGGACTGAGCCACCACCAAGGAACATACATGGCCTAGTTCATGGCTCCAACTAACATACCTAGCAGAAGACAGACCCATCTGGCATCAGTGGGAGAGGAGTGCTTAGTCCTGTGGAGACTTGATGTCCCAGAGAAGGCAGAAGCTAGAGGGGTAAGGCAGGAGTGGGTGTGAGTGTAGAGGAGCACCCTCTTTGAGGCAAAGGGGAGAGGAGTAGGAAGGGAGGTTCATGGAAATATAAAAATATTTTATATTAATAAAATAAAAATTATTTAGTAATAAAAATATTTAGTAATAAAGATTAAAATAATATATAAGTAATAAAATATATAAAAGTATATATACTTATATATTATATATATATTATATATAATATATGAGTAATAAAAATTAAAAATTATTTAGTAATAAAAAATAAAAATTAATAAATAAAATTATTTTTTAAATACAATTCCACCTCGGAATAAAATAAAACTTCATCATTTCTGTATCTAACTCCTCATTTTTTCTCATTTCATGATATCTTTATGCTCAAATCTTAAACACTATTTCAAGGATGATTGCTCAGTGCTTATGCTTCATTCCATAGAAAAGTCTAAGACAGGATGTTTTCCATTGTAATTACCCTGAGGCCCAACTTGGTCCATTATGATTATATTGTAAATAAGATAGAAACTTTGTGACTCAGATACCGATCATTATTTCTATGATAATTTAACCAGATAAAATTATTATTATTAATTTTAGTGAGAGTTTTTCCTAAATAAATAAAATGTTTTCTTGAGTTTCAAACAATGCATTCTATTATTTAGACGGTAACAGAATGATTGTTAAGGTATACAGTGATTCACAAGCCAGTTTTATTTAGCACAATGCAGAGAAAGCATGAAGCCTGATTTTACTACTTCATATAGTTTCTCTGAATAAAATAGGATAATACAATTATTAATTTAAATTTACTAAAATAAAGGTGTACTATCTTTTGATTTATACAATGTATATAGAGGCTTCAAGTTAAATTTTATTAGTCATTAAAAAGCTTTCCACATATATTTCTGGAGATACTTAAGTTTTTAATCACAGGCTTCAGTTAACCTAAAAGATGGTATAATTATTTAAATGAACCACTTATACTATTAGAAATTCATATCAGACATGTAACCTTCATAAGCTAAGAAAATATGAAGTTGCCACAAAATCGCAAATGAATTCCATCATGAAAGGTCGCTTGTAAAGTTTCTGGCAGTTAAGGATGTTACAAGGTCAGAAGTTAATGGCATACTCTCCTATGTAGAAAATGTCTTGGTCTAATCAACATACTGTGTCGATTTTGACAATGTAAAAAGATACTTGTGAAATAATATATAGAGATATTCAGTGACCATCTTCATAACACTGAATCAAAGGTTAGGGTAAGGGCACAGTACCCCTGTTTTCTTAAAAACAAAGGTAACTACACAGCAAAGCAGTATTTATCTCTTCTATTTACTCTTTATCATTATATTTATACAATTGATGTTTATTTTCAACATGAATAGAATATATGTAACAATGAATAGCAACATACAAGTGTCATAATTGTAAATGCAAGAATACCTTGTCATTGAAATTTATGTTTGTAGTATTTAATCAAATTCAAAAATGAAATGGTTTTCCCAATGAATTATTTTAGATTTGTATAAACACATTTTTCCTTAAACATCTACACTTTATCTTATTATAAGATTTACAGTTTCTTTGTTTTTAAAAAGAAATATGTACTATTTTCTGTCATTTTTGCTTGAGTATAGAGAGCAATGAAATATAGGGAATGTTATTAGCTAGCCACCTTAACAAAATTAATTGTATTTAAGTAAGATAAAATTATAATGGGGTTTTATAAGATGTAATGCATGGTATATTGAAAACCCACCAAACCAGGTGCAATAAATAGTTCAAATTCAAATCCTACTAAATTTGTGCTCTGTGGGACAAGCAAACCCTCAAATTCTTTCTCATTTTTCATGATCCTGGGAAATCATTACCATATTTTCCTGACGGCTTTATTTGTTTCTATTGTAAGTATGTAAAGACTGTATGGAAATTAAACAAAAGGGATAGATATCAGAAATCTATAGGAGAGAGCTGGCATGGCAGTGAACATCAAATTCTGTTACTCTAGTCTCATCTGCAAGAATCCTATCTCTTTAGCTTCTTCCTTACAAATCTTTTACTTAATCATTCCATTTCCTAGTGTAATGTTCTCTCTTTCTTTATTCCTTAAAGTCTACAGGCTTTACAACTACCATTTTCACTTAGTAATGTTATTTAAAAATCTAAATCAGTTGTTGAAGACCTTTACTTTTTCTGATAGCATCACTGTGCTCCATTGAATGATGTCTCTAGATAATCAAATCTTTTCCTATCTATGAGTATCATATTTCATTTTTGTTAACTTGAGTAGAATCACTTGTGAAGGAACTCTTATTGAGTAGTAGACTTTCTAGATCAAGGTAACCTATAAATTTTTCTGTGGGGGATTATCTTGATCATATTTATTGAATTGGAAAGAGTTTCCACTGATGGTGAAACCATTCCCTAGGTAGAGGATTATGCATTCATTGTCTCTTTGCCCTGACAGTGGATGCTACGAATTGTAACTTTCCTTCAGTAATGGAGTGTGATCTAAAATAAATCTAAAATAAATCTAAATCCTTTTGCTCTACATTCCCTTTGTTAGAGTAGTTTTATCAGTGCAACAAGAAATGGTACTGAGACAAAAAAAACAACAACAACAACAACAACAAAAGATAATACCATTTCCAGTATGTTGTAACTTCAAATAATACAGAACTGACCTTGTGTGTGTGTGCTTTCCTTGTCAGATCAGAAATCAAGGAATAAATGCCCATATTTGTTTATATACCACCTAAATGGTTCTCTAGAAAATTCAAACAGACTTCACTTCTAGAAGTAACCAGCATGAAATAAGTTGTTTATTAAACATCAAAGTGGAAATAGTATACAGGCAGGGAGTCTACAACTATGGAACACAGAGAGGAAAAGAGCACTTATATGAAATTAACTTTTCTGTCATATGAAAAGAAAAGAAGTTGTCTCAAATCTTTAGTTACAGCTTCACTCATCAAATTTCAGAGCTGTAACTTTTGGTCAATTAAAGATATTCTTCCCTGAATATAAATCAAAATTAAAAAACTGAGCATTGGTCATTTGCAAATAAAGATGTCAAGTGCAGGGGAGATGAGTGTCAGGTAATTCAGCACCTATTTGCAGCATGTGCAGTATATAATTGGAACAAATTATATGCAGCTGGAAATGGCATATCAGAAAAATGCTATTGAAATCCCAAAGGTGAAGATATATTTAGATAAAAGGCAAAAAACCACCTAAAACATTCCTAAAATGAATTGAATCACATGCTTTTTAAGACATATAGGCTTGTTTTTTTAATGCCAGAATATTTAGACTCTAGCATCTTAGAAATTTAACAGATCCTTAATCCCTCTTATAGCATTAAGAATTCTAAGTAGCACACTGCTAATTGTATATAGATATTTATTTGGACTGTTTCTGTATAATTTGGAAAGAATTTATAAACTCAACACTGAAGAGGTATAAATATAGATTCTCCATTAGGGCATCCTCATAATGTTAATTTTTTGTTGTATATTGTTCAAGCACTCACTTAAATCCGGGAACAACTTTTAATACATGTAAAGCTGTTATTGTTGAATTATCATCATTTTACATAATTTGGTAAGTCCCTTTTTATAAAACAATAACTTTAATGCCACTTTTAATAATAACAACTCAAAAAAGAAATTTCCATGGTACAAGGAAAATTGTTTGTCTTGTTCTAAGTACATCATGAGGGATTAACTTTCCTGTTTATCATTGTATAGTTGATTTCTAAGCAACTAAGAATGAAGTTCTTAATAATTTAATTACATATAACTCACATAATTGATGCATAGTTCATTTCTTGTCAACGATAAAACTTTAACAGTTATAGTTGACCTTTATTCAAATCCCACATGCATTTTGCTTATTTTTTATTAATATCATTTTCATCAGTGACCTTTGCTCTTGAGTTGTATCTAATTTACTCTCAATATTATAGAACTCAGTTATGGATATAGTAACAAAAACATTAATCAGGGAATCTCTTTTGTTTTCGTAATCATTTCGTAGTCAATCTTTTCAGTATGTTTGCATATAATTAGAAAAAAAACAGTTGTTCAGTTACTCATGGAATATTATTTTTTTATATCTCTTGTATTCAGTTTGCAACTACTTCATTGAGAATTTTTGTATGTATATTCATGAGGGATACTGAACTATAATTTATATATTTTTGTTGGGTTTACACTTGATGTCACTATTTCAATATTATTTGTTTTGTGAAGGAGCTTATTGTGGTTCTGAATTTTTTTAAACATAACTCAAAAAGTATTGCTTGTTTGAAGGCTCTATAGAATTCCTGTATAAGTATATCTGACCCTTGGTATTTTGCTTGTTTGTTTCTTTTCATTTTATTCTGTTTGAATGCTTTTTAAATTTTTTTGATTTGCTGAAAATAAAAATTTAAAAAAAAAAAAAAAAGAAAATGCCAAGTTCCTTTCAAATCAGTGTGTGTGTGTGTGTGTGTGTGTTATGGGAAAAAACTGGCAGGCCGCAGCAGCAACCCCTGGGCCCACGAGGCAGCGGCCCCGGACCTGCGAGGTAGAGGCTGCCTGGAGCCTGTCTCACATGCCGGAGGAAGGTCCCAGGTTCCAGTGGCTGGAGGCTTCTGCGATGGCAGGGCCGGCGGGCCCCAATGACACAAGGAAGTCCTTGGTTCCAAAAGGGTTTATTGTCATGGCGGATGGTGGATGGATCTGGATGTAGCCCCCCCCCCCCCACCAAACTCAGGACAGACCTGAGTTAAATAGGGAGGGAGAAGTGGGAAGGGCCTGGGGAAGAATGCTTAATTGGCTCCACCCTCTGACCTTCATTAGTATGTAAATCTCTAGGGCCTGAGGCCTGTAGTTACACCCTCTACCTGTGCACTTTGGGAGGGGCTGTAATGGTCTACGTGACTGAACAATGTAACTCAGTGGAGACTGGACTGCTTTTCAGGACCCTGAGTTCTGGGGGCGTGGCCGAACTCCTGCCATTTCTCCCTTGGAGTCTCAGGGTTCTAGGCCCATGCCCAGCCAAGAACCAGGATACCCTTACGAAGTCCCACAGTGTATGTCTGTGTGTGTGTGTGTGTCTGCACTATCTAGGTCCTCATTTGTGACAGTGCTCATTGCTGGTGTCCTTTTCTAAACTGGAGTTCTTAGTTTTTAAGAAAATATTTCTTATTAGTTATTAGACATTTACTTCTGATAAACTTTTTATCATATATATAATTATTACATTTTTCTATTATGTTGTATATAATTTTGGTAATTTGTAAACATTTATTTATTTTAAATCAAACATGTTTGTAACATTTTCTGTTACAAATAATTTCTCTTACTTTAGTTTTACCATATGGTGCTTTTATTTTTTATTGTTTTTATTGGATACTTTATTCACATTTCAGATGTTATCCCCTTACCCCATTTTCCACCAACCCCACCCAGGAACCCCCTATCCCATCCCCCTCCTCCTGCCTCCATGAAGATGTACCCCACCTACTCCCCCCACTCCACCTCCCCACCCTCGAATTCCCCCACACATGGCGTCCAACCTTCATGGGACCAAGGATCTCCTATCCCACCTATGCCTGAAAGGGCCATCCTCCCTTACATATACAGGTGGAGCCATGGGTCCCTACCTAAGTGTTCCCAGGCTGGTGGTCTATGGTGCTTTTAATAAGCAGAATTTTTTATTCTAGTATAAAATTTGTCAACATTGATTTCCATTATTTTCAAAGTTTTGTTTCTTTAAAGAAAAGTGTCAGTTTCTGAATATGTTACATTTCATAATTACTTTCAAACCAATAAAGTTGTATGTTTCATATTTAAGATTAATCCATGGAGAAAAGTTTTTTGACTTTGAAAAAAGTTATCTTTAAGCCATTGTTTTATATATCAAATGTTATATAGTCAAAAGTTATATAATCTGAAGTTAAATATCTATTACTGAAAGTATGTGGGTATAAGATTAATATATACATTGTATACAGTTAAGAATATTTATTAATTTTGCTAGCACAACTCTCCACGAGTTCCTTAGAGTAAGATTCCCAATGGTACCATTGTAATAGCCTATATTCTTAACAATTTGTAATCAGTGTTTTTAAATAGCCACTCATCACAAATTTATTAATTTCTGTTTCTTTCTGTGTAAGAGTGTTTGTATGAATGTGAGCTCTTGAATTTTGTTATTATTCAGAATAGTTTTAACAGGTCATTTGGAATTGTTTATATAAAGTACATATTTATGTCAAATAAAATAAATAAATAAATATATTAAAATATATTCTTTTTTTAAATCAATAAACTGTCTTCAGTCTCATTTTAATTGCTGGTTTTCTGAATATGCTCCTGTATCTTTAGTTTTAGGTTTGCCTTCAAGGCAATATCTCATGGGCCAGGGTAGACTCTCACTTGCAATATAGGTGGTACAAACTTTAGTATCCCAATCCCTACCTCTAACTCACAAGTGCTGGGATTACAAGCGCCTGCTGACAAACCTATGTTGTAGTTTTGAATTCTTGTGTTGCAATATGAACTTCACAGAAGCACATAGTAACATATTAAGAGAAATAGACTGTTAATTGATTCTTATCATCTCTGACTTTAAAATGGTTCAATGCACCAACATTTGACATAACTTTGAACATAGTTCAATATATGTCTTCAGTCTTTTTTGATATATTTTTGTCTACTTTTTAAAAACTGTAATCCTTCTATACTTTCCCTATCACACTAATCAGATATTTAGGTTTGTTTTTTTTTTTTATTAGATCTTTGCATTTGGATTTTACTTAGATCCTTTGTTTGTAAATGAATTCAACTCTGATTATTAAATATTGCTATTTTAGTTTGATTAATATCTGCCCTTGTCTAGATTATGCAAGTAAACTCAGGATATTTTGAGTTTGATCTCACATATGCATACTCACAAATACTGAATAACTTAGGTTTTGTTTTTTATTTTTTATTTTTGAGTTGACTTAGCTTATTTATTAAAGAATACTTCAAGGGAACAGCCAAATTTAGAAAAAGAAAATTACACTTGAAAAATAAAGACAGCTGTTTGTTCCTTGTTGTTTATTTTTTATTTGATATTTTATTTATTTACATTTCAGATGCCATCCTCCCTTCCCCATTCCCCCCCACCCATTAATCCCCTATCCCATCCCTCCTACTCCTTTTATGCCTTTATACTGTTTAAATTACATGCAAGTATTAAGGTAGATTCTTGGTTGAGGAACTAGCAATACAATAGATGCAAATAGTCCAGGAACAAGGAAGAAAATAAACCCAGAAATCAAAGAACATGCATGACAATAAACAGAGTCCTGTGATTACTACTGTGGGCTTATCAGGATGATCAAAATATATGAGCATACTTCCCTGTTCTAGTCCAAAGTCATTTTCATGCCTGAAGCCTACTTCTTTGTGCTAGCTTAAGATTTAGATTTCTGCCTATAATTACTTCTTTGTTCTTGCCTAAGATTTAGATTCCTGCCTGAAATTTCTTTTTTGTTCTAGCCTAGGATTTAGATTTCTGTCTGAAATTACTTCTTTGTTCCAGCCTAATGTCAGATTCCTGCCTGCAGTCCATTTCCTTGTCTTTGGCCTATGTCAGATTCCTTCGAAGCAGCCCATTTCCTTGTCCTTGGCCAATGACAGATGTCTGCCAAGCAGCCCCAAAAGTTCTCCACAGCTTCCCCTTTTTATTGCATAAACCAGACTGAGCCTGTCTTAGGTCATTCTGATAAGAAAGCCTTCCTTACCTGTCGTGGAATATGGATTATCATAAGCAATGTACTTCTGTTTTAGGTTGGTAAGACTCTGTGCAGAATCTTACTCTTCCTTGGCTTGCCAGCCTGTTAAATTAATAACTCTGTCTGGGGGTCCATTATCAGTTTCAAGTCATGTAGTTTGGCTGCCAGCCTATTGATGTAGTTAGAGACAAGCTTTAACACTATGGGCAGGGATAAAAGTATTCCCAGGACAAGAAGGGCTAGCCTGATCAAGCTATATATGCCATTCCTGGGGTTTGACTAAAATGGAAATACTGACCTCAGGCCATGGATAATTTTATCGGCATTATCTGCAGCATGAAAGTTATTTGGTTCTCTGGAGCCTAACTTCTTAAATTCTTTGTATATATTGGATATTAGCCCTCTATCAGATGTAAAATTGTTAAAGATCTTTTCCCAATTTGTTGGTTGACATTTTGTCCTATTGACAGTGTCCTTTGCCTTACAGAAACTTTGTCTCATTTGTCAATTCTTGATCTTAGAGCATAAGTCATTGGCATTTTGTCCAGGAAATTTTCTCTTGTGCCCTTGTGCTCAAGGATCAGTGTATTTGGTTTTTTATGGAGGTCTTTGATATACATGGATTTGAGTTTTGTACAAGGTGATAAGAATGGATCAATTTCACCATGCTGACTACAAGTTGAACCAGCACCATTTGTTGAAAATGCAGTCTTTTTTCCACTGGATCATTTTAGGTCCTTTGCCAAGATCAAGTGCCCATAGGAAACCAGAGTGATGTGTACAGTTTAAGCCTTTCCCTTCCAAATTTAAAATTCTTCATTTTTGTGTACATATAAAATGAGTTAATAAACTTATTTATTATCAGGGAAAGAATGATATGAAATGATACATAAAGATTCATGATTTCACAGAATTTGCTAAACTATATTATTGGGCAGATTCAAGACTTCATAGATAAGGAATAGCATATTTTATGGTACCTCTGCTGCTCTAAGCACTTCATTTATTTTGGCATTAGTCGTGCATACATAATGATCTTATCCAACAATTAAGAATCTTTTTTGTTCTCTCAAAATAGCATTCTGTTTCTATTTTCTTGGTTAAAACTCTTCATTATAACATGGAACCTAGAAGTTGTATTATTAAATAATGATGTTTTATTATACTATCACATCATCTGATGAACAAAGTGTATCATTTAGGCCTTCTTTGATTTCTAGAATAATTTTTAACCATTACAATGTAGTTAATAATACAATGCCTGCACTTCTAGCAAGACTCCTTGTACTATACCCTAAGAGTGTTATGACTAGAGGGTTCTAGGTTCCTGAGTATCTCAATCCCACCCTCTCCTAAAGAAAAATAGAGACCTGCCAAACAGGCTCCCTGGACCTAGCATTCCAGTTAAAATATAGGTCTTCTTGACTTTCTAAGGCAGTTGTTTTTACACATAAGCATTGTGTGAGATGCCAGAACGGATACAATGAAATTCTGGTTAAATTTGAAAATTCAGAAAATACTTCCAGCCTTTATAAGTTAGTTACACTTAGAAAGAAAATAAGGCCTCTTTGTGATAATAGTCTGAAAATAATAAGATTTATGTAATAAAAATGTAATTAAGACAAATGTTAGTATTAGGGAGTAGAATATTACTGTGACAAACCTGACAGACCACATGATGTTTTTTTGTGGAAGACTTTTGAACTTTGAAATAGTAAAGTAGTTGAATTCTGTAAGCAAGACTTAGTTAACCACTCTAGTAGAAGCTTAGAAGACTGTACTACTGAGAGAAATCTAGTCTATGGAGACTTGGCTCAAGAAGTTTCAGAGGAGGTAGTACCAGTGGTCTATTGGCCATTCTTGTAATCTTTTGTACATTTGTAAGAATGTGGCTGCTTTCTAGCCTTGTACTAAGAATTTGCCTAAGGCTAATTTGAACAGTAATTGACTAATTTCTTTGATGGAGGAGATTTAACAACACCCTAGAGTGGACTATGCCCCAGTCAGGGGAACTGGAATTATTAAATGATGTGCCAGTGTTAGAGGAACTATGTCACTGGGAGCAGGCTTTGAGGGTTCAAAATTCTTGTGTGATTCCCTTGTCTTTCTTTGTCTCTGGATCAAGATGTGAGTTATTAGCTGTTCACTGTTCTGCTGTTATAGATTCTAACACTCTGAAATGATAACCCAATAAAACCTTTCTTTTATACATTGCTTTGGTATGTATTCTGTCTTAGCAAAAGAAAAATAACTAAGGCACAGACACTTGGTATACAGTATTTCTAAAACTTTGATTGACGAAGTATGTGGTCTTTCATTTTGTTCACATTTGGAAACAGAAACTGACCTGCTTTGAAAGCAGAGAGCATAGGGTTTTGATAGTGAGTTTGTCTTTTTTAAAGCAGCAAAATTACACAATTCGTTTTCACAATAACCTATAAATGTCAGATGTCCGCAAGGAAAATAATAGTACTATAATTTAGATACTGGCCATAAAGGAAGGAAGTATGTGTTATGCAACTTAGAAATCTCAGTTAATGCTGTGAAACACATTCACAGAATGTGCATCTATGAATCTTCAAAGCACAATAATTAATTATTTGTGTTCACATAGTTTGAAAGAATTACTAATGCCCCTGTTTTATAAGAAAACAAAGCTTTACTGTTTTGAAATATGCAATCTGGAATAAATTATGATGTTGAGTATGAGGCTATGATCAACCTTATTTCAGGGTCTGCTGTGACTTGGAATGTAACCACTGGCATACAATTAGGTGCAATCTTTTATGGGCAGGATGTGTGATTGAGTTATAATAATATACTGATATAAATTCAATCCATAAAGACAAGATTATAGGCATATTCATGAATATATTGCTATTCCTCTAAAGGCATTTTGTTTTCAGAAGTAAATGGTGAATTTCTAATATCACCACCATAGTGTGCCCCTGTTCCGCAGAAGCACTGATAGGTCATTTACAATTTCATTTTGGGTGTAGCCAAAGAAATGCTATTTAAGCTATAGTAAAGATTTGGTTAAATATATAATGATTTTGGTTTTCTTCCAAATATAGCAAATTTCCCCAGATGCTTTAAACTACTAACATTATGAGTCTCTGTTGAATATATGTTGGATTTCTCTTCGACAGTAATACCATCATGTGGGTTGTAGAAAAAAACATAAAATTAAAGCAAAGCATGTGTTTTTTCTATCAGAGACATGATTGCAATTATTTAAAGAATCATGGAAATCTATTGTGGAAACATGACCAAGGATGGAGGTATGAGAGATGACAGGATCTTGTCATGAATCCCAAGAATCAGGCTCCAGAGACCAGCATTAGAGTGAGGTCTGAGTTCATTGAATAGCACATAAGCTTGTACACAGTGTTTGAGCTAATCCAAGGCTCTAAAGCCTAGGTCAGTTATACTTCACTGCACCAATCACCATGAACCAATGAAAGTCCTGCCTAATGAGGTTGCTTAGAATGAGCCAGGGGAAGAGGCAAAGGGAGAGGGGAACATTATCACTTGTTAGGACTTTCATGAGGATGGGGAAGGGGGCAGCCAGCACTCTCTCTTTGGTTCCTTTTTGCTGTATCACTAGTGTTCTGGGGGCCATCTTAGCTCTAATGCTACATACAGGAGATCAGAACTTTCTCCATCCCACCTCCATATCCTGGCAATATATCAGAGTGGGAGTGACTTTTCTCACATGAACAGGGCAAGCTCTGAATGTAACAGTATATCCTATATTAATCTCTTGTATCTCTTGTGTTAAAACAGTTCTTCACAACCTATATCTGATTTCAGATCAGTCATCCTTAACATCTCTCATTCATGGCATCTCTTATGTATAATCTATTACCAGTGATCTTGACTTCACTTTCTAAGTATGCTATACTCAACCCTCTTCCTGATTCTATATCACTCACAATTTCATATCACAGACCTTGAAAACATCCCATTACACTACAGTAACACTCATCATGGTTATTTCTGAATAGCACTATGCATCTCAGACAAAGCTCCCTGGTAAACTTCTGGGATTTGAGAACCTCACCTATATCCTTTTGTCCATGTTCATCTTCTGCTCTGTCCCTTTCTTGCCCACTATTTTTCCCACAGTTTTATAAGCCATTGATTATCTCATGTTTTATTCTATTCTAAGAGCTCTGCACATATTAGTACTCTAGAGAACATTTTATCCCTTCTCATCTGTCTTCTTCCTAAACTAGGAGGCTGAGTCATCTGCATATTTCATATTAAATGATATATCTGTTCTTCACCTTTTTGAGCAATGTATCTGCTGGTAATTTTCCCTTCCATCATGAAATGATAACAGTTTCACATTTGGGTAATTACTTGGCTAATATCTATGTCTATCATTAGACTGTAGTTCTGTGTGGGCTGATCTCAGTTAATAAGCTCATTATTTTACTCCCCTTCTTTAACAAAGTGTCTCTTATCTAGCAGAATATTGATTGCATGAATGATTCTATAAATAAAATAGTGAGGGAAGGAAATCACATTGAAGAGATTGGAAAGAATTAGAAGGTGACTTTGGAGATAGGGCACTTTAGTAAATAAGTGGACCAGGACAAGTAGAGTTTGAATGTTTCATTCCTCAAGTGGAAAACCCTACTTAAAATAATTGTAATCCCAATATTTAAAACTAATAACAAAGCAGGACAAGGTTCAGGTGATGAACATTTGTTGCCTCTTAAAAACTGTATCATGTATTTTACTTGTGTTCTAAGATATTCAACCCAGAATTTTAAAAGCACCTGGATTTAAGGAGATTTTAATGTTCCCAATTTCTGTGACATATTTGTTTCCCATAGGCATAGCTACCTGAAGGAAAGTATATCTTTGCTGCAGCAGAAAAGAACAATTTGAATAAGTATGTGAGGAAAATATTTCGAGATGTAGGCAGATGGAAACTTCTTGCTTGATATTTCCATTGATCTCATATGGCGGAAGGATTAGGTATTTTTTCCAACAGTCCACCTCAGCTTTTTCTACCCCTCGAGGTTAAACTTTTTAGGATGAGAGAGCAGAATGAACTGGAAGTGTGAACATGATAAGCTTGCATACCTTAGAGTTCCCTAGAGAGACATGAGAAGAGCCTTATATCTACTAGATCAGAGGATCTATGCCACTGCTACCTGATGTGTACGTGGAATCAGAACAGGAATCACTGGCACTGTTGTCTGATAAAGTCATGAATGCAGCAAGGGCCCAGAATTCTACTCTCTTTTCCTGCAGGGTAAAAGGAAAAGAAATGATTCTGCAAAGATATCTCTTCATACAATGTTTGTATAAAGTGAGCACGTTGTAATCCCAAGATCTTTTAATAAACTGAAGTGACATTTGTCTGCATGATATACACTTGACCACTGATCTTAGTAAAATGAAATATTTTCAATGGAATTCATCTTAGGAAATTAATAAGCTAATTGTATCACATTATAGTTTGTTCAAGTGAAAATTCTAACTCTCAGATGTTAAAAAAAATTATCGTGTCCTATGTAAGGGTATCTTCTCTGTGTCTTTTGTAGTGAACTGGTAGGAACATCCTCTGCAACTGTTGTACTTTTATCTCAGACTCTGAAACTCACAGCAGCATGTATCTCATTGGGTTTGAAGTATGGGATGTTATGTCCCTATTTCTTTCTGCCACAAATTCATGGTTACTGTGCTGGTTATTTTTATGTTAACTTGACACAGGCGTGAGTCATTTGGAAGAAGAACTACAACCAAAACCATTCCTCAGCAAAATGAACATTAGGCAAATCTACACAACATTTCTTAGGTAGTGATTCTTTGGGAAGGCATATCCCATTATGGGTGTTGCCAACCCTGAGCAAATGGTCCTGGGATATTTGAAAGCAGACTGAGCAAGCCATGGTGAGCAAGCTAGTAAGCAGCATTCTTCCATGTCTTCTGTTTTAATTCCTGCCTCCATGTTTTTGCCCTGACACATCTTTGCAAAGGAATATGACCTGAAAATTTTATATGAAATAAACTATTTCCTTCCATGTTGATTTTGGTCATAGTGGTTTTTATCACAGCAATAGAAATCTAACAAAGATAGTTAGCTTCAAAACTGTATGTCAAGCTCCATTCAGGAGGACCTACAGTGGGCAAGTAATCTCCCTAGAGACAACCCACTGTCTTGCTCAGCTATGGTGAGTGCACTCTGGAAAGGCATGGCCCTAGAAATTTTGTTCCAGGATAGCTTCTTGTGACTGATATAGTTTCTTATGTATATTATTGCCTTACTCTTCATTTATTCGGCTTGGTGTGTGTAGATACCAGAAGACCCCACTGCCTATAACCTATTATTATTACTTCCCACTTTGTTGGGCAACTTTCCTGCAAATCAACATTAAGATTAAAGTTCTTGAGATAATGCTGTTTGGATGAATTAATGATTTTTATGGAATTCCTGATTTAAGTAGTTTTAAGAAGTTATCCTGATTTAAATGATTTTGGAAAATTAGAATGGTTGATAGAAAGTTTAAAGCTGGAATCAAGAATGGAATGTGTGCTTTCCTCTTAGAATGGAAAAAGCTGCATAAGTTAGAGAAAGAACTATAAGGAACACTCATTCATTTTAAGCATGTAATTGTAGCTGCAAGAAAAATAGGCTTGGGACAAGTTAATGATCAAAGAAAGTATTTACTCTCAGTTGGGCCTGAGTTCCTTCAACTTGTTATCAAGGGATGTGGTAATAAGTTTTCCATGTGTACCATAAAATAGAAAGGTTATGAATACTGAATAAACAATTCTATTACAAATACAGAGAACAGATGATTAGCCAGTCTAGCTGATCAAGATGTCAAAAATAACATAAGACAGATGGCTTGTTCCTTAGTAAATGCAGATTCTCCTCAACCAGGTATAAAGAGAAACTTACTGCTATAGACTTGGCCTGTTTAAACTTTGTTAATCTAGGACAAGAGAATTATTGCTGTGAGGGTACAATGAACTTGTGGAAGATAGACGAGAATTGTTTATTAGTTAGATATCAGTTTCAAACAGAAATACATAATCAATAATCCTGTTATAATCTCTTCTTGTGTAATGATTTTAACCTGTTTTTGAAGAATATATTTTTGTGGTGATTGTTTAACTGTGGTTATGAGCTAATGTTCTTCCTAACTAGAAAACCTTTGTCTTAGGGGTATAAAAAGTGTTAGGAGGAAGAGATAAAATGCAAGAACTTGCTGTTGTTTTAACTACTGTGAGGTGTGTGTATGTGTGTGTGTGTGTGTGTGTGTGTGAGAAGAGAGAGAAGAGAGAGAGAGAGAGAGAGAGAGAGAGAGAGAGAGAGAGAGAGAGAGAGATTCTCCCTTTCTTTTCTCTAATTGCTAGTGGCCACAGACAGCAGCTTTTTTAGGTTACTATCTGGACCAACCCCCATTACTCTAAGTGCTGACCCTGTGAACTGATTTCAGGACTGACTCTAGTCACCTATACCACCCAGCACTGTCTGTCTCTGTAGTGTCAAAGCAGGCATTTGATAACTTTAAGTCTACCCTATTTCATATTTCTTAGCTATGTTCCATAAGACCCAGAGCCGCCAGTTCCTGCTTGCTGTAGTTTCTTCTTTCTCTTCAAGGCTACATCCCATTAGCTTACATGTGCACATTAGATATAAGGACAGGTTATGCTTGCAAAGAAAGCTGATCATTTCAGCTTTCCTCGAGATACTTCAAATGTTAAAAGTTTTAGAAGATTTAGCATTTTATCATCAGTAATTATGATTCAAAGTCCTTTTAATATTGTCTATATCCTAAATAAATTAATGAGAAAAGTATACTATACTTACTATTTCACTTCTTATATATGTTTACAGTTCCTAACTGTGTATTAATTTAGGATTCAAACAGAAAAGCAGATGAGTATTTTATATTCTGAGTACTTTATCATAACATAAAGAAGGAAAAATTACCTTGAACTCAATTACTAGGTGTAACTACAGTGAAAAGCACACTCTATAGGCATCAAACTGAAATATTTCACTTCTTATATATGTTTACAGTTCCTAACTGTGTATTAATTTAGGATTCAAACAGAAAAGCAGATGAGTATTTTATAAATCTAATTTATAATTACTATTTGTTTTGTGTCTTGTTCTGCTGTTACTGTGAGATAAACCACAGAGACCTATAAAGAATTATCCCTACATTTTTCTCAACTATTTTCCACTGCACTTGTTGTATCTTTGATATTCTGTTATTTGGAATTATATTGAATGAATATCACCACCTATGCCATTCATTGAGTTACTGAAGTTTACCTTTATGGATATTATTAGGAAGATAGCAAAGAAGAAAATGGAAAGAGAGGAAAGAGGGGAAAGTGAGGAAGTCAATGGCAAATATTTCTGGTTAGTGGTCAAGTGTATATCACACAAATAACACTGCAACACATAAGCAGTAAATAGGAGAAGGAAGAGTACACACAGAGTAGAATATGGTAGTAACTGGTATTAGCCAGACGTACTCTTGGACAGATAAGAGCATGAGTATGAATGACTAATGCTTTCTAATATCATAGAAGAAAACATCTTGTATGGATGCAAGTAATGGTAAACTATATTATTCACAGACAAATGAAGTCTGAACAAAATTCCACAGGAAAGAAGACAGGTTTCTTAAAAAGACCTAGATGCACTATAGCTTGTGGGGAAAACTCTAATACTGCTGATTTTGTGAGAGCAAACGCTTCCTGCAATCTTTTATATTTTATAGATATTTTCAGAGAAAATAAAAACTATATACTTAAAAACATGGTCCCTTTGGAGATCTTCATTTTTTTATGTATTATAGAGAACAAATTTCTTTTGCAAGCATTTCTTGGAGGTAAGATGATGGTTTCATAACTCACAAAGATACATTAGACTTACATGGAATGCTGTTTTGCTCTTGACCTATAGGTTCACAGATGGTTTTTAAATTCTACATTACTAAAGGTAGATCATGATGTGTTTATGAAATAATTTTTTCTCAAAATTTAACTTTTAAATACATATCACTATCATTTTCATCAATCCTATGGAGTAAAAATGTTATTTCTATAAAATACTGATTTTCTCAGTGATTAAGCTTACAGAATTTTAATATATCACATCTATATTTGGTGAATTCTAGAGAGAAGTTAATCATATGTGGCCTAACTCCCAATGTCTAAGTTTGTTGTCCAGTCAGTAGGTCCTATGAACCGTTTTCCCAAGAGATATTTACTAATAAGCAAATAGTTTACTTTCAAGAATACAAGATGCTGTATGTTTCTTACTAAAGTAAGCTGCATTTAACTACTATTTGTTCTATTAATTTGTTTTTCTCTGGGGGTATAAAGAGAATACTGACTATTTATCTGGGAAGGTCAGTAAGCAAAGAGTCAATACAATTTTCTTCTTAAAAAAGCATGTGGCCAATGTTTTTAATCCTATAACTCATGAGGCAGGAACAAGGAGATCAGAAGTTTGAGAATTGTCTCACCTGAATACTCTGTCTAAAAAAAAAAAAAGACAGAAAAATGAAAGGAAAAAGGATTAAAAAGTACAAACCTTTAGGCAGAATCTTGAAATAAAGACTTGTTGGTTCTTTTTCTATTGATCTTGCCTTTGCTGAATACACATGAATCTTATTTCTATTACAATGGTTGCAAAGATAATGTTCTTGTACTCTTTGCAGCAGAAGTAAAAATACATTCAACTATAGCACATTACAAGTTAGCAAGAATAATAGATCCTTGAATATGTGTACGCTAGTCAGAATGGGATTCAGTCTGTAAGTAACTATAATGATTAATGTAGAAGACAATGTATTGTCCTTGAAGAAAGAACTAGTTTTGGCATCAGCCAAACCATTAATTTTCATACTAATTACTCAGTAAAATTAATTTTAGGGTGTCTTTGGTACACAAAGTAGGTAAACTATTGCTGTGATGAAATATCATGACCAAGAGGAAGTTGTGGAGGAAAAGGTTTATTTGGCTTGAACTTCTATACCATAGCCCATCATTAAAGAAAGTTGGGATAGGAACTCAACCAGGAAGAAACCTGGAGGAAGGAGCTGATACAGAGGTCAGCGAAGAGAGCTGCTCACTAGCTCGCTCCTCCAACCTTGTTCAGTTGGCTTACTTTTTAATGAAACCAAGGACTACCCACCTAGGCATAGCCCTATCCACAATAGGCAGGACCCTCCCCATTCAGTGAGCTTCCAGGGACTAAGCCACCAACCAAAGAGTATATTTGGAGGGACCCATTGGCTCCAGCCACATATATAGCAGAGGATGGCCTTGTCAGGCATCAATGGGAGGCGAGGCCTTTAGTCCTGGGGAAGGCTTGATGCCCCAGTGTAGGACAATGACAGGGCTGGGAAGCAGGAGTGAGTGAGTAGTTGGGAGAATCCTCATAAAAGAATGGGGAGGTGTGTGGGATAGGGGGTTTCTGAGGGGAAACTGGGAAAAGAGGATAAAATTTGAAAGTAAGTAAAGAAACTATCCAATAAAAAATAAAAATGAAAAAATAAATTGTCTTCCAAAAAGAAAAATGTCTTACGTTTGAAACATATAAAGACAATTTCTCAATTGAGGATTCATCCTTTCAGATGTCTCTAACTTGTGTCAATTTGACATAAAACTAGCCAGAACAATTGGTAATGGGGGTTGGTAATATCTACTAACATATATTACTGCAACAAATGAGCAGCATATGTACTATAGTTCTGAGTGAGCATTTTTTGAAAATGGTGTGTGTGTGTGTGTGTGTGTGTGTGTGTGTGTGTGTGTGCGTGTGTTAGAGAATCTTCATTACCTCAAACTGAATGACAGTGGCATTGACTTAACTTCAATTTTGTTAATTTGGGTACTTAGACACCTTTTTTTTATTACTTTGTACCATTAGAGACAAAAGCTAAATGATTAATGGTTACCTATCCTTCTACAGAAAAAAAGCAGACAAAAAAATATCTCTTAAAGCAAAGATCGTCTCACCGTGTACCATACCTGGCAGGTACATGATTATGCTATGTAAATGGTCTGTGTGAAGAGCTTATCACCTATGATATAATGTGTGAATAGATAATAGCATAGGTTTTTGGTCCTCTTCATTTTCTTTGTTTTCCATTACTTTCCATATATTTTTACTACTATGTCTACAACTACGACTATGACTATGACTACTACTACTGTTATTATTATTATTAAATCTTTTTTTTACAGTCCAGTCATTATTCCCCTCTGGGTCTGCCATCCGACAGATTCTCATCCCATTCCTCCTCTCCTGTCTCCAATAGGATGTCCCCACCACCATTTCACTCCACCTCTCTTTCTGAGGCCAGATCAAGCAGTCTTCTGTTGTATATGTGTTGGGGGCCTCATATAAGCTTGTTTATGCTGCCTTGTTGGTGGCTCAGTGTCTGAGAGATCTCAGGTGTCCAGGTTAGTTGAGACTGCTGGTTTTCCTATGGGGTCACCCTCCTCCTCAGCTTCTTCTAGCCTTTCCCTAATTAAACCACAGGGGGCCTTGACTTCTGTCCATTTTTTGGGTGTAACTATCTGCATCTGACTCTTCCAGCTGCTTGTTGGGCCTTTCAGAGGGCAGCCATGCTAGGCCTGTCTGTAAGCACAACATAGCATCAGTAACAGTGTGATGATTTGGAGCATCCCCTTCAGCTGGAACCCAATTTGTGCCTGTCCCTGGACTTCCTTTCCCTTAGTCTCTTCTCCATTTTTGTCCTTGCAGTTCTTTTAAATAGGAACAATTGTGGGTGAAAGTTTTTGACTGAGGGATGACAACCCTATCCTTACACTTGATGTGCTGTCTCTCTACTGAGGTAGACTCTGCAAGTTTCCTCTCCCCAGTGTAGGGCATTTCATCTAACATCCCTCCCTTTGACTCATGAGCATCTCTTACCTCCCAGGTCTCTGGTACATTCTGGAGGGTTCCTCCCCCACCCTCTACCTCCTAAATTTCCATTTCCTTTCTTTCTGATGGCCCTTGGGCTTTACTTCTGTTTTCCCCCAATACCTGATCACATTTCCCTTTTCCCTTGCCTTCCCTCTCCCACCCAACTCTGCCTTAACCCCATGATTGCTTTCTTTTCCCTACTAAGTGAGATTGAGGAATCCTCACTTGAGCCCTTTGGCTTCTTAACCTTCTTGAGTTCTGTGGATTGTATCTTGGCTACTCTGTATATTTTGGCTAATATCCACTTATACCATGCATATCCTTTCAGGTCTGAGTTACCTTACTCAGGATAATATTTTATAATTCCATCCATTTGCCTACAAAACTTTTTATTTTCAACGTGTAGAACTGTACCATTAAGAATTCCTCTACGGTTCCGGGCGGTGGTGGCGCATGCCTTTAATCCCAGCACTTGGGAGGCAGAGGCAGGTGGATTTCTGAGTTCGAGGCCAGCCTGGTCTACAGAGTGAGTTCCAGGACAGCCAGGGCTACACAGAGAAACCCTGTCTCGAAAAACCGAAAAAGAAAAAAAGAAAGAACAAAGAATTAGAATTCCTCTATGGGCTGGAGAGATGGCTCAGCAGTTAAGAGCACTGATTTCTCTTCCAGAGGTCCTGAGTTCAGTTTCCAGCTACCACATGGTGGCTCACAACCATCTGTAATTGGATCTGATGCCCTCTTCTGGTATGTCTGAAGAAAACAACAGTGTACTCATATAAATAAAATATTTTTTTAAAGAAGAATTCCTCTAGATGCATGAAAACTAGAACATGAAGGATCAGACTTCACCCATTCCCCTCACCTATAAATTATTATTTAAGTATTGCATGCTTACCATGTTTAGTAGTAGATATATGATAATTCAGAAGATGAGATAAATTCCTTTAGTTGAGAAGTATAATTGTTGGAAAATGACATTCTATTTTGCTAAGTAAAAATATTAGACATAATATTTTTCAAGGGAGATAAAATTTTCAAATAATCACTTTGGCAGATTACTTATTCTATGTTCATAAACTATATTAAAGATGAAAAGTATTATTTAGGTATCAGATTTTTGTTTAAGAGACTTCAAAGAATGTATTATAAACAACAATTTCCATATTATAATTAAACAATAAGAAAAGGTAATGATCTAACGCTTTGATGATAGACTAAGTCATTGATTACTAGAAAACTGTTTTAAGCTAGTTGGTCTTAATCTACCTTTTTATTTTTCTAATTACAGTGACTATGCCTTTCTGTGCATAGAAAATTAAAATTTTAAGACTAGAAATTGTAAAATACATAGTGTTTGTCTCATATTGTCAATGATTTTGTAAGTTGATTTTGTTAGAGCTAATCAATTGTTTTCTTTAAAGCTAAGTCTGAAGTAAAGGTTAATCTTTCTCTACTTTGGAAATGAAAGACAAAAGGGATGTATGGAGGATAAACTTGCATCATTTTGTGCTATGTTAAACTTCTCTAATCTCACTCTCTATCACACACACACACACACACCACACACACACACACACACACACACACACAGAGACTCATGAATATAGAAAACAATGGTTTAGAATCTTGATTTGGGGGAAACAACTGAGGAAACCAAAGAGAATAGGGACTCTACAGGAAGGCCAACAGAGTCAACTAAGCTGGACTTCTAGGGGGCTCTCAGAGAATGAACCACCAACAAAACAGTGAAATGGGCTGAACCTAGGCCCCTGCACACATGTAGTAGGCATGAAGCTTGGTCTTCATGTAGGTCCCCCAACAACTGGACTGGAGGCTGTCTCTGAACCTGTTGCTTGCCAATGGACACCGTTTCCGTAGCTTTACTGCCTTGTCTGTCCTCAGTGGGAAAGGATGTGTCGATTTCTGCAGTGACTTGAGGTGCCAGGGTGGGAGTAGTACAAATGGGGGCCTCCCCTCCTTGGAGGAGAGCGGGAAGGGGAAGAGGAGTTTTCCTGTCCTTGGAAGGAGAGAGGGTTTGTGTGAAGGGGAATTAGGAAGGAGGGCTGATATTGAGATGTAAAGTGAATAAATAAATAAATTAGTTAATTAATAAAATAGAATCTTCACAGCATATATATCATTATAATATTTTAGAAATTGTAGCCTTACAAAACTGTTACAGTGAATGTTCCATATTGATTTACCTATAACATCAATTATTTTTGCCATGAATTGATAAACTCATTAGTATGTTAGAAGTTTCCTTGCTTATAAATCAATGAAGAATGAAATAGACATTCATTTAAAATGAAACTGAAATTTTCATCTCATGATTATTGATTCCTATGGGCAGTGGTCATCCAGAGAACACCCATTCACTCATTCACCCAATCATTTGTTGATTTATTTATCCATCCATTCATTCAACAAGCTGTTTTAGGCATCATTTTATGAATCCTAGAGTCTCATAAATTTATAGAATGCAAATACATTGATATCACATCTTTCTAAATATTTCTAGGTAATGTGATGTGTAAGAAGGTTTAGTATACCAATATGTTATTGTGATTTTATGAGAGAGTTGATGAAATGCACCCAGCCAACCTTGGAAAAGAACAGAGAAGGCTTTCTGAGGAGTATTTTACTGAACCAAATGTTAAGGGATAGGTAGCTTTCATCCAAGTGAAGTTGGTTTACAGTGATTATATTATAGTATGATGGAACTCTTTTATCAAAGGTAATGGGGAAAGAAAAGATTGAGTGTTGATGCTCTGTTGTGCTGTATACTTTAATGAGACAATGTATGAAGAAGAGTGGATAGAGAAGGTGAACACATAAATAATTACGTAATTTTTTTCTGTAAGAGAGCATTTAATTCTCTCCCGTGATTGACATTTCTTTACTTCTATGACTAGAAGCAAGGAAGATATTCTGTCTATAACTTACCAAGAGTATATTTTCTAGTCAGAGTTTTTTTTTTTTTTTTTTTTAAATAAAGTTCCTTTTCACCTTTCCTGAAATAAATATGTGATAATTAGTGCTGCAAAGCACCAGAAGGCAATGTTTCTTTGCTGTGAACCAAGTGACCTTCCTAGCAACAATTTCATGTACTATTATGTGATGTATACAGTCATATACTAATGTATATACCCTCCAATCAGAAGCAGTCTTTAGTGGTAGAGTCTAGACCATCAATTATACTTTTAGATAATTAGTATCATGTGTTGTAGAAATAGTTTTTTGTAGAACCCAGTAGCAAACTTCCTTTTACTATTTCGTCACCATAAAGAGTCAGAAAGCTGTAGTTAACTTTAAAATAATTTGACTGTGAAGTCCTTAGGGCAAGAGGAAAATACCAATAGTAATTAGCATCTTAATTACATAGGATGTCCCTACAATAAATTCAAGATATGGAATTGCCAGAAGTATGTAAAATAAAATGGAATCTGACTACATGTTACTTGTCTTCCCCAGAGCTTTCCCCTCTGAGTTGGAAGAATTACTGCCTTCTCTATAGGCTCATCCTTAGGAGTGAGTGATGTGGATGTTTGCTTTATTTATGTTCAGAAGGATTAGGTATGATTAAAAGAAATATTTATTTTAAAAGCAAAAAGCTTTTTCTCATGAACTTGTAACTTCGACATATTAAGACAGCTTATGGGGCACACAGTGATTCTCATGTCTGCAGACAAAGAGAAATGGCACATAAAATAAGTTAATTTTGATGCATGCAAATTGGTTGGAATGCAAAAATATGAGTGCACAGAGGGCATTCCCACTTTGTTTCAGCTTTTAAAAGAATCTCCTAAATTTCCAATTTAAGAAAGCTTTTCTTTCTATTTGTATCAGGAGTTATTTCAAGACTAACCCATTGTTAGCACAAGCATACAATCAGTTTTCCTAGGACAATGTGAGTATAGCAGGTGCTGCCACTATGCTGCCTGTAGCTCCTCAGATCTTTGTGTCAGCTCTGTGTCACCACCCAGTGTGACTTTGGTTCAAATCTCTAGCTCTTGTATTGGATAGTGGGAAAACATCTCTCAGGCGCCTCTGACCCACTTTAGCTGAACACAGAGAGCTGGAAGTTACTCAGAATCTGTATTCTTTTGGAACTGTTCTTAACTCATGGATTATAAAAACCTTTTGAAAATAATATGGAAGCTTACTATTGTAAAAGTTTCCTAAACTTCTGAAGCAGATTCACATTTTTATGAAGTGAGTCTTGTAAGAGGACAGGTGATGTTTACAGAAAGTATAAGTCGGACCCAACAGACAGTGACAGGATGCTTGCATAGCTAGCTGTGCAATACTTCCTAGGTCTCATGTATTTGATGATCTTCACTTCATTTAGAGAGGCATAGCAGAGGTCCCATTTTTCAATTCTTGGTCTTATAAGATGAGCCATTGGAGTTGTGTTTAGAAATTTTCCTCCTATAACCATGAGTTCAAGGCTCTATTCCACTTTCTCTTCTATTAGATTCACTGAATTAGGTTTTATGCTGAAGTCCTTAATCCACTTGGACCTGAGCTTTATGCAAGGTGACAAATATGGATCTATTTTCATTTTCTACATATCGACAGCCAGTTAGACCAGCACCATTTGTTGAAGATGCTTTCTTTTTTTCCATTGTATATATTTGGTTTCTTTGTCAAAGATCAAGTGTTCAAAAGTGTATGGTTTTATTTCTAGGGCTTCAATTCTATTTCATTGATCAACATGTCTGTCTCTGTACCATTACCAAGTAGTTTTTGTTACTATTTCTCTGTAGTAAAGCTTGAGGTCAGACATGGTGATTTCCACCAGACCTCAAGAAACTGAAAAGTTCCTAAAAGTAAAAGATATAGCCAATAAGACAAATCAGGAAGCTACAGATTGGGAAAATATCTTCACTAACCTCACATCTCATAGAGGGTTGATATCCAAAATATATAAAGAACTCAAGAAGATAACCACCAAAAAATCAAACAACCCTATTTTAAAAATGGGGTATAGAACTAAACAGAGAATTTACAATAGAGGAATCTGGAATGGCTAAGAAGCACCTAAAGAAATGTTCAGAATCTTTAGTGATCAGAGAAATGCAAATCAAAAGGACCCTGAGATTCCACCTTACACCAATCAGAATGGCTAAGATCAAAAACTCAGGTGACAATACATGTTGGCAAGGATGTGGAGAAAATAGGAACACTCCTCCATTTCTGGTGGGATTGCAAACTGGTACAACCACTCTGGAAATCAATCTGGAGGGTCCTCAGAAAATTGGAAATATATCTACCTGAAGACCCAGCTATACTAGTCTTGGGCATATACCCAAAAGATACCTCGCTATGCTACTAGTATCCCACTATGTTGATAGTAGCCTCATTTGTGATAGCCAGAAGCTGGAAACAACTCAGATGTCCCACAATGGAAGAATGGATACAGAAAATGTGGTTCATTTACCCAACAGAGTACTATTTAGCTATTAAGAATAAGGACATCCTGAGTTTTGCAGGCAAATGTATGGAACTAGAAAATATCATCCAGAGTGAGGTAACTCAGACCCAAAAGGATATGCATTGTATGTACTCAATAATCAGTAGATATTAGCCAAAAAGTGATGAATAACCAAGATACAACCTACATAACTCTAAATGGTCACAAAGCTGAAGAGCCCAAGGGAGGATGTATCAGTCTCACTTGGTAGGAGAAGAAAGCAACCACAAGGCAGGAGGGAGGGGCCTGAGGGAGAAAGGGGATGAGGGGGCAGAAAGGGAAACCTGAAGACCAGCAGAAAGAATGGAAATATGCAACCTCAGGAGGTAGGAGGTTGTGGTACCCTCCAGAATGTACAAGAGACCTGAGAGGTGAGAGACTCTCAGGACTCAACGTGAAGGACCTTAGTTGAAGTGCCCTATATTGGGGAGAGGGAACTTGTAGAGCCCACTTCCAGCAGAAAGACAGGGCATCAAATAGTCAAAACTCTGACCCATATTTGTTCCTGTCTGAAAGTGCTGCAGGGATGGAAATGAAAAGAAACCTGAGGAAAAGAAGGTCCAGCGACAGGACCAAAGTGAGATCCAGCTCAAGGGGAGGCCCCAAGGCCTGACACTATTATTGAGGCTATGGAGAGCTCACAAAAAGGGACCTATCATGACTGCCCTCAGAAAGACCCAACAAGAAGTTGAAAGAGTCAGATGCAGACATTTGCACCCAATCAATGGACAGAAGCTGCTGAACCCTGTGGTTGAATTAGGGGAAAGCTGGAGGAAGCTAAGAAGGAGGGAGACCCTGTAGGAGGACCAGAAGTCTCAATTAACCTGGACCCCCAAGATCTCTCAAACACTTGACCACCAACCAGGCAGCATACACCAGCTGATATGAGGCCCTAAAACACATATACAGCAGAGGACAGGCAGGTCTGGGTTTAGTCAGAGAAGATCCACTTAACCCTCAAGAGACTGGAGGCCCCAGGGAGTTTAGAGTCTAGGTGTTTGAGGTGGTGAAATCTCATGGAGACAAGACACTGGAGAGAGATATGGGATGCATAACAATTTAGGGTGACTGAGAGGGAAATAAAATCTGGAGTTTACAATAAATAAATAAGTAAATAAATAGGCACAGCAGAGAACTTCTGCTTTCTGGCTGGTTCTGGTTGCTTCTGCTGATTCATGCTGATTCGACAGACGGCCTGGCTGGATTTGCTGTATTGTTCTACCCTGCTGATTTGTTTTAAAGACATTTTGAATTATACTTTTGGTATCCTGAACATGAGATTTCAACTGCCAAAGAACTATTTCTAAACAGTCCATATCCCTTTGGCCTATTTACCATTTTTTTCTTCTTACCTTTGGATATGGGTTAAAAAATAGGGTCAAGCATTTAAGAACTGTCTTAGTCAGAGTTTCTATTCCTGCATAAACTCATGACAAGAAGCAAGTTGGGGAAGACAGGGTTTATTCAGCTTACATTCCACTTGATGTTCATCACCAAAGTAAGATCAGGACTAGAACTCATGCAGGTCAGGAAACAGGAGCTAATGCAGAGGTCATGGAAGGTGTTACTTACTGTTTGCTTTCTTATAAAACCAAGACTACCAGCCAGGGATGGCACCACCCAAATGGGTCCATATCTAACATCCTTCCATTCATATGGTTTGTAATGCACTTACTTGGAATTCTTGAATTCAATAATTGTATCACTAGCCCTTTTTGTTCGGGAATACTTTTATTCCTGTCCATCGTGTTAAAGCTTATCTTTAACAACACCAACATGTTGGCAGCCGAAGTAACATGGCTTAAACATTTAAAATGGCCCCCAGACAGAGTTATTAAATTAACAGATGGCAAGCCAAGGACAGGTAGAATTCGCACAAAAGCATTACCAACCTAAGACAGATGCAGTGCAACCAATGCAAAGTGCATTGCCTTTAATAATGCATATTCCATGACGAGTAAGGAAGGCATTCTTATCAGAATGACCTAAGATAGGCTCAGTCTTGTTAATGAAATAAAAAAGGGGAAGAGGTAGAGAGCCTTTGGGGATGCTTACTAAGAAGCTCACATGGGCCAAGGACAAGGAAAGGGGTTGCATGCAGGAATATGATATTGGCCAAGGACAAGGAAGTAAGCTTCAAGCAGGAATCTGACATTAAGCTAGAACAAAGAAATAATTTCAGGTAGGAGTTTAAATTGTGGGCTACAACAAAGAAGTAATCTCAGGCAGGAATCTTAATATTAGGCCAGAACAAAGAAGTAATTTCAGACAGGAATTTAAATTTTAGGCTAGAACAAGGAAGTAGGCTTCAGACATGAAAATGACCTTGGGCTAGGATAGGGAAGTAGGCTCAGATACTTTGGTCATCCTGATAAACCTTTAGAAACAGTAATCACAGAGTGTTCACATAACTGTAACTGGGTTTAATGCCTTGCTTTTTCTTTGGTTATTTGTGTTTATTGTATTGCTTGTTCCTCAACTATTTGCATCTATTATATTGCTAGACCCTCAACCTAGAACTGACCTTAATTCATACATGTAATTCTTTTCTTTTAAAAATTAATTATTTTATTGTTTGAGATTATAGTGTATTACATTTCCTTCTTTCCTTTTTCCATCCAAACAATCTCATACCCTTTTGCTTTAAAAAAATGGGAAATATATTCATTGGTCTTTTATGTTTTATAAAATCCAAGTGAATTTATATCCTATTAAATAAATATTAATCTCATTTCACTTTAGATTCATTGTGATTTTTTAAAAATATTTTTGTTTTGAAAATGCCATAGATAAATGTTTTATTTTGATCACATTAATCCTCTATTTCTGCCTCAAACATGTCCTAGGTCTATTGTCCCCACAAACATTTATGAATTCTTTAATATAATAATGCCATACAGCATGGTAATTTTAATTTGATTATATTTATTTTGAATTTTTAAGTCTGTATAAATCAATTATGTTTCCTGAAATATTTGGACAACTTTTAAACATCATAGATGCAGGTCTGCCATATACTATCTAGAATTCAGTTTTAGAAAGCAAATTCAATTCCATAATTTTAAGTAAATTCATAGCTTGTGTACTGGCTTCTTTGAATATTTATTCTATTTAAGCTTAGAAGGTCACAAATAATTACTGACTCTCTTATGACATTCTATTTAAAAATATAGTTACCCCTTTAAACTTGTAAATGGCAATAATGGCATGCTACTTCTATAATTTAACTAAAATTAAGTTTTTTATTTCCATTTCCTGTCTTTAATAAATTTAAGATTGATAAGAAATATCATTGGCTACCTCAGATTAGATTTCTCAGAAACTGACCTTTATTTGTATTAAAGTGATTTATGAAGACATATTTCCTAGAAAATCTGAAAGAATAGAAAAATTATAAAAAGAAAGAAGCCAAGCAAGATTGTCCTGTCTAGGTAAATCTAAAAGAACATGGGTATTACGAAATAGAAAACTACTAGATAACATATATATATATCTTGTTAAGGACTGTATCTATGCAGTGCAAACATATTCCAAACTTTATGCAGACCATACTCATTTTTAAAAAAAAATTATTTCTGTATGTCCTATAATTTCATTTTCTAAATTTGGCCACCTTAGTCAAAGGCATTTTTCTTTAGAGCTACACACCTAAGAAGTTGAGGTGAAGTAAAGACAATATATTTGATTGTTTTATGTTATTCTGATTTTAATTATTTTTTCCTATAATATATTTTGAACATTTTTCATTTCCCCCAATTCATCCTAGATCCTTCCATATCTTTTTATTCAATCAACCCCATGCTTTTTCTCTTTCCAAAAAATCAAACAAAAGAACTGTGCCAGTTTTGATAAAAATAAACCTGGTTTAGCATTGCTGTCAAAAAAAAAAAAAAGAAAAGAAAAAAAAGAAAGAAGGAAAGAAAGAAAGAAAGAATTAGTGTTAATCAGTTGATTAGCTAAATTGGCATCATGTGTCCTTAAGTTTTAACTGTGTTTTCACCATCGATACTCTCTCAGTAAAGAATAAACTGTAAATATTAGAAGGCTTGATGGACAGTCTTTGTTCTAATGTCAGGCATATCACATTTAAAGCTAATGGAAAACATCATTCTGAGCCATTGCAAATGAACTTCTGATGTCAGCTGGGAAACTGTCTTGAATGTCAGGGGATACACTCTTCATTTGCAGTGTTTGATTGTTCAAATAAATATTTAATGAAAATATTATTAGACTATTCAGCTGAGTGAAATAAACTCATGGTACAAGTAGCTAAGGAAGCTGACTTAATATTCATTAGTGAAGTGGCATAATAATTTATTTTGCATATTATATGAGCCTTCTGAGAGGTTTTGTACTTTTACACTTCCTAAGACTATTTAAAAGGTGTCATTTGCTGTCATAAGTATGGGATTTTAAGGTGCTTTTATGGTTCATGAAAATATAGAATACATTTTATAAGGAGAGAGTAGCCCATCATCCACTTTTTTCTTGGTAAAGATAAGATGCCTCTTAGTCTAAAGGGTGGCTTTCTTTTAATGCAGCTTTACTGAGTTGTGCCATCAATGTTAACTTTATGTCACATAAAATCACACAGGGAATCTCGAAAGAGTAGAGATTAAATAATTAAAGAGACAAGGAGTGTAACTCTGGAAACTCTCCCACGAGCTTTGGATTTTCAGTGAAATTGTGGATTGTCCAGTATATGTTTAAATGCTATTTTAACATTCAATCTGGAAAAAACATTTAGAAATAAGTTTTAGAGAAGTATTACAAAGGTAGTATGTTTCTATATGCCATATGTAGTTGTGCTAAAATTAGGATCACAGGTATGTATGAAGAAAATGAATTACAATGAAAAAGATTTTAAACATGTACATTAGGAATTTGGGACCAAAAAATGATACAAGTTTTATAAAAAAATTAAAAACATGAGGCAATACTGGAGAGTAGAAAACATGTATATGTGTATGTGTGTGTTAGCACAATCACATTTGTGATGTTTTCTTTCATGATTAACCCAAATTTCAAAAGAAGAAAATCCGTCTTATTATTTTCTCAGGATGAGACATTACAAATAATTCCAAAGCTTCTTCTTCTTCTTTCTTCTTTTCTTTTTGTACTTGTTGGTAAACTAAAACAGTGAATGAAATCACTACTGAAAGGAAAGATACTTTGGATTGCTGAATAATGAAAAGATTAACAATGTTGATTAACTTTAATCTTTCTATTTCTCAGAATTAACCAGAAGGATATGAATGGAAATAGAAGGGAGAGGTAAAAGTCTATTTGTTTTCTGAAAGAATATATCCAGAGGGAGTACACATAATGAGCGACTGAAACAAACTCATCAGGTGGAGGATACTAGATCTCTTTCCCATAAATCTCACCATATAAATCAACTTGAAAAGCACAATTCAGAAAGTTCCTCCAAGACGCAAGTTTAGGATTAATTCTGAGACATTCAAAAACATTGAAACATTACTTGTTAACGGGAGAGAAGACTGTAAATTACCCTTTAAGGGCATTCTATCTTGTCTGGTTTTGCTATGATTTTACTTTTATCATTTTACTCTTAATTTATTGAGGTTATCAGTTTACTCTCAAAGTATTTACCCATTAATTTATAACTTATTTTGTGTGTGTGTACTCTGTGTTGAGGTCAGAGAACTAATTGTAATAGTTTGTTCTGTGTTCTGACAAATAAGCTTATGTTATTAGGTTGAGTGGCAAGCATCTACAGTTTCCTACTGAGCCAAATTACAGGCCAAATTACTCTTAATTATCCATCAGTTTTAACTCTATTATTATTATTATTTATCTTAGGGTAATGACAATCTAGGAAATAAGCCCAACTTTAAACTTAGAGGAAAAGTATTACGATTCATGTGAGAGGCAATACAGGACTGTTAACACAACGAAAGATTGTGGGTAAAGAATATATTTCCCCGAGAAACTGTAATGCTTAGTAAAAGTCACTACAGAGAACATTTACTAGAAATGGGCTTGCAATTAGATGAAGGTACATTATCAGATCTAATTGAGACCTCAAGATACTGGAGATACAAGGACCATGGGACATATAAGGAGAGCGGTAGGTGAAGAGTGTAGATTATCTGAGTCTTGGAGACAAATTGTTTTTATTGCAAAAAATAGATATGGGTAAGTAGGGCTACCAAAACCTGTTGTCATCCAGAAGCTTGTCTCACTCAACAGTTTATACTGTTGAATTTTGAGTATTTTGATCTGATTGCATTTATGCCCTGATTCTTCTATTTTTAAATAAAAAAGTATAGAACTTACTTTTGATTTACAGGTATCTACAGCTAGGATGATATGAGCTTTTTAAGTTTAGGAAATTTTTTTAAACTGTGAGGCTTTTAATTTATAGTGTAAGTTATAATAGGATATTAACATCATATCTTGGAGGTTGAACAAGACAGGAAAGAATAAGGTTTAACAGTAATGTGTTTTGTGTGTTAAGTTAAACAAGTATTAGAGAGATTTGACTAGTTTCTATTGTCAATTTGATATGGTTAAAGTTTCAGTCTGAAAGAGAGAATGTCAGTTTAGCATTGCGTTTACCAGACTGACCAGTGAGAAATAGTTTTGACTGATGACTGATATGAGACATCTCCACCAACTATAGGTAGCATTTTCATTAGGTAGGACAGTCTGATCTGTATATGAAAGGTAATAGAGAATGCCATAGAGTGAGCCAAATGGTGTTGCTTCATGCTTCTGTTTCTTCTTGAGTTCCTGCCCTGAATTCCTTTGGTGATGGGTTGTGACTATCCACAATTGTGACCATTGTGAAGTCTAAGTCCAATAAACAATTTCCTTCCCAAGTTGATTTTTGTCAGAGAGTGTTTGTGGTTTGTTTGTTTGCTTGCTTATTTGTTTGTTTCACATCAACAGAGTAGTAACTATAACTAAGAAGTTTTGTATAATATCTATGATATTTCTTGGCAGGTTCAGTGTACTATGGCCACACGAGAAATGTTTAAGAGGAATCACCAATTTCTTTCTTTGTGGATTTGGTAATTTAAGCAATAACAAAAGCATTCTGTTTTGTTTTTTTTTTTAACCAGGCCAAAACAATAACATAGAGTATTCTTTTTCACATTTTTCTATAATACAGGAAATCATATCCAAAAATAGTAATGAACATTAATTTACTGAGATCCAAGTAAAAACTCATAATTTATTCCTGTGAATGTGAAACTGAGACAAGACACTGTAGCTCATCACTGAAGCTTATAAACAACAATCCTGTAATACAGAATAGCATTAATGTGGATAAGTGAACAGTAATTTTGCTTCAATGGAAGGCTGAAACTAGTATGTGTCTAATATTTGAATAATAACTTTGACATGGGATTTAAGTGAGACTTATCATTCACATTATTTCATTGAACTCACAGAACCCTAAATGTACAGTGTTATGTTCATCTCTATTTCCACTGGATAAATCAATTTAAGAAACTGCAGCACAAATCCAGTCCCATATATTGAGGGCTGCTTTGATAGCAAAGGTCATAGAATTAAAAAATGGTCTCATTTAAAACAGAAGATGTGGAGCCTGTTTCTGTGTAGTTGTTGAATAATAGGACTCACCTGTCCAGCATGACTTTTATGCCTTTGCTGCTAAAGCCAGCAGGCTGAATCAGATACAATTTCAAGGCTTCTCACTGTCATATAACTCTTCAAGATTGATTCAATATATTTTAAGGGGCATAATTTAAAGATCAGAAGGTAGAGGCATTCATAGAAATGTGAATATAAATCACTTCTGCTATATTTACAGATGTGGAGAAATGGTAGACATTGAGCTTTGGATTTATTATCTTTTGTCAATTTTTATCAAGAAGAATACAGAATTCTTCAATATATTAAGCTTTCTGATATTTTTATTATATTAACAAACTTTTGTATGATATTGACAGACATTTTGATGTATTTCATTAAGAACTAGCAAGTTTGGGATAACAACAATTCTATTTCTTTCATAAACAAATGGATGTTGTCTATTGTCAGTTGTCAAATTATTTTTAATTTTGATTTGTTTTAGAAACATTCAGGTAATAAGATCTTAACATTAGAAAAATTTGGCTTGGCAGTGGTGGCGCACGCCTTTAATCCCAGTACTTGGGAGGCAGAGGCAGGTGAATTTCTGAGTTCCAGGCCAGCCTGGTCTACCAAGTGAGTTCCAGGACAGCCAGGGCTATACAGAGAAACCCAGTCTTGACAAACCATTTAAAAAAAAAACAACAAAAAAAAAAAAGAAAAAGAAAAATTTAAGAAGAATTAACCTCTGAAGGAGAAATTTTGTGTGGTAGGATTAAGATGATGGCATGTTCTTGATAGTCTTATCCCAAATGCTCTTACAAAACATTTACAGATTTTCATCCATTTTTCCCCTACAGTTTAACTAGGCACATAATGAAAGGAATTTTAAACTCTACATTTTGATATATCATATGACTTTTATCAGTTTTTCAAAACCCAGTTTGCCTTATTATACATTTCAGAGCACATGCTTTTTCCCTTTTATTTCCCTTTGAATAAACATAATAAAAAAGATGATGAGACTACCCAATGTCAGAATATCGATATGAGAAATTAAATATGAGCTTAGAAAAATGATTTCCCACATGGTAAAAATTAAAATTGTCTTTAATTTTATAACAAATGTATCAATATCCTTACATACCAAACTTAAAACCATTAGAAAAATCATGGTATGAAATATTGTTTCATCAATAAAATTAAGTCATTCACATAGACTGTTGGTACTCCTTGTAAAATGGAAATGGCAATCAAATTGTGCTTATTCTTGCTACTTTTGTCTGCAATAATTTCCCCGCTTTGCTACTGCAGATGACCTTGAATTCTTTAAAAGCATTCTCTTTAGTCTGTTGCCGGCCCTTTGAAGTTGTTTTCAGTAGTTGGGGAATTAGAGAGCATATCTAGGTTTGGCTGTCTTGTCACAGCAACTGTGATTGTTTTCTGATGAATACTATGGAAAAAATGGAAAGTTATATTAGCTTAAAACACAAAAAGGGTTGCTTATTTTTTAAGCAAACATGAAATTTAACTAGCAACAGGATATTGATGTATGTGTACAAAGAGATAAAAAAAATATTAACATAACACTATGAAATTTGTTGATAAACCACACAAAACTATAAAAGAAATTTTCCTCACTAAAAGAGATAAAGCATCATAGCTGAACACTCTGCTACTTTACCTAATTTCATAGATTTCAAATTTGCTTTATGCTTGTTTACTCTGACTTCATAGTTTTGCTCCATTTGATCCTTGAATGTTGATGCATAACTTAAGACCAGAGAAAAATCATCCAGGACAAACTTCTGTTTGTATACATTTATATGGTGAATATTTGTTTGTGTGTGTGTGTGTGTGCATTTGTGTATGTACATATATACATGCACTTATGTGTGTGAAGGCCTGATGTCAGAAGTTTTTCCTTTTCTGTTGATGCAGGGCCTCTAGTTGAATTCAAAGCTCCTTGTTTTTACTATTCTACTGTGTTTGTTTTTCGAGTGAGTGTTGGAATTGCATTAGGCTGCCACGCCCCCTCCAGCATTTGTGTGGTTTCTGGAGATAAGAAGTCTAGTTTTCATGCTTAGATACCAAGCATTTTATCTACTGAATTGTCTTTGTCGCCCTGATTTGTTTTTCCCTACTTGACACTTACTTGTTATATGGATGCAGTCCGGACACCAGTCTCACTTTTCCTGAATATTTTAGTTCTGGTGCGTAGTTGCAGATCATACTTTTGACCTGACATTGTTCCCTTCCAATAACTGCCTGAAATCTCCTGGTGAGAATAAAGTTCTTAGTACTTAAAATACAATACAGCTAACAAACATTGACTTTGAAAAAAAAACAAAACAAAACAAAACAAAAAAATCTCTGGCAGAACTCTTAGAAAAACAAGGTAGCTTCCTTTAAAGGTAAGCATTTAAAAATACAGAACATATGAACATATTCAAGTGTGAGTATCCATCCATATTTCAGACAGTTGAAAAATCCACCACAGAGTTGCCAGTGTGATTTCAGCATTTCTCATTTGCAATGCACAGAGATACCTGCAAGCTAGAAAGCTGAGAAAAGAGATAGCTTTGTTATTTCAGTGACACTTTCTACTTCACAGCTTTAATTAAAACAGATGTCTTATGTGAAGATTCTTTTAATTTACATAGAATACATGACTAAAATGAAGACTTCCGTTCTGTGAAAAGCCTTTGCTGACCAGGAAAATGAGGCCAAGCTTCCCAACTTCATTTAAGTCCTTTGAAATCTCAAACATTTAAATTTGAAGTGCTTTTTTTACAGTGTCTCTTGAGCTAGGGTTTCTGTGTAGATTTGCACATGGCAAATGAATAGCTAGGGAAGAAATGAAGTGGACAATTGTCCAGTCTTTGATTCGTATCATAGAGTCTGTCAAGACTCATCAGGAAGTGCAATAGTATTTGTAGAAACCTCTCTCCATAAGCCTGGGCGTCTATAGAGCTGACTCAAGAGTCTACCTGTCTGCTGAATTCTCTAAGAAGAATGTAACATTCTGCTTCACATAACATTTACCTATGAAAAATTTCAAGACTAGGAATTATTATGGTTATTTTGTGAAACATGTATTTTAAGCTTTTTTTTCTACCCACTGGTTATTTGTAAGATTTATGATGTTTGCCTGTATGAAGAATTCATCAACTTGGGTGATACAAAATGCTACCCTTCTTCCTCCTTAGAGGGTCTTTTCCTTTGCTCAGTTTCATTCTTCTTATTCTAGCCACATTTAGTTGATTCTACTCAGGTAACCATAGGAAGTATTTTCTTTACTTCCTTTTGATGCACACCACACCAAAATGACATTTGATGACACTGAGAGACATTCTTGTTTTATTTTCCTATAAATATACCGTGCAATATTTCACACAGAATGAATATTGCCATTTTTCCAAATATTGATTGATAAACCTACCTTTTCAACATGAAGTGGTGTAACAGCCTCATGCAAGATTAGAGTTCATTTCCTATATTACTTTTCTGAGACACTGTATATATTATACAGGAATTGTATGTACTTTAATTGAAAGTAGGTAAGATATATGATCTTTAGAAAGTTATAAATGTGCATAAATTCATAACTCTTTAGTGAAACTTCTTTCTTGGATACAGTTAATGAAAATAATTTAAATTTTCTTTTGGGAGGGAAAAATGAAATCCAGATAATATTGCATGCAATATAGTGAGTGTCCAATAGTGAACATCAACTAGATTGAAAACACTTAAATAAACATTTTGAATGATTGCAACTTTAACTGTTAAAAATGGGACTATCAAAATATTCAGCAAACAATTATATTTTAAAAATGCTTCTAGTCATAGGCATTGAAAACCCATAAAAAAATCTAAGTCGGTGATGACTAAGATCACTGACATTCAAAATAATCACCATGGCCCTTGTAGTAACACAAGAAATAGGTAAAATGCCCAGAGAGTATACCTCAATGCACAGAGGCAAGAGATTTCCTAATAAAGAAAATTGATGATTCTACTATACTAAAAATCTGAATTGCTAATTTTTTTTTTTTTTTTTAACTGAACAACTGTTTTTTTTTTTTTTTTTAGAAGACCATACTCCATATACAGGCTGCATGTTTTGGGATAGCCCCCACTCCAGATGTTTGAGACCTACATGAAAACCAAGCTGCACATTTACAACATATGTGCAGGGAGGCCTAGGTTCAGCCCATGGAGGTAGATCTGTGTAGACTAGGTATGCTCCACGGTTGGTGATTCAGTCTCTGAGAGCTCCAAGGGTTCAGGTTGGTTTACTCTGTTGATCTTCCTGTGCAGTTCCTATCTCCTTAGGGGCCGCAATCCTTCCACCTATTCTTCTATAAGAGTCCTCAAGCTCCATCCACTGTTTGGCTCTGGATGTCTGTATCTGTCTGAGTCAGCTGCTGGTTAGAGCCTCTCAGAGGACAGCTTGCCCCTGTCTGTTCTCAGGCTGGAGGTTTAGATCCTGGGAGCTCTGGTTGAATCTTTTGATACTCGTTCTAAAAAGGACAAAAGCACTCTCACTTTGGTCTTCCTCCTTCTTCTTGAGTTTCATGAGGTTTCTGCGTTGCATCTTAGGTATTGTGTGTTTTGGGGCTAATATCCGCTTATCAGTGAGTGCATACCATGTGTGTTCTTTTGTGATTGGGTCATCTCACTCAGGATGATATTTTCTAGCTCCATCCATTTGTCTAAGAATTTCATGAGCTCATTATTTTTAATGGCTGAGTAGTACTCCATTGTGTAAATGTACCACATTTTCTGTATCCATTCTTCTGTTGAAGGACATCTGGGTTCTTTCCAGCTTCTGGCTATTATGAATAAGGCCGCTATAAACATAGTGGAGCATGTGGCCCTGTTGCATGTTGAAATATCTTCTGGGTATATACCCAGGAGGGGTATAGCTGGGTCCTCAGGTAACACCATGTTCAATTTTCTGAGGTATCGCCAGACTGCTTTCCATAGTGGTTGTACCAGCTTGCAATCCCACCAACAATGGAGGAGTGTTCCTCTTTCTCCACATCCTCGCCAACATCTGCTGTCACCTGTGTTTTGGATCTTAGCCAATCTGACTGGTGTGAGGTGGAATCTCAGTGTTGTTTTCATTTGCATTTCCCTGATGACTAGGGATGCTGAACACTTCTTTAGATGTTTCTCAATCATTCGAGTTTCCTCAGTTGAGAGTTCTTTGTTCAACTCTCTACCCCATTTTTTAATAGGGTTATTTGATGGTCTGGAATCTAGTTTCTTCAGTTCTTTGTATACCTTGGATATTAGCCCTCTATCAAATGTAAGGTTGGTGAAGATCTTTTCCCAGTCTGTTGGTTCCCGCTTTGTCCTGTTGACCATATCCTTTGCTTTACAGAAGCTTTGCAGTTTTATGAGATCCCATTTGTCAATTCTTGATCTTAGAGCATACGCCGTTGGTGATCTGTTCAGGAACTTTTCCCCTGTGCCCATATGATCAAGGCTTTTCCCTATTTTCTCTTCTATTAGTTTCAGTGTAGCTGGTTTTATGTGGAGGTCCTTGATCCACTTGGAATTGAGCTTTGTACAAGGAGATAAGTATGGATCAATTTGCATTCTTCTACAAGTTGACCTCCAGTTGGACCAGCACCATTTGTTGAAAATGCTGTCTTTTTTCCACTGGATAGTTTGAGCTCCTTTGTCGAAGATCAAGTGACCATAGGTATGGGGGTTCATTTCTGGGTCTTCTATTCTATTCCATTGATCCTCCTGACTGTCTCTGTTCCAATACCATGCCGTTTTATCACTATTGCTTTGTAGTACAGCTTGAAATCGGGGATGGAGATTCCCCCAGAAGTTCTTTTATTGTTGAGTGTAGTTTTCGCTATCCTGGGTTTTTTGTTATTCCAAATGAATTTTAAGATTGCTCTTTCTATCTCTGTAAAGAATTGAGTGGGAATTTTGATAGGGATTGCATTAAATCTGTAGATTGCTTTCGGCAAGATAGCCATTTTTACTATATTGATCCTTCCAATCCATGAGCATGGGAGATCTTTCCATCTTCTGAGATCTCCTTCGATTTCTTTCTTCAGGGTGTTGAAGTTCTTGTCATACAGGTCTTTCACTTGTTTGGTTAGATTCACACCAAGATATTTTATACTATTTGTGACTATTGCTAATTTTAAGTTATCAAAGTTATCCATTTTCTGGGATATTTTTATTTCACAATTGAAAATTATTCAAATTCAAAACTTCATTCAATTTAAGTAGGAATAAAAACTTTTCCTGGTACTTATCAAAGGTAACTGACATTCAATATTAGATATTTCACATATTTTAAAATAAAATATTCAGTTTTGAGTTGAATAATTTAGATGTTTTCAGAGATATGTTTTATAGGGAGACCTGTATAAATGTGTTTTGTGAGATATATATGCAGCATAGTACATTTTCAGCATATGTAACCCTGTAAAAATTGCCATCACTGAAAGGCTATTGCATACAGAAAAGTTATGTAACATTAGTGCCGGACTTTATTTATATTCTATTTATAGGTACAAATCCAAGCTACTGCGATTTTATTTCCAAGCTTGTAGTGCAAATCATATTTTACTGTAGAGGTTCTATTTATCAATAGAGACACAAATTGGCTGCTAAGGTTGCTGTTTTATCCATAAGGGATTTCTTTGTTGAATAGGTACACACAACTCTTGTGCCCATTAGTGAGTCACTAGATAAAATGATGCTTCAAAGGCCTGAGTCTCTTGCCTCAATGCAGAAATGTGCTGCGAGCTTCAGTCTGTTGCAGAGTTCCTTAAAGGACCAGGCTGAGGCTATTCTCCTGCCAAAGCCTTTGATGGCTGGCTTGATTCTCCATCCTACTCTACTCACTGGCTTCTGAAAATTCTCCCTCTATATCCTATCTTCATAGGAGCCCCAGGACAGTTCTAAGCAATCAAGCCTGTGGAAGAAGACAGAATTTAGAGTCATAAGTTCAGAAAAGTAAGACTCGCTAGATAGAGCTATAGAGTCCCAAGTGTTGAAATCCTCAAAATCAAACTTACCATTGTTGTGGAAACGGGTCTGTAAGAAGGGTTTGTTCCTTTTCAGGCATGAATAGGACTGCTACACCCTGACAGCTTCATTAGTTGGATGGACCTTTGAGGGTTTCTAGATGTAAGTGTGCGTTGAGATTCTCCCACCATTGGGGGAAACACTATCCAACTGAACCAGGCTCTGAGAATAACACAGAATTTGAATTTGGATCCCTTCCAGGGCCTGATAAGCTTTCCTTGTTCTCATGCTTTGGACTTTATAGCTTCTGGGCTTGGCGGCCTGTGGATGGACTGTGTGGCATTTGTGCCTCTTCCTGATTCTGAATTTTGTTGAGTCGACTCTAAAGAATAAAGGTTGTCTATCAGATAAGCATATGTAAAGGTTGCAGCCCACAATTACCAAGTTGTGGTTTACGTTTATATAGTTCATTCATATAGTTCATCTTCCCATCGATTATACTTGTGTGACTGCAACTATAATGTCTGCATGATTGTTTGCAAACTGCGGTTACTATTGCTTATTTACTTTTGTACAGCGACCTGTCGTATTTTTATGTTTCTCAAGTCTTCTTTAAGACATAAATATATGGCATTGGAAGAACGTTTAAGATTATCTGTTTTAGAATTATCAGGACATTGATCTTCAGGGATTCCAAGCTTTAGGAATTTTATTTTTTTTTCCTTTTTTAATTTTATTTTTTTTGCTTATTCACTTTATAACCGTCCCAGTCACCCCTCCCACAATCCTTCCCCATCTCTTGTTTTCTGAGTACCCCCTCCTCCTGTATCTTGAAAATTTTTATCTTTTGTTATTTCAGTATTGAAGATTGTGAATATTCATTAATATAAACCCGTATCAATGTATCTTCAAATTATGCATTATAAATTGTTTTAGTTGATGCACTATATTTAGCTGTTCTTAAATTTCAAATTGTATTAGGGTCAGCAAGAAATTCTTAGTTTTTCAGATTTTATAAGTATGGATCAAGTGCCGATAAGGGCCTAGGTGATCTTGATGTGGATTTAAGGACCACATTTTATCAACATTAAGGCAAAACATAGTGTCTGAAGTTATACAGAAATATCAAACTTCTTTTGTGGAGAGTTTTTTTCTTTAATAGCAAAGAATACTTGTATATAGGTAGAAGGAAAATTCTGCAAAATGCTTACCATCAAGACACCTCCTAATTCAAAAAAGTTTTGTTCATTAGAAGTTCTTTTACTTCACTAAGCTTTGGCAGAATCTGGGATGTGCACATCTATGAAGAAGAGTTGGGCCAGAATTTAATCTCTTTGCATTAAAAAGCGATGAGGTATTAAAAGATTTTAGGAATAAATAAAGTGGAGAGGGGCCAGGAGAATTCATGCAGAGAAGAGAAGGGAGGCAAAGCTAAATCTATAATAGTAGCAAATGGAGGGTGGGCCTTAGGAAAAGAAAAATGTATTAGGAATTTTTAAGCAATTAGCTTTGGCTATGAGAGACTCTGAATAATTAAAAATAGCTTGAGGTGCAAGAATCTTCTGTTCACATGAAGAGCAGCAGTGGATTGGACCTAAGTAGCAGAGAGTGGGGCAAAATGCCACTTGCTAAAGTGGTCTTGAAAAATATAACTGAAGTAATATTAAACTTTGCATTCTACCCAGCCAGCATGATGATGCTGATTTCTCTGTTGTGTTTTCACACCTGAGATATATAAACACTTCAAGCTGTCAACTGATCAGAAAGTGGAACGCTGTAATAGCTTAGGGGCAAATGAAGCAGGAAAGTACAAGCATCTTTTCAGATGATAAGAAAATCAAGAAGCTCCCAATGTTTCCAGAGACATATTCAGATCAAGGTCATGATGTCTGGGCTATTCCCTGTTCTCATTAATTCCCAGATTTATTCTTCTTTGCTAAAATTACAAAGGATTGACATTACTAGCTAATTATGTAAGGAAGAAAAATATTTTGTAAAAACAGCAGTAAATAATACAGAAACTTACATTTTTGGTTATGAGCCTAGCCTTTAATGGCTTGAGCCATCTCTCCAGCCCATAATACAGAAATCTTTGTATTATTTTAGCAAAATTTTCACATATCTTTTCTAATTCTATGTAGACTTTTAAATGGAATTATATGAAATTGTAAATACATTGCAAAGTCGCTATAATAGCAAAGTCCACAGATAGTTGGTATCATTGTTTACCTGTGGATGTTCATCACACACCACACACACACACATATAACAATCGTAACACCACATATTATATATATATATATACATATTAAAATAAACAAAAAATCCCTTAATTATGCATCTTAAAATAGTTATGAATCATCCTATTTTTCTTCATTGCTTTGTGCTGTGGATTGGTTCATGTAGGGAGCATATACACGCAGTTAATGGCTTTTATACAAACATGAATATTATCCTTTGTGGGAAAAGTTTTTTTCACACTCTCATTTGATGTCAATTTATAATTTGTTTAAGTACATTAAAACTCTTATCTTTAATTGTGACATAAACTCTATAGATGTATGATGTAACATTTCCTTTATTTGTTTCATGTTTGTGCACTTTAGAAAAAACATGAGAGGAACTTTTGAGAGCTGCCACATTCAGGTTCAAACTGATTTATGAATTCTTTAATGTAAAATTAAGCACATTGTCACTGGCCACCCAACTCTTTAGACTGTGATAGGGATAAGAATATATGCTCAAAATATTTGTTTACATTTAGGGCATCATCATTTATAATCCAATATTAGTATTTATTTCAGCAATTTTATCTCCATATTTTTCACATTTTGTCATTATTACTAGTACTATGCTATGCTGAAATCCCTAGACTATTTGAGTTCAAAACTAGTACTGAAATAATGAGATGTCTAAACTTAATTTTTATTACATATACTAGCCATTAGAGAAATGACATGAAATAGATTCAAGTCTCTGACCTTCTCTATTTCAGAATCCATAAATATAATGAGGTGACAAGGATATTTTATTTTGTGTTCTGATCTTGCTTATCCAAATCTTTCTATATTTTATTTACACATTAATGTATTGTGACTGAATTTAATGATTTTATTTATTTTCCATAAGTTTGTCAAATAATTAAAGCATGAATATATTATGATTTGATTATTTCTCTTATCAAAATTTAAAAAGGTTTCAGGGTATATCAAAATGGGTTTCTACTAATAATACTTAGAATAATAAATTATTACAGTCATATTGTTATAAATATAATTTTATGATGTTTTATAATAGTATATTTTTCTATTTTTAAAATCTTATTTTCTTCCTCAGAAATTTAGTTCATCCATGATTTAGAACTATCCTGTCTACATTTTAACTTCAGTGTTTGTTATTGTCTTTCAGCACTCTCATATTTTAAAGATATTTCAGAAGTTCAATTTTAAATCCACATACCAACATTTTCTGTTCATATCTTTTATAACATTCTTTGACTACACATAAAGACCTGGGCACACAGACACACAAACACACACACACACAACACACACAGGTTCTCCTTCCATGTAATAGTTAATACATCATTTCTAATAAGCCCCAAATGAGCATATTCTTTTCTACACCATTGTATCTCTGATAAATATGTTTTATCACTGTACTTCCATTCTCTTTATTTTATGAAGTTGTTTTGTGCATATTCATTCAAGTTCATTCTCTTGGTGTCTATGTTTTCCTCTTCCTTTTCACTGCTCCTATTTCTCAGCTATGGTCTCGAGGCAGTTAAGATATACACTAAACATAGTTTTATTCCCTGACCTATATGTTATTTCTGTGGATGTTTGTTTTTGAGATCTTAAATTAAATTATTTAGATAAAATGTTTTTATAGACCCTACATTGCACTAGCCATTCCTATAAAGCACCTCTGCTGCTCTGTGTTGAGAAATTTGCATTTCTTCACTATCTTGTTCCTGCCATAACATAAAGCAACCGTCAGGTCTTCCATGTATGGAGCCTATTTCCTCTAATGTCTTCTGGTTCATACTTTCACTTTTTTCATTTTATTTTATTTTATTTTATTTTATTTTATTTTATTTTATTTTTATTTTATTTTATTTTATTTTATTTTATTTTTCCTTCTCTTTATAAGCCTGAACTCAGACTAATATAGAAATCTCTTGTACCTTAATATCTCTGGTGATATTACCTTTTGCAGATCTGAGCTTTGTGTGTAGAACACACAGACACTGAAAGAGGGTCTGGCTCTGCAGCTACTTACAGCTCCTTGCACCAAATGGAAGGCAGCCCTGCACATTGCTAATGGAAAAGAAACATTGGGACTTCTTTAAAGTAAACACTATGTGTGTGGGGTAAGAAGGTTTGTCATATTCTGTTATTGATTGGTTGATTGAATGATTGATTGGTTTTTAAACAGATAAAGTGTCACTTATCTACCTTGGCCTTTAATTCTTGAACTCATAAAATCCTCCTCCCTCAACTTTCAGAGTAGTGGGGTCAACAGGCAGAGGGTACCTTATTGGGCTGTCAACTTCTAAAATTTCTAAAGCTGATCCTTTCACTTATTTTTGTTTCCAATCTGTACACTTATGTTAAAGAAGCCTTGTTATATGAAGAATCATTACATCAGGAACCTGAAAAACAATGTCTATGCCAACGTGTCTAAAGCAAAGGAAAGTACGAAAATGTAAGCTGGAGAATGTAACAACATAACGTAATTTTGTTAAGTATATTTAAAACTCCGGCTCCTTTTATTTTCCATCCATTCATTTAGCTAGTTAGTTATTTACTTATTTAATTTTAGAAAATATATATCCCACGCTTTGTTTCCTCATCTGCTGAGGACAACCTTGAACTTGGGACCTTCCTGCCTCCACCTCTTAAGTTCTAAGTTGACAGCTGATTATCCCACACTAATTTAATGGAGTACTATGGACTGAATCAGGGCATTAAACATGTTATACAAACACTCAACTGAATTACATTCACAGTTCGAATACCAGTTCCGTTTACAAAGTTTTGCCATGCATAAAAGTACAATGAGGAACCATTAATCTCTAATGGTTTTCTACTTGAAGTAAAAAGTATATTTCTCCTCCTAAACATTTGAAGTCCTATATGATATTACTGTTCATCAGCATTCTTGGACACACACAGGCCAGTTACCCCTACATCTGACAGCACAACCTCTCTCCTTATTTTTTCAAATGACAAGCTACAAATTTCCACTGGAGGAACTTTGTAGAAATTACTGAATCTGTCAGAAATTCTTCTAATGTTGATAGTCCTATGTCTGTAAATTCTTGCCATTCAGAGAGGCATTATCTGGTCTGCTGCCACTGTTCAACATGACTCTTTCCTGTTTGTCACTGGTTTTACTTCATGTCTCATTCTTATCGATATTTGCTTTTGGTTTTCATTGCACATTTATTTGTAACATTGCTAATGATATTTGCTTCATTAGAACATATGTCATGTTTACCTTATTTATTAATGTTTTTATAGGAAAAATCGATATAATTGGTATGAAAAAGAGCCTCAACAATTTTGTCATGTATTGAATAGATTCAAATTTGCCTTTTAAACAAAGTTACGGATATAGAGTTTTACAAAATAAGAAAATTAGAAGAGAGCCCTAATCCATTTGGAGGACACAGCTCATGGGAATTGAAATGGCACTGAAAAAATCCACAGTTATATAGACTAAGGTATATGATATTACTTTGTATTACTTGTGAATGGACAATAATTATACTTCAAGGGTGGGCTCGAATAACTAAGAAGAGAGCCCAAATTTTGACAGTGAATATTATTAGGAAGTCTTTGTATACACTGAAGAAAGCATTTTCCAAATACTAGCCATTTTCAAGATTCAAGAAAAGATAGTTATGGTGGTGATGATGGTGACAGTGTATGTGGGTACCTTCAAGAGTAGCAGCTGGCAGTGAATGTACAATAGTAAATCTTAGTTCAACGTGACTTAGGTGCTCAGGTTAGTTCAAACTTCTAGAGTTTGAACACAGGGCAGGTTTTGTTTGTTTGTGTGTTTATACTAAATCCAGTAAATCTTTGGGGAAAAGTTTCCTTTTGACAATTATTATAACAAAGCTTAAGGCATGACTACATTGAAACTTAGGTACAAGCTACATGTCCTTTGCAAAGCACCAATAACATTTTCCACAGAGTGGGTTCAATTGGCTGAGAAACAGTCCTCAGGAGTCTGGAGAATTAAGGTTTGCTGGCTCCGCAGAATAGCAAAAGAACATCCCCACTATTAAACAAATCCACTCTGGGCTTCTAGGTGAATAAGTGTCAGTTTCTTCTGTTGAATCAGGAGGCCTGTGTATTTAATAATTTTGGTTTCTCTAGTGCTATCTGTAAGCATGTGGACCTCATACCCTCTACAACAGTGACCATGACATGTGAAAGTGTAAGAGTAAAGAGTTGAATTTTAGAAACAAATGAACTGGCTGCCAATTTTAGTTTTGTACAACTCTTGAACATTAGTTAGCTCTAAAGTGCTTAGTTCCCTCGTCAACACAGTAAAAAAAAATTAACACTTTATACTACCTTGTTTTTTATATGAGGATTAACAAAGGTGACAAGGTATGCAAAAATGAAGACTAACACATCATAAATTAGTGCTAGCACAGACTTTAAAATAGTTGACAACCTTTTGGTCATTAAAAAATTCATTTCTCTGTTCTGACCCATCATTTTGATATATAATTATATGTGGTAAAATGGGTAATTCAAATGGAAATGAGCAATCAAATTGGAAATATAGACATCCTCACATAATCAACCCAGCAATTTCAATATAAAAGCATTTCTATTACCCAAGAAATTCACTAGGCCCATTCCAAATAATAATCCCACCAAAAGGAAGGAAGGAAGGCATTGAATTTACTTGATCAATTCATGAAACTGATATTGATTGAATCCTGTAGTATGAATGTTTTTGTGTTGGGCTTGTTTTGGCAGTCCTGTGTTTTTTTTAGGTTCACTGTCAGCAAGTTTGAGGAATAGCCACATCTAAAGTCTCACGACAAAGTCAGTCTGTTGGTGAGTCTCTGTCTCTGGTCTTTAATCTTTCCATTTTTTTCTAGTAATTTACTTAGTTCTTCCTCTCACCACCACCACTAGCACACACGTTAGGTAAACTGGGGAGCTGGACATCTAAAGAGATGGTAATGAGAAGTATGACCATCCTTCAACTGAAAGAAGACTCTGGTAATTTTTAATTTTTTTTTTTTTCATTTACACATGAAAACTGTATTTTACTGGTACCATATAAATGTTTCAAGTCATATACATATTGGGTCAGTAATCCTTTAAGACTAACACAGCATCTGAAATGTTTATCATTTCAGTTTTTCTATATGTTTTGAAATCTAGAGTACACTGGTATTAAATACAATAACCTCTCTGTCAGAAGGACGCCAAGATATTTTTCCATCTAATTTATTCTAATATTGGGCACTTTGACCAACATCTCATTTCCCTTTTCTCCCCGATTCTCTTAGCTTCTTATAACCACTATTTTATCCTCTGTTTCTAAAACAATGTTTTCAGAGATTCCATAAATAAGTGACTGGCATGTTTATCCTGTGTAAGTAACTCATAGACAGTGGAAAGATGCCCCATAGCTGACAACTGACTTCAGGGGCATGCTATGCAGTGGTGAGGCGTTGATGAATGTAGGAACTAAGCAGAAAATAATAATGACCAAAATGTTTACATTTCCTACAACAATAGGTAGAGTTATTTAAGTTTTAATCAGGTCAAAGTATTACTTGAATTTGTAGGTAAGACATCCTAATTCCTATGTTATGGTGTGAAGGCCCATGTTTGACATTATTTTTACATAGAGTACAGTGTGATGGCATTCTCTAGACTTTTTATCCTATCACCCTGGGTCATATATTATAAATTGCAGTCTCCACACACTCTTTCGCTTTTCCAACCCATGCAAGCTATTATTGCATCTCAGATATTATATCCATGCTGGACTGTTTTACAAGCTTCATAAAGTCCTGTGGGAATGTATAGAGTAATTGCAGGAAAACTGATATCTTTGCAATGGTGATTTTTCTCTTACAGGAATATAGTTTCCCTCAGTTCGTCAAGGTCCTCTATGTTTTTCAGAAAACCTTATCATATTCCTTTTCACATGGATGTGGTGGTTTGTTTTGTTTATATGTTTGTTTGTTTTGTTGTTGTTTGTTTTTCTTTTGTTATGTTACTTCTAAGATCATGTTGTAAACACTTGGCACATTTTCAATATTTTTTCTTTATGCGATAAAATTATGCATGTAGGGAAATTTTACATATTAAGTTTTATCTGATTTTCTTCTTGTTCATCTAATTCTATTATGGGATTAAAATTAGAAAATATCTCAATATATAATTACTGTGCTGTGAAAATAATTACACATTTGCATTCTGCATACAATATTTAGAGTTTAGCTAATAAAGTTTCATTTAATTTAAATATGTTCATTTTTTCAGTTACATAAACTATTCAGTTACAATTGTTAATATGTGACATAACGTTCTTTCCTTTTTGGATTTCTTATTAATCTGCTACAGGCTTAAAACACCTTTTGATTCCTCTCACACTAAACAACCTTCAGGGAAGCTAAATGTCTTGTGACAACCCAGTGATTCCCAAGATTCAGTCAACCATGAGAGCAAAGTAGAAATATTGAATCCAGAAAAACACTCTCAGTGCACCCAACTCTTGATTACAAGAAACAAACCACTGTGTCTTCTCACATTTAATGGAAAGGATTGTAGTTTCCTCAGTTACAGGGAATCTTGTGAGGGAACCATTAAATCTAAAATTAAAGAGAAATTGTGAGAACCACTGGATCAATCATTAAAGGAAAATAATATAAACATACAAGTCAAGTTTTTGCATGAAATATTATTTATAAAATATATCATGCTTTAGATATTAGTATCAATAAATTACTTTTCCTTCAAAGTTAGTGACATATATTGATATGTATATATATATATAAATATATATATATATATGATATATATATTGTGTGTATTTTGTATTTAAATGATATTCCATTATGAACATATTATAGTATGTACTATCCTGTTGATGAAATTTAATTCACAAATTTTATTTTGACTGTCAACAAAAGTACTTTTAACTCTCATGTAAAATTCATGTTACTTTGTGAGATTGTTAATAATATGTATGTAAGAGAGGAATATCTGAGAAATTGTTTGAATTTATTTTTTGCCCAGTTTTAGCTTTTTATTATAATAGTATGAGTTAATGGCAGTGAAGTACTTCTGGAACAAATAACAAAAATATCGAAGTGGCTTTGGTAATAAGTAAAGAGTATTCAACAGGAGTGTAAGACCCACAGGCATCTGCAGATAAAATCTGCATTTATATACTTGTCTTGCTTTCATAATTGGCTTCTTTAAATACCTTTCCTCTTTAGATTATGTTTAATTTATTTTTTATCATTTATTTTATTTATTTACATTTCAAATGTTATCCCCTTCCCAGTTCCCCCCTGCATCTTCCCTATCCCATTCCCCTCCCCCTGTCTTCTATGAGGGTACTCCCCACCCATCCACCCACTCCAGCCTCACCACCCTAGCATTCCCTACGCTGGGGCATTGAGCCTCCACAGGACTAAGAGCCTTCCATGCCATTGATGCCAGATAAGGCAATCCTCTGCTACATATGCAGTTGGAAGCCATAGGTTCCTCCATGTGTACTCTTTGGTCCCTGGTTTAGTTCCTGGGAGCTCTGGGATGTCTGGTTGATTATATTGCTGTTCTTCCTATGGGGTTGCAAACCCCTTCAGCAGCTTCAGTCCTTCCCCTAACTCCTCCATTGGCATCCTCTTGGTCAGTCCAATGGTTAGATGTGACAAACATCCTCATAAAACCGTGGAGGGGGTGGCATAGAAGGTTTGTGGGCGCGTGCCAAGGAAAGAGGATAACATTTGAAATGTAAATAAAGAAAAATCCATTTAAAAAAGAGACAAAAATATTTTTTCATTAATAGTTTACTTATATACTTTATATCCAGATCAGAGCTTTCCCTCCAGCTTCTCCTTCCAGTCTCCCTCTCTCATTTCTCTTCTCCTTTTGTCCCCCTACTTTTCTCCTTGGAGAAAGGCCTCCCATGGCTATCAATCCTCCTTGGCATATCAAGTTATAGTAGGACTGAGCACACTTTCTTCTATTAGGCTACACAAGACTGTCTAGTTAGGAGAAATGGATGCAAAGGCAGATAACAGAGTCGAGACAGTCACTACTCCTGCTGTAAGAAGTCCCATATGAGGACCAAGGTGTACGTCTGTAACATATATATAGGGGGACTAGGTCAGATCTATGTATACTTCTCTGGTTCATGGTTCAATTTTGAGAATCTCTATGTTTCAAGGTTAGCGGATTCTGTCGGTTTTTGTGTGGGAGTCCTTGATCTCTCTGGCTTTTTCAGTCCTTTTGCCCACTCTTTCACAAGATTCCAAGATCTCTGCATAATGTTTGGCTATGGGTCTTTGCATCTGTTCCCATCAACTGAAGTCACTCATGACTGTTATACTAGCCTCCTGTCTATACCTAGAGCAAAATATTATTGATATTATCAGGGTTGGACTGTCTCTCATGGCAGGAAACTCAAGTTGGGCCAGTTACTAGTTGACCATTCCCCTACTTCCTGCTACCTCTTTCAAACTCTGTACCTTTCTTAGGCTGAAAATTTTGGGGGGTTGAAAATTTTGTGGGTCTGGATTGGTATCCCCATTCCTCCACTAGAGGTCTTACCTTATGACAGGAGGTGATCATTTCACTATCCATATCTGCAATTGCTAGGAGTCTTAGTTAGGGTCACTCTCATATATTCCAGGGAGTTTTTATTATCCTACATTTCCAGCTTATCCCAGAGATATCCCCCCCAACCCCAATTCTCTCTTTCATGCAATGTGCTCCATATTTCATTAGCTCCTGTTCCCCTCCCTTCCTCTTCTCCCACCCAGTACCCTCCCACCATCTACCACAGATGGCTATTTTATTTCCTGTTCTCAGTGATCTAGGAACAAAGTGGATAAAAGACATAATATAAAACCAAATACACTAAATTTGATAGAAGAAACCGTGGAGACAAACCTTGAGTGTATTGGCACAGGAAACAACTTCCTGAACAGAATACCAACTGCTGAGGAACAAAGATCAACAATTATTTACTGGGACCTCATGAAACTGAGAAGTTTCTGTAAGGCAAAGGGCACTGGCAAAAAGACAAAAAAACAGTCTACAGATATCTAAAATACATAATGATACGTAATGAACTCAATAAATGGGAAACAAACCAAACAACCCAAATGAAAAAAAAAAGTTCTAACTAAATATAGAGTATGTAGAGTTCTGGAGAGAGAAAGTCTTTAATTGCTGAGAAGCACTTAAAGAAATATTCACCATCCATAGACATCAGGGAAATGCAAATCAAAATGACTCTGAGATTTTATCTTATACCCATCAGAATGGCTAAGATAAGAAGACAGCTGGTGCTTCTGAGGATATGAAGCAAGGGGAGCACTCCTCTATTACTGGTGGAAGTGCAAACTTTTACAACCATTTTGGAAATCAAGTTGGCAGTTTCTCTGAAAATTAGAAATAGTTCAACATCAAGACCCAGTTAGACCACTCCTAGACATAGAACCAAAATATTCTCTACCATAACACAAGGACACCTGCTGAACTATGTTCATAGCAACTTTGTTTACAATAGTCAGAAACAGGAAATAATCAGATGTCTCGACTTAATAATGGATAAGTATAATATGATTCTTTTACCCAATGGAAAAAATTACTCAGCTACTAAAATCAATCATTTCATTTTTAAATCACAGTTTTCTTTCATTAAACACCAAGTCAGAAGCTTGATCTATATTTACTGCATGTTGACCATTTTAATATAATGGATTTGGGGTTTTTTGTTTTACTTTATTTCTATCTTTTGAAAATTTTCTTTCTGGCCTATTTTTAAACGTTTAATTATTTTTTTCAGAAAATTACATATTACATACAAATCTATTCCTCCACAAAATAAAACTTGCCATTTTAATTCTTATTTTAAATAAATATCACTTTATATACCTTAAAGGCCTAAATTTGCTGTTTCTGTGAGAAATATTCATTTCCTTATAGGGTAAAGAGTTGGAAACCAATGTGTGGGTAGTAGATGCATTTGTTGCTTCTAGTTCCATTCAACTGCCAGAACCCATGTGTGCACAATACTTGTAAATATTTCTCTGCATAACCATCTGTATCTCCCCTGACTTCCTCTGTTTCTGTTTCTCCTCCATTTCCACATGGAATACTTCTTATGTGTGACTTCATTCCCAGAGGTAGCTGGCTCTTACTGTTGCCAGCTTATTTGTTTGCTTCTAGTAAAAAATCATAATGATTTTACCATCATTCACCTGAAGACTTCTTGTAATCAAATATATCAACTAGTTTATTATACATGCTTCAAAACATGTTGTATAGCTTGTACCACACAGGACAGTGTATAGAGAATGATGTTGATGCCAAATGTTTTACTTTGGTTCTCACAAACAGCATCCATTTCTAGTGTTTTTTGGACTAGCATCTTGGACTCACATCCTCCCAAATATTGCTTCTTATATTTGAAATTTATTACTTGGACTTCTATGTGTATTTTCCATTTCTTATTCTATATCATCTATATTATTTTTTTGACTACTAGTTGTATTTACCACAGCTTTGTTTCTTGAATGTATATTTTATGCTCCCTTTAAGATTCTGCTTTTTTTTTTGTTGTTTTGTTTTTCATAAAAAAATGTCCTTCATTATCTACATAGTAGCATTTTACTGTAATTTAAACACTGCGTGTGAAATTATAGAGATGCTTTGAGCTTCTGGATAGTGTTAGCATTTTCCAGAGAGAATTTACTTTTTCATCTGGAAGGCATATGACATGTCTAATTAATACGACCAGCATTTGAAATGATCACAGCTGGGCTTTACTCCCTGGCTTATTTTCAGTTCAGGTTTAATTATAATTTGTAGCCCTTTAGATTCCCAAGCCTTGGTTATGTACCAGAACTCCCACCCATTGGCAGGTTGATTTACATATTGTTTGTTTCCTCACTCTCTACCCATGAGAAAGTTCTGCTGCATTTTCAACCTCTCAGTAATACCCTTTCAGCCATCAGACAACATGGGTGGAAAAGCCATATTCAGCACTATATTTACAACTTTGACTTCAATTTTCTCCAATACTGGCTTTTATAAAATCCTTTTATCAATCATTCAGAATTAAATTTTGAAATATTTTGTCCAGCTTTTTCTACTGTTTCAAGAGAAGATTGCTGCATAAAGTTTACTCTACCATGCCTGGACTATAAAGTATGTTCTTGTGCTGCTGAGTGCTGCCTTTGCACCTAGGCTGGTTTTCTTATCTCTAAAGCATCTTCATTTACTCAGTGAGAAGTGGTTGGGTCTTCTGGATTTTTACGCATAAGAATATAATACTGGATTCACTTTGGGGGTTTGAGTTGTAGTACCTACCTCTTGCACATAAAACTGTATAACTTCTAATATCAAGTTGACCAGGTTTGGCCAAATTCATCAGAAAATTCACATTCAGAATTTTCTTTTTTATAGAGTCCACCTTTGCTGGATTTTGACCCAGTGAACTCTGGCACTCTGCTAAGTTTTCAGTGATTGGGAAATTTCCTGTCCCTGTACTACAGCCAGACTTATGTTCTCAGATACAGAAGTTTTTCCTAAAGCTTTTTACATTTTTAATTTTCATTTTTCTCATTATGGAAAAGTGTTATGCTTGACTATTTCATGAAATTGGACTTTATTTTTCAATTTCAAAGCTGTTATATTCTCTCTTTCCATTCTTATTTTAACTTCCTCTCTTAAGTTCTATTCAATGCATCCTTATTATAAATAGTTCTTAAAGATGATTCTTTTATTGAGTTTATATATGCAGTATATTCTTAAATATCATTGAGAATAACAAATATTCTAAAACATCATTATCCATTATATTTGACTCATAGGAATGTACTTTAAAGAGTTTGTACAAAGGTTCATTTCTATTTCATAGAAGTATGTGTTACTATATTCAATGTAGCTTATAAAATTACTATTTTTAAAGTGAGATTTTTTTTCCTTCTTCAATTTAATACTAAGGTGATTTCTATCCAATTTCTTGTACTCCTCTTTTAATATGTTTGAATAGATCAGTCTTAACAGAACAAGTCAGAAATGCTCACTTTCCTTATATCATCATATTGCTAATTTATAAATGCTGTGGCTTGCTGAGAATGAATTGAAGACAATATTATCTGAGCTTTGCGTTAATTACTTTGGTGTTTTTTCATTTCTGGTTGTAAGAAGAATCATTGTGGCCATTTCAAATACTGTTTAAGCATTTTCAGAGTCAATGTGACTTCCCAAAGATGCTGGAGAAAGATGTACCAGTCATACATAACGTATACCAAATATACATTATGTTTATATAAAATCTTTCCCTCAGTATTGATGATGACCCCTCCAAAAGAAAAAGGCCATCTAACAAAAATACCAATGCTAGACATTAGAAAACCTTTTTGAGCTTTTGATCATTGTTGTTTAATGTATTTCTCAAATATTGCAATGTATTGCTATTACCCCGAGGGATAAATGGTAAGTCTCTTGATGAAAACCATCCACTTAAGACACAGGGCCCAGAATCCTCTAATATGGAACAGACTTGAAAACCTCCTCACTGAAGTTTAGCTTTCATGTTATCAGAAGGAGTCATGCAAGCTTCCAAACGAGAGAAACAAGCAGTAGCCCTAAACAGCTATGATTTTCATGAACCACAACAAAGACAACCATGGCATAGTTACCCAAGTTCAGTAGTGGTATGCATACCTTCACTGTAACAAACAGGTCTCTAATTATACTTAAGAACTGCTCAACAAAACGAGAATTGTGTCTCAAACTGGAAAGTCATAAATGTTAGAGGAAATTCTAAAATGAGCACTTAACTAATGCTGCCTAAAATCTAACCTACTACTAAACATTCACCACAAAAAACTCACAGTGGAAAAAGAGGTTATATACAGTTAAGTATATTCAAGTTACATAATATATGAAAGTATGCCATGTTTTATCATTGGTTTTGTTTAATTAGAAACTTAATAAGAAAGACAAATAGATTATTATTTTTAGGAGGAAAATAGATATGATCAACTCTATGTTTCTGCTCTTAGCCATATTACTTTATGCTTACTGATGAAATAAATATAAATATTCTGTATTGTGCCTATGCTTCCAGATTTTATTAATGTCAATGACAGGGTAAAATGTTTCCAGATTTTACACACACACACACACACACACACACACATACACACACACACACACATATATGCCATTGAAAGTATAAATCAAATATATTGATATATTGGACAAAATTTCTACATTTCTCCCCAAATTAATGACTTATTTCTAACACTTCTAATATCCTTTTGTTGACATAATATCTGTTGGTGAGATGCTGGTCCCTGAGCTGAATAATCGATACCCTCTATTTCTACCCACTGGGAGAGTTATTAGATGTCCCTCCTCAATTTGGCTAACCTTCACAGCCAATGTCCTTCAATTTTTATTTGTGCTTTTATTATTTTCTTCTAGACCCTGGAATCTATCTCATGTAATTGCTAAAAAACTCAGAGGACTGAGTTTTGCCTTGCAACTGTCTACTATTGATTTTGTGCCCTAAATAGGGTGACTATGTTCCTTTTAAAATCCATTCACCACTGTTCTAGAGAACTTCGGCTTGCAGACTGGCTATCACAAAATATTTGCTAATGGTGCTAATTTTAAAGCTTGTACTATACTTAAGAAGCAGAATATGTTAGGAATATTTTATCAGCTTAAATCCTAACCATGTTTTATGGATAATTGTGTACTCTAAGACTTGAGTTATACTGTCACCATAACTTCAAGTGGCAGACAGACAAAGGCTCCAATACATCTCTGTCAATTACTACATTTAGAAAAATTGGAAACATGAATGGTTAATTTCACATACTTGAAGAATTGAGTGTATTGAATTAATTGTAAAGAATGCTTTGCTATTGCTTCTAGGTGCTTGATTTTCATGCAAGTGACTTATAAGTTTATATTTTTCTAGTTTGGGTATCAGACATATATGAATTATTATATTAGAAGATATGAATGATTTTATAGATAAAAGGACTGAAATTCTTTTTAAATAATCTATTAAGTTGCTTTTCATTCAACTTTTAAATTTTTTTCATTTGTCTCATATTTACTTAAAACCCTTGTTTGTTAATGTAGAATTGACAAATATATCACAAATACTGTGCCTCTTAGAGTGACTCCAAGTTTAAAAGTCAGCTTAATATTGTAAACAGCCTGAGTAGTCACAGACCTTGTAAATAGGTAGCCTCGGTGGATAGTACCAACTTAGATAAGGACAACTGAATCATTAGCAGAGTCATAGTGACCTGTCCCCTGAACCTTCACCCAGTCGATACCCTGTTCTGAAAGATATCTGTATTCCTCCTGAACACCTACGCTCCAGTGTTATCCCCTTCCCCACGTCCTGCCTTTTTGTGTTTATACACCCCTGTGTGAATAAGTAAAAATTATGATTTGATTTAAAAAAATAAAAAATAAATGTCTTAATGTCTTCTAAAAAAAAAGTCAGCTTAAATACAAGATAGCTTGAAAACATGCTATAGGTGAAATTTACTTTAATATTTGAGACAAATAACTTATCAAAGCCATCGTATGAATTCAAAAAATATGGATATATAGTAGCTATATTTCATTGTGTGTTAAATTGTAGTTCTCTCTCAAAATATGTGTATGATTTATTCCTGTAATTTAATTTTGATTATGGACTTGGTAGATGTAGCTAACCCTTCCTGCCACATGCTTCTATTAGGTTTCATATTGATGCTTCAGATTTTCACACAGTAGTCCCTTTATAAATATTTCTCCTTGGATTCTACCCTGCTGACTCTCTCTTAAAATCTTTCGCTCAAGTTCATATTCCGTGGTAGTTTGAATGAGAATAGTTACTACAGGTTCTTATATTTAAATGTGTGATTCACAGTTAATGACATTTTAGGAAGGCTTAGGAGGTATGACATTATTGGAGGAGGTCTGTCACTGTGAATCTCTTTTGACTGTTCAAAGGCCTATGACAGGCCCTCTCTCACTCCCTGCCTTGTGCATATGGATCGAATGTAAACTCTCATTGCTTTAGTGCCATGCATGTGTGCCTGATTCCATGTTCCTTGCTATGATGATCTTGGGCTCACTCTCTGAAACTGTAAGCCAGTTCCCAATTAAATTGTTTCGTTTTCAGTTGCTTTCATCATGGTGTCTCTTTTGCAGTAATAAAATAAGTAAATAACTTATAAGATACAGTAATTTCTAGAATGACCTTTGCAAGCTTTTACATCATACTTTGATACCTATGCAGATTTAAAAATTCTATTGTGAAACCTATTTTAGGGTATTATGTACAATTATTTGCAATACTAAAATAATAATGGTTCATTTCTTCTTTTTTTGATTTCCAAAATAATTTCTTTACAACTGGCTTAAATATGTTAGTAATCTCTATGGTTTTGGAACTTTAATCAATCTTGGGCTTGAGTTCAAAACTTAATTAATGGATTCAGTTTAAAGTAAAAATTGTGTGAAAAAGTTTATTTCCTCCTCTCCTCTAAAAATCTGAAGCATTTGCAATTCAGTGTACTGAAAATGGTAGATATACCATTGGTGAGCCTTACGTTATTTCTACACCTAATTTTATAGTCTAATATATTCAAAGTTGTTTACATAGACTTTTGAGGATAGGATAATATGGTTTCTCATTAACTTTTCAACTCTGTCTTCTTACTCTTCTCACCAATAATCTCTGCTTATATGAATGTAATATCCCCACCATTACTGAACACACTATGATCACTACAGATTTCCCATCTTTAACATTCACACATCTATTAGCAAGGATACATTTGATTCTATTCTTCTCAGTCAAATGTTGTTTTCATTAAAACATTCTCGTCCAGGCTGAGAGGCAATCTTAGCACTTGGAACTCTGAGGCAGAAGGCTTGCTATTCTAGAATACAAGCATAATTCCCTTCTTAAATTGATTCAAAGTATATTTGTAGAATATGCTGTTATTGTTTGTCTGTTGTTGTGGTTAAACCATAGTAACCAAATGCAACTTGAGTAGTAAATAGTTTATTTCTTTTTATAGGAACCCAAGGCAGGAACTCAAAAAGGGGAACTTAAAGTAGAAACTATTGAGGATAGCTGCTTATTGGCTTGTTCCCTTTGGTTTGCTCAGCTTTCTTTCTTATACAACTCATGACCATCTGGCCAATAATAGCAATGCCAATAATGCCAATAGTGGGCTGGTTCTTCCTGATCAATTACTGATTAATAAAAGGGCCTACAGACTTGTCGAGAGCCCAATATGATAGAAGTAATTTCTCTCAGTTTCTGTCAGGTTCAGTTTACTATTGAGTAAAACTGAGATTAGCCATTATACCATTATTATTACATGAAAGAGTAAATCAAAGAAAACAATCAGTCATTGTGAGACACAGTTTAATAGTATGTCTGTTACATACTATAGTAAATAGTTGTTGTGGTTGAAAAGAGTAAATTTTCTTAACAAACTCAATGTATTTAAACACTTGGCCTCACATTGATGGCATAGGTTCGGGTTATTGTGCAATCTTTAGGAGATGTCATCTTGTTGGAGGAAGTATATCACTGTGAATGGGCTTTGAGAATTCATAGCCTTATACCATTTCCAGTTTGCTCTATTTATTTCTGATAAATCCAAAGTTTCAATATTTGGCAATCATACTTGCCATTTGTTGATATTCCTTCCACTGAAAGTATTTGCCTGACTATATTCTGTAACTGTAGTTCTGGTCATGATATTTCATAACAGTAATAAAATATAAGTAATATAAAATTTTGCATCAAGATCAGGAAATGCTTATTATGAACTTGAACATTTTTTCATAAAAATGTTTTTCATGCTGTAAGCAGAGCATAATTGACCACTCTAACAGGAGTCTGTAAAACAATAGTTCTGAGAATATTTGTGGATTAGGGAGATGAAGCAAACTATATTAAAAATATGGTTAGAGCATGATTCATGTGATATATTAGGAAAATATCTGAATAAATTCTGCTCCTATCCTGAGAATTAACATGTTGAAGTTAAAAGTAATGAACTTTGATAGAGGAAATGTAGTCAGTATGATGTTAAAAATAGCTCTTATGTAGGTCTACAATGTAAAAGAACAACTGAACCAAAACTAAATACAAATATGGTTTGTCTTTTCCTAGAAAAACTAGGAACCACTAGGAAGATTAATATTTCAGCCAAGGCATGTATAAAAAGAGAGGCTGTATTTACTAAATCGATGATAACTATTAAGGGGAGGTTTCAGGGTTTGTGCCAGTGCAATGGAAAAGACTATTGTTTTCAGCAAAATCCCAATCGTTTGATTTTACCAAGAAGAATCAGAAACCAGATGCCAGGGTGAAGGCCTGTTAGCTCAAAGAGACAAAGAAAGCACTTAGCTGAATTTCTTCTACAGATGAGACCCCTAAAAGAAGTTCTTCCTTCACACCATCTCTAAAATTTCTCAAACTGAATGTCCCTCCTTTATATTTCCTGCGTGTCTCTTTATCAGTCCCTGTGACTTCCTCTTACTCTCTGTTTTTTTTTTTGTTGTTTTTTTTTTTTTCCCTATCTCCAACTCTTGATCTATGGTTGACTTTATATAATCCGGTTTACAATAAACAGAAAGCTATTGGTTTGAATTTGTGTATCAGGGTCGAGCTGTACCACATGTAAAAACATTTTTTCCAGTAAATAACACAATCTCAGAGTTTACAGTATGATCAAATATTCTTCAACAATGATCCTTTTCTGGGCAAGATTCATTAAGCCAAGCTTTTAACTTGTTAAAGGGGAAGCCTTAGTGCCTGCTTGCTCCTAGAAACCAATTGCTTTATCATACAAAAGCAGCTACAAAGTGGTCTAAGGAGCTTGAGATCCATCCCAAGCTGAACAACAAAACATGGGATTGCATCAGTGTTGTTCACATGGTTCTGATTTTGAAGGAATAAAGGATGCAATTATCAGGGGATCATGGATTATTTTTTCTGTGCTTCCAAAAAGCTGGTGATGCAAGAGATGTTGGAGATCTGCTAGAGTTTTTCTAAGAAGGGTATGAAAGATGATTCAGTAAAACTTTTAAAGTGAAGCTATGAAGCTGTGAAAGTGAACTTACGGTTATGATGAAGCCCTCAACATGTTGGAAATATTACAGTCAGAAGGCATGTACCAAGGGACGTTATACATAGAAATGTCTCAGATTTAAGAATTATGTTCTAGAAAGTCAAAGCTATAGAGATAAATTAATAAGGTTTATCAATTGTTAATGTTGAGGTCCAAGAATTATCTCACAAACCACACAAACACAAATCTTAGTCAGATAGTGATGTTTATTGAGCTTACGACCAAGTGCTGGTCAACCAAATTCGTGAGCTAAACCCTGATCACGAGTTAAGATCCTACAGAGTTTTAAGCCTATATTCCCTAAACATCTGTGCCATGCTATTTTACCATCAGGATTTAAGGATAGAGGATTTCCTTAGGGACATATCTTTGTTGTACATTTTTCCTGCTCCCATTGGTTGGGATATACAACTGTGACAGGGGACTTTCCTTGCTAACATTCATGTCCTAACATGTCAACAAGGATGGGACTTGTCTAGCAGTCATGTCTTAACTTTCCCACTAGGAGTCAGTTACGTACATGTCTCTTCTTGCCCAATAGGATGTCAGTTCCTAGGTACATGTCTCTTTCTGCCAAGTTGGATGTCAGTTTCCAGGGAGGTCTTGGGAACTTAAACTTTACTTAACCACTATTCAAAATGGAGCTCTTATTCCAATTAGTTTCTTATATTGGTGCAGGTGTATCTCTTATGCTGGAGGTCTAGCCCAGGGGCAGCTTATACCATAAAAGATTATACACAGGTACAGGAAAGTGTGTTGGGTGGTTGGCTCAGTCCAAGCTTATTTGGGGTAACTACACAAAACAGTTTTATTAATTTTTATCATGATTTGTTTCCAAGGACACAGAACATAGCAGAATATGTAATCAATCCTAGCATTAGAAAGTATCCTAGTAACAGCAGAAATATATGAGAAACTTTCCTTATAATGGCATACTAACAAAGTAACTTGACCTAGGCCTTAACATTTTACCTAGACCTTAGCATTCCATGTAGGCCTTAATATTTTCCCTAGGCCATAACAGAAAATACCAAGATTTCTCCTTACCAGAGAACTGATGACCAGATAAGACTTGAAGAATAGAGAAAATGAAGAGTGATTCTTATTTCTCCAGAGACCTTAAGATCAAAGAACTGTGGTAGTTGTCAGATAATTAGTATTTCAATCACAGTCCAATCAGACATTACTAACCAATAGAATTCCCAAATATTCCCAGCATATCTAACAAGCAGGAGTAGACTGAGAAAAATTACAGTCAGCATTCAATGGATGGTGAAGGAGAAAAACATGGTTGTCATATCTAAGACTAAAAATGCTATTATCTTATTATAATAATTTTGTTGGAAATTGTCATTTAAATGTAAACAGTTTCATTTTGGATGTCAACATCAAAGATGATCATAATATTTTTTCTATTGATTTAATCATTAATGTGGTTGCCAGACACATGGTTACACTGATAATTCTATAGGAAGTTAAGCTTTTAACTTTTTTCTACAATTTCACAGTAAAACATGTGCTCATCTCTATTTCCAGAAATAAAGACTTGTCCGTTAATCTAGTATGGAAAATATTGAAATTTACCTTTCACTTCTGCATGCCAAATGCTATCTGTAAATACTTTTGCCTAAAATTGATGAGACGGCTTTTAGGAATTTTTCTCTTGCCTAATGATGCCTGCAGCATTTCCAGCTGTGTGTGAAAATATATAGCTCTAGAGTTTTATTGCTTCATGGGACTTGTTGAGCTGCATGGAGTTGGACGGGGGCCAACTTTAGCATGGTTCCTTGCACAAAGGGGGAACCTCATCTCTTGGCAAACATGCAAAACCCTCAACTCCACTGATTCTCAAACTATAAATTTTTATCAGCAAATATTCCAGATACTGTTTATATTCAATTTTAACAGGCATGCTCTGTGGAATTGTTTTGGGACTGAATTATAAATTATATTCAACCAAGAAAACACTGTGGACAAAATAGTTCAACCAAATCTTTATTATACAATTTTTATCTTTTTTTTGTTGTTGTTGTCTGTTATTGTTATTGTTGGTATACCCACACATGTGCATGCATGCGTGTGTATGTGTGTGTGTGTGTGTGTGTGTGTGTGTGTATTTGTCATGACATGCTTGGCAATAAGAATCCTTACCGAATTAAATATCTTGTTAGTCCATCACTAAAAATCTTACATTAAAACATATGCAATTAGTGTTGAATAGTTTCAGTCATCTGAAAACAAAGATTTTAGGTTTATTGACCACCTGTAAGATTATGAATCAAATAGCACATTTTGTTTTTCCTTTATAATGTGTATTTTTCTTTTATATTTCAGACAATTTAAAATCATAAATTCTTGGCTCTGGATTTCAGGCTACTTAATACCATTGGAATCTTAGCAGTGAGCTTATGAATATAAAGAAACCTTTCAAAGAACCTTGTCATTTTAAGACTACCAAGATACTGTGGAGGGAAATGCAAGTGGAAACCTGAATTCAAAATCTGGCTTACACATTCTTTTACTAGTTCTTTTTCAAAATGAAGCTCTGAATAAGTTGTGTTCTTTGTCTTTGAAATTCAATACCAACCAAAAACATATGGCAATATTCGTTAGTTTCAAAAATAGATGGCAGATAATTAATGTAGTTTAGAATAATGGAAAACAAAACCTTTAGAAGTTTGAGTTGGTAATTGTGTATGGGACAATACAAATGTCCTCTGCTATGGACTACATGTTTGCATTCATCACGAAATTTGTATTCTGAAACCTATCCTTAGTATGAGAGTGTTTGGAGATATGCTTTTAAGAGGTGACTAGGTCTTGCTGGGGAGCTCTTATGAATAAGAGTTGTGTCCTTAAAGACTACTGACAACCCTCTATGCAATGTGATATAGTCAAAGGCTCTATTGAAGCCTAAAGAATTGAGCCTGTAGCAGGTATTAAATTTTTACTGACCCCTTGTTCAGGGGGCTTTACTGCCGTCAGTTCTGTAAAGAAAGAAATCCCAGTAATGTCTTAGTTAGGGTTATTATTGTTAAATGAAACACCATGAACAAACGCAACTTGAGGAGAAAAGGTTTTTTGGCATAGAGACTGTGAGTCCCTGAGGGAAGCCAAGGCAGGATCTCAACTCAAGCATGAACCTGGATCTATGAGCTAATACAGAAAGGCCATGAACAATTTTGCTCCTCATGGTTAATTCAATTTGAATTCTTTTAGCACTCAGGAACACCAGCCCAATAGTGGACCCTTCCAGATCAATCACTAAGTAAGAAAATACTTTATAAAGTCTACCTGCAGCCCTATCTAATGGAGCCATTTTCTCAGTAGAGGTTTCTTCCTCTCAAATGATTCTAGCTTGTGTCAAATTGAAATAAAAGTAGCTAGGAGAAGTAGTCTCTAAGCCAGTCAATTTACAATATTTTATTATGTGGCCTGAATAGATCAAGATACCACTTCTACATTTTTATATTATTATTTCCAAGCATGTGTTCATTTCAAAAGAATGCTACTATTTGATGCCAATGGATATAGTAAAAAACATTTTCCTGTAGCCATAAATAATTTCCCTGCACTTAAATAAATTTTATGTACTAAACCCATCTTTAATAGAAGTGAAAATCATAATTAATTATAATTTGTATGTACATTACTCTCAGTGTTTTTATTTGTATATGCTTATATGTATATAAACGTGTATGTGTATGTGTTTGTATACCTGAATGTGGAGGTCAGACATCAGTGACATTATTTTTCTATCACTTTCAGTACAAGTCATTCATTATATATGGAGATTACTGATATGCCACACTGGCTTGCCAGTTTGTGTAGCAGGATGGTTTCCTGCTGCTATATTATTTGCAATAAGCATGGTGGCTGGGGAGGAGCTAATGTGGGAGGAGTGAGGAGAGGAAGAGGAGAAGAGAAGAGAAGAGAAGAGAAGAGAGAGTAGCAGCCATGAAGAACCACACATGGGTCCAGAACAGTCCTGGGTAACGATTTGTATCTTAAGGTTAGGTATTGGGTAACATCTCTAATTGTGTGAGCATCTTGTTAATTGAGCATTTCCAAATATATAAATACTGGATAATATTTAAGCAATAAGTCTTCGTTTTACCAGGTACTGTGGGCATGGCAGGTATTCTGGGGTTCAGCCAAGCTTTATGGAGACAGCGTGGGAGATTGGCAGAGCCATCACATGCTGGCATCTCGTGGGTGCCAGGACTGACCAGTGTTTCTGGCCAGGTGGAGCCATGATCTCACAGGTCTAGTTGTGGCACATGTGGCCTACGGCCGCTCTGGACGCAGAACTTGGCGGCCTGAGCTAAACAGCATTGCACCTCATAGATAGTCAGCCCGCACAGAGGCATTTTAAAAATATTACCCGCAACAAGTTTGCCTCAGGTTTGTCTTCTTTACTTCCCCAGACCTGGGATTACAAACATACCCAATAGTGTTTGACTTTTTCTGTGGGTATTAGGAGGCCAATCTCAGGTCCTCATGCGTGTGAATACCCTTGACATGTTTTGATTTTATTTAGTATTTCAATCATCTTAACTTTTTGCTCCATTTCATTCACACACACCACACACACACACACACACACACACACATATATATATATATGCACACATTTAATTTTATTTGGAGAAAAGGATCATATTTAAAGACTACAGAAATTTAAAGTAACATGGGAAGACAAGATACCAAATTTTATAGACCATATTTATTCTATTACATTTCTTTAGAGAATAAAGATAGGGCCTTTCATTAAAATTCAGAAAATCTAGGCACTAACTCTGGCCTCATCACTCCTGGACTTACTTTGGAAGAGAAATATTTTCTGCCCAACTGCCGTGACAAGGTCAATGCAAAGATAAAATATGTATAAACTTATTTTATAAATTATAAAGCCCAATCTATGTCTAATCTATTAATATTTATTGCTAGATCCAAGGCAAGGAGTGTTTGAAGGAGATTCAGAATGGACTATTTAATTTGATATTTTTATATTATAAAGTAATATAAATTACACATAACACTGCTTTGATGACCACAAACCTACAACTTGATAGCCCAGGGATCTAAAGTAAAGCTAAATAATACTAGAGTATGAAGAAAAAAATGTGGAAATAAAATGGTCCCTAATGACATTTTTCTATACTCATAGATACTGGTCTTATTCAACCATCATCAGAAAAGTTTCCTTCTGTAGCGGATGGGAATAAATATAGGGACCTAAAGTTAGAAATTATGAATAAAATGAGACTATGTTAGTCAAAATTGATTGCTGTGAAGACACAACATGACAATGGCAACTCTTATAAAGGAAAACAATGACTAGGAATGGTTTACAGTTAAGAGGTTTAGTCAATTGTCATCATGGCTGGAAGCATGGCAACATGCAGGAAGACTTGGTGGTAGAGAGGAGCCAGGAGTTTTATGACTGCGCAGGAGAGAGAGACAGAGAGAGACAGACAGAGAGACAGAGACAGAGAGACAGAGAGAGAGAGAGAGAGAGAGAGAGAGAGAGAGAGAGAGAGAGAGAGAAGAGAGACAGAGAATGAATCACTGTACTGAATTGAATATTTGAAATCTCAAAGCCAATGATAGTCTACATCAAAGTCACACCTATTCTAAGAAGGCCACACAACTAAGAGTGCCATTCTGCAGGAGTCTGTGGGGATGATTTACATTCAAACCACCACATTTCACTCCCTGGTCCCCACATAGGCTTATAGCCATATCATAATGCAAATATTGCATTCAGTCTAACTTGAAAAGAACCCATAGTCTATAACTGTCTCAATATCATTTCAGTCTCAAGTTCAAAGTCTCGTCTGAGACTCATGACAATCTTTTAACTCTAATCCATATAAAAGCAAAATCAAAAACCATATTGCACACTGCTAATATATACTTGTACAAGGTACACATTACCATTTCAAAAGGAAGGAAATGGAACATAATGAGGGAATACTGAACAAAAGCAAGACTGAAAAACAGTTGGGCAAACTGCAAATACTCCACCTCCATGTCTCATACCAAAATACTCTTCAGGCCCCCAACTTCTTTAAGCTTTATTGACTATAACATACTTTTTTCTTTTGGGCAGGTTCCACTCCTTGTTAGACGTCTTCCTTGGCAGACATCCTGGACTCAGACTACCACAGAGACTTTGGAACACACAGCTCTAAATGAGATGTCTTCATAAAATGTTTCCCTTTACAGTTCAAGGAAGCCCACAGAATGAAGTTGGAAGGCATTATGAGCCAGAGGGGATGATGAGTATCAGGAATACAAGTTCTAAACCAACTGAACAAAGTGCCTATGACCTCACAGAGTCTGAAGCAGCAGCCACAGGAGCTACAGGGTCGGCATTAGATCCTTTGCACACATATTATAGCTTTCGGTAAAGTATTTTTAAGGAACTCCTGAATCTGTGAACTAATAAGTCTCTGATTCTTTTGCTTTCTCTTGAGACTCTGTTTATTTTGTTGGCTTGCCTTGTCCAACTTCAGTGTGATGATTTTGTTTTGTTTTATTTTATTATATTTTTATTTTATTTTGTTTTTTGTTATCTTTTAGAAGCCTCTTTTTTTTTTCTAATGAAATACAGAAAGAAAGTGGTTGAGAAGGTGGGGAGGAACTGGGAGGTGTAAAGGGAGGAAAAACTTTAATCTGGATATAGTACATGAGAAAAAAATCTATTTTCAAAAGGAGGTAGGAGGAGAAGTTCCCAGAATAAAATCATACCTTACATTGAATCTTCAACGAGGCTGACTAACTGATGATTGTGGAGAGGTTTCAATATTGTGGATACAGACCTGATTAAAATTGATCTTGAGCTGTCTTTATTCTATGAATAGGCATTTCTAAGAAGTTTCATGAAACAAATGAAACTAGAGAAACCTAAGTCTATGTTTCCTCACCACTGTCACTTCTATTTGGCTCTGGAATAAACAAACCTTCTTCCCTTGGAGGAGATAACAGTGTTCTTTCATTAACAAATGAATATATTAATCTTCTATTTTAGTGAATTATATTGTGCTCATTTTCATAATTTGCTATTTAGATGCCTCATTTTAGATCTGGCTAATTAAGGATAAAAATCTATATATTTATTTGAATTATCTACTCATAGAAATTATTAGATATGGTATATATTTTGTATAATAATATTACGTCATGGTATAACTTCTAAAACCAAGTAATTAAATAGCCTTTTCTGTATCAGACAATAGCTTAATTTTAGCCAAAGAAACGGTTTAGAGCAGTGTGTTCAATAGAAGTTGCTTTGTGAAAGAAATGGCCCACATCAGCATTACTACATATCATGGTTGCAGTCATGTTTGTCTATTATGCTAGTAAATGAAGATAATGTAACCAGAAGCTCAATGTTCCTTAATTTTATTTAAATTCATTTTTATATTTAAATGGTCATATATGATGAGTGACCACCTTTACAGATAAGGGAGCTGTATACTGTTTTGATCTATCAAGAATCATTTCCTTGTTTTAGAAAATGGTGAATGTAAAATTATAAATGTGTTTAAATTATACCCAAATGAGTATTTTTGCAAAGCAATGTATAGCTGCTTCTGAAAGACCAGTTAGTTCAATCCTGCACAATCAAGTTCCTTGATCTATTTGTCACTCCAAGTCGATACAGTCTCTTGCAATCAGGCATAGCACTTCCATGCTCAGCAGCAAAACATGGCAAAAAAAAATGTATTTAAATACTCAGCAGTAATAAAAATGCCTTCACTTCAATTTATTTGGTCAGAAATGGGGAAAATGTCTTGGTAGTGGAGAGTACATGCTGTTGTAATTAGTCACTGTTAAGATATTTAAAAGATATGCAACCTTAGGTTGATAGATTGTATTACTATGCAATCCCATAATGTCTTTCTTTTGTAGTTATTAAGAGAAAACATCTTTTATCTAAATTCTGGCTCATGTGACTTTTGTGAAAACTTGGGTTTAAAATATATGAAGAATACATGATTGCTCTTGAATGATAAAGTCTTATGTTGAGGACTCAAAGTGAGTCTTATTTTTTCTGTGTGGTTTCCTATCAGATGGAATCCTATGAGGATTGAAAGCAGGTACTGAGAAGAAGACTTTTTTTTTCTTTGCAATCAGGAAAACACTGGATATTCTGGCTGTATTGGAAGCCAACCTGGCTTTACTAGAAGCTATTCTGGCCTCTCAAGCCTTCCAGTATGATATGCAAATCCAGTGCCTTGAGGAACAGAGAGTGTAATCCTATTATAGTCTCAAAGTTTTCTGAGTCTATACAATCCTGATTAGCCTTGGTAATCACCTGGCTTCTTTGTTGGATATTATTAGGATCTCCGGTGTTTTCACACCCTTTCTCATCAGAAAATATGATTCAGGGCCCAGATGCTTCCAAGATCCTCATCTGTCAGAGAAAAATACAGCATCATCTCTTTCACTTCCGGTTGGCTTCAAGGATGTTCTAATAAAATAGTTACATAAATATGTTATTAAACAACCACCATGCCAAAATTTTATCAAATTAAAGAATGATTTCATCTTGTTATATCTTTAATATTTGATCAAATTACTCTGTCACCTCAAACTTCAAAATAACCATTCATTCATGACTCCTGCTTTTTGCATGGGTAATAGAGTCATGCAGATTTTCAAGTGTGTTCAATTTGCTCAGTTTCATTCCATAATTAAAAACATGAATGGAAATTCAGAAAGGAATCACACCTTACAGGACCTTGTGGAAGGCTGACTAACTCCTAAGAGGTTCAGTGACCATGAGAGTGCTGTAATGCCCCCTTGCTCTTTGTCTAGTTACAATAACTCTTTTGCTGTTTTAAGTCCCTGAAATAGTCATTCTTTGTATCTACCTTTATATCCTTGGGACAAACAAGTGAAATCTTTTGAAATGTATTAACTGACCAAAACTGAATCAAACAAACAAAAGGCTAAGATATCATAAGGCAGCGTTCGAGTGTTTAACAGGTTCACCCCTCTGCTTTGTTATAGCTATATAATGTTTCCACCAGTGAAAGGCCTCTTGGTTTATGAGTTTTTTTATTCTAGTACTATAAGCTTCATCAAACTGTTATGATGATAGAACATAGACATGAAATAAATTAATCTGTATTCTCCTGCTATGTTCAAGAACAGAACACATACCATAATATTATGTTTAACAAAGTCTATATTTTCTTATCCTGCATTTGAGAATGTAAGCAAGCTTTTTTGTCAGGTAATAAGCTCTCCATAAATATTAAGGAAGTGACAATACAGATACATGGTTGTCTGTAGGGTTTTCTGAATTCATTTGGCTTACCTCCCACATGGGATGTGCGGGGAGTATTGTTACTGAATGTAAGTTTTACTTTCAGATTTAATGAATCTATTATATCATGAATTTACACTATCATTCACTTCCTGTGTCTCTGCCTTCATTTAAGATGACACTTTGATCAAAGTGGCAAAGCATGAAATTATGGCCAGATGTAAAAATGTCACATGCTATTTCAAAGTCCTCTTGCAGCTAGAAAATTTTCTGATTATCTGGTCCTACTAAGGGAATTAAAATTCAGTGTGCCTGACATTACAACATGTTTTAACAAGAGCACAATTACATTTCTACCCTGTTACAGTATAAGGTTGCCTCGTGAGAATTGTTACACGAGTCCATAGAGGGTACGAGCTGTCACAAGGCATCAGGATACACAGGAGGGTAAATGAAGGCAGTATATTTTTTCCTTTATGAAAGTCACTAATTGCATTTTGTTTTAAAATAGGTGTCTCTATGCCTGAAGCAAGCCCAGAGAATGTAAGAAAAGTCAGAGTATTTTCAAATTATGTGGTGAAATCTATTACTTTCTGTAAAATAGGAATGGTAGCTATTTCACCTTCTTACAAGAATTCTAGGCCATATGCAGTAGCTCACAATCATGAAAAATGAGACATTTTGAAAATATGTCTGCAGAATCACCAGGTTCATTTTTCTAAACAAAGAGAAAAAGTCCTTTGTGTGCTTCAATTCCTGTAGAAAAAAATATTGATAGAGCATCTACTTCATACCAGGATATTTACTGGGCTCTGGGGAATGGGGAGAAAGGGCACATAGATATAGTTCTTAGTTTCAAAGACTTTTTAGGCCAGCAGATGAGACAGAAATGCAAATTAAAATATTTTCCTTGTGAGAAAGAAAATAAATAATTACAATCCAAAGAAAAGAGATACTTTCTAAATATTTTTCAAAGAAAGCACTTAGATCTAATAAAACTAAAAAAAAAAAAAAATTGTCTACAAAAATACTAGTCACTTTTAGCCATGTTTTTTTATTCTAAGAAACAGAAAATTGAGGTAATCCTTCTACTTACAATTCTTCCAGGTAATATATCTTTCTTTCTTTTCTTTTTTCTTTCTTTCTTCTTTCTTTCTTTCTTTTCTTTCTTTCTTTTCAAATTCAGGAATTCTATTCACTATATATCAGAGACATTGTCAACAGCAAATAGAAAATAACATTTACTGTTTTATTGACAGCTGAGATTTATATCTCATGTGAACAAACAATAATTTTAACATGAATATACCCAGCATAATGAGGAAGCTGAAGAAAAGGGAAAAGGAGTTAGGTGAGGTCTTTTAGGAGCACTTGGGCAGGAAGGTAGCTGCACGGAGAAGTCCATTGCTTATGTCCTTATGTTGCGAAGGACAGCCCAGCATTTGTCATTGATCTGTACATATACTGAGTATTAGTAGAAGACTTATTTGAAAATGTCATTTTGGTTATGTTTCTGTGTAATTTCAGTAGCACAAAAAGAGGCTTCACTTTATAGAGAGTAAGAGCAATAATTACATTGAAAGTTTGCTCAAAGTTTTCTTTTTTTAATTGTTTAGTTGTCATACATTTTTAAAATTTTATCATTTTTTTTTACACTCCAGATTTTATCCCCCTCCCACTCCACTCTCTCACTGTTCCACATTCTATACCTCCTCCCCCACCCACTGTCTCTTGGAGGATGTCCCAATACCCCACCTGCCACCCCACTAGACCACTCCACTCCCTGGGGCTTCCAGTGTCTTGAGAGGTAGGTGCATCTTCTCTGACTGAACCCAGACCTGGAAGTCCTCTGCTGTGTATGTGTTGCGGGCCTCATATCAGCTGCTGTAAGCTACCTGGTTGACATTCCAGTGTTTGAGAGATCTCAGGGGTCCAGGTTAACTGAGACTTCTGGTTCTCCTGCAGGGTTGCCCTCCTCCTCAGGTTCTTCCAGCTATCCCCTAATTCAACCACAAAGGTCAGCAGCTTCTGTCCATTCGTTGGGTGTAAATACCTGCATCTGACTCTTTCAGCTGCTTATTAGGTCTTTTGGAGGGCAGTCATGATAGGCCCCTTTTTGTGAGCACTCCATAGCCTCACTAATAGTGTTAGGCCTTGGGGCCTACCCTTGAGCTGGATCCCACAAAATTTTCGACTTGTTTTGTGTTCTGTGCAACTTTTGGTGCTACTCATTTCTGTAATTAGAGGAAGGCCAAGTGTAGTGGTTAATCTTGATGTTCTACTTGATTGATTATTGAATAAACTAAGAGAAAAGTCTTTGGGCATATTCTGAAAGGATTAACACAGATGGGAAGTTGCACCCCACAGACTAAGACCTCGATGCAATGGCTCAGATACAAGCAAGAAACATGTAAAACTAATCTTTGTATACCTGCTTTTTTTCTCCCTTGATGGTGAGTGCATCTGCTCTGTTTTCTCTCACTGCTGCTGCTCTGACCCATTTCCTTTGGCCTGCTAATGTGCAGTGAAGACAGTGGCACGTTAATTCCTCCAGGATTTACATGTTAAATTGGCAATGTGTGAGGTATCCATACTCATGAACTGAGAAACCACCTGTTCTCATCCTCTCTAGAACACTAGTCTAGAACACTAGTCATTAGTCATTTTTGGACTACACTGTATATATTGCGTAAGCCAATCTTATCAATGTCTTTTGCAATATTTATCTATCAGTTTCACTTCTTCATAGAATCCCAATACACCAACTATTTCTGTTCCAAATTTTACCTTTTGTTTATGTGCACTTTTTGTGTGATTAAAACATCTTTTCTTGAGTTTCTTTAATTCTCTAATTCATTCTTTTAGTGCAGTTGAGTAAATCTGACTTGTCATATAACAACCAGGCTTTCTTAATTCACCATCAATGAATACTTCTTACTGAAATTGCCACCGAGGATTTAACAACAAATGGGAAAACACTGAGTGGCCAGTGGTGAGGAAATCACCTTGTGATTGGTTTGGAAACATATTGTGTGTTTTTAGTGTCTCTGTAGTATTATAGAAGAAACCAAATATATCTGCAATAACTGAGTAATAATTCCTTTTCCTAAACAAATTTGCCATTGAAATCCACCCGTGATATAGAGAAGTAGAAAAAAAAGAGAAAACTAACATATTTTGTATTACTCTTTGAGTGATGTAAAGAAACATGTAGCCAATTTGTTACCCAGCCCGATCTTGCCTTGGTGAATTCACTGCACTAGGCACAAAACAAACAATTTAAGGAAAAGAAATGTTTCTCTGCTTCTAAATGTGCAACTATAGAGGAAAAAAAAAAACCAATTAAGAGTGCGTTATCAAAGTTTAAGGTGCAAAAGTTTCTTAAGCCAGCTGTGAAGAGCTCATTGAATAAAATTCCCAACACATGAATGCCATGATGTATTTAGGCATGGTGTTTGTGACTGACTGACTCAGGTAACCCTACGCTCAGAAAAGAGCTGAGAAAAGTAAAGCCATGATTCATATAGAAAAGAAGGCATTGGCTTTCCATTTTTGTAGTCAAGATGTATTGTGAGAAAGAATATACTGATCGTGTGACAGTGCTTAGTTTATTCGGAAGTGTGAATAATTAAGTGGATAAATTAAAGATCAGAGTATTTGCTTGTCCTTTCCCCACAATGGAAATAAGCTTTGCTTCAAAACTCTCAATGGTAAACAGTAACTAGTATATCTGTTTATTATGAAGGCACCTGGCTTGCATTATCATCAGTTGATTTTATTGATTTGGCAGCTTAGGTGATCATTTCTTTTTGTATATATTAGATAGAGAAGTGATTTGAAATGTGTTATATAAGAAAATATAGGTTGGAGTCATGACATTTGCTGGTCTTAGGGAAAGCACTTTGAATTTCCCATGCACTACAATAATCCAAAAAGAAATTATTTGGATAAGATAGACTTCCCAACACACATTTGTTTTGTACATGTAATGTGAAAACATATCATATTTTTCTTTTTGTTACCCTAGAGAGCAGGATGGTGCTTTTAAGGAATAGAATTAGAAGTATCATATTTTTAAATTGGTTATTTTATTTATTTACATTTCAAATGTTTTCCCCCTTCCGGCTCTTCCTTCCACAAAGCTCCCATCCCATTTCCCTACTCCTTTGCCTCTAAGAGGATGCTCTTCTACCCATCCACCCATTCTCACCTCACTGCCCTAGCATTCCCCTACACTGGGTCATGGAGCCTTACAGGACCAAGGGCCTCCTCACTCACTGATGCCAGAAAAGCCATCCTCTGATACCTATGTAGCTCAAGCCATGGACTCATTCATATATCTCTTTGGTTGGTGGTTTAGTCCCTGGGAATTTTGGGGGATCCAATTAGTTGATATTGTTGTCCTTCCTATGGGGTTGTAATCCTCTTCAGGTCCTTCAGTCCTTCTAACTCAGATTTTTAGGGATCACATTAGAAAACCCTACTGTTTTTGCTTTCATTTCTGTTTCTTCAGTGATGGCAGAACAGATGACGTAGCCTACCAATTACAGTTAGAGCTGTGCTATCAAATTTTACTCTGTGCAAGAGATCTTAACATAGCTAACAAATGAAAAGAGACTAGAAAATATATTCGATCAATATCTTATTTCTGGTACTGACTAGTCTTTTATTTCTGTTAAAAATAAACTACTCATATTATCATCTAAAAGTCTAAAAGAGTAAATCTAAGATGGCAAATATATTTGTGTATAAGTCTTGTGACATAAGTTCCTCACATCACCTATCTTTGGTGATTGGAAAATCAACACATTCTTTTTGTTCATGAAGATTGTATTAAGATTTTACTAGACCCACAGCATTAGTGCTACCAATAAATGAATGAATGAATGAATGAATGAATGAACAAATAAATAAATAAGAAGAAAGAAGGCAAAACCTAGCCAATGAAGTAAATTATCTTCTGTGTTCACTGAATAAAAATATTCAAATTCTATTATTTTTAAAGTTACAAAATAATTGGTAACTTGGAAAGTGTGAGAATAACAAAACACAAAGTAATTGATTGAATAGTAATTTAGACAATGAAATAAATTGAATAGTATTTAGACAATGAAATAAACTTGAGTCCATAGTAACATAAATAATCTTAAAGTATATAGAGAATAAGGGAACTAAGTTTATTATGAAAGAATTTCAACTTAAACAATAAAAGCAAAAATCAAAAAATCCTACTTGTTTACTAAAATAAGTGACTTGAAATTTTATGGGAAAAACCCATTTAATGTAGTTTCTATTTTTCCAAATTTCCCAATACCAAAAATTGTGAAGTAATAGGATATAAAAACCTTAATCAAATGAATTAGATCAACATTGTCAATTGTCCATGTGGGAAAAGGAGGCCACAGTGGTAGAGTCCTGGAGGCTTCCAGGCAGCAGGTCCCACATACAGGAGAAAGGTCTGGAGTTCCAGAGGCTGGAAGCTTTGGCGATGGCAGGCCCAACAATACAAGGAAGTCCTTGGTTCCAAAAGGGTTTATTTTCATGGCGGGTGGTGGATGGATCTGGATGTACCCCCCCCCAACTCAGGGCAGAACTGAGTTAAATAGGGAGGGAGAAAGGGGAGGTTCTGGGGAAGGTTGTATAACTGGCTCTGCCCTCTGCCCTTCATTCCTATGGACCTGAGGCCTGTAGTCACACCCTCTACCCTTGCACTTTGGGAGGGGCAGTAATGGCCTATGTGACTGAACAATGTAGGTCCATGGAGATTAAACTGCATGTCAGGACCCTGGGTTCTAGGGACTGGCCGAATTCCTGCCGTTTCTCCCTTGGAGTCTCAGGGTTCCAGGCTCATGCCCAGACAAGAACCAAGATACCCTTATGCAGTCCCACAGACCCAGTGAAAAGTAACCAATATATATTGTTTAAAGTCTGAAAATCCTGAGGACAACAGAAACTGAAGCAGAATGAAGAAAATCTATACTTTTATAATCATTTCTGTGACACTAAAACATGTTCAAAGTCAAATCTGATAAGTTTGGTGTAGGGATAGTCTTTGAGGTAGCTGATGCTCAAACTAGGCTTAGTATAGCATTCATTTCAAGTTGCTTGCAGATCCTAATATAGAACTCTCAGCGCCTTCTCCAGCACTTACCTCTGCTTGCATACTGCCATGCTTTCCACCATGATGATGATAGACTAATGGACTAAACATTTAAAACTGTAGCCAACCCCAATTAAAGGTTTTCCTTTATAAGAGTTGTGATATGGTGTTATTTATAAGCAATTGAAACTCTTAAGACACATGCAAACTTATCCTAAATTTTACAAAGCTTAAGAAAATCAGAAACAGTATAGTTAATCACACTTACTAAGCCACATCATAGATTAATTTATATATGCACTTCTTAACATACTGTCACAAAATTTAGAATTAAATTGATTTAAACATTGATAAAGTATGCTGACATGATTCAAATGTTAATACAAAACTATTAAAATTTGTAGTTTGTTAATTTGATATTGGTATAAAAATCCAGATAAGTTTAAATTCTAGTGTTTAAAATAGATCTTGATCTTTACTTCAAGAAATACTCAGTGATTAAAAACCTACTTTAGACCTAATTTTAAGGCAGAATTTATTAAACCTCATTAAAATAGTAGAATATATTTAAGAACTTAGATAAGGTAAGATATCTTGTATTTGACATCAATGCAAGTTTGATGTAAAGGGTTAAAATAGTAACTGAAACATTATCAAAAATTAATCTTTGTGATTTCCCCGCTCTTTCTACCTCCTTCCTTCTTTTTCATTGTCCTTATATTTCTCCAAATTTGACAGAATACTTGTTTATTTTTTCATGAAATTGGCTTACTCTCATAATTTTATTTTTTAAATCTGACATTTTATGAAGATAAAAGGAAAGTTATTTACATGTTAAATATATAAAGTACAATCAGAAGTGGGGTTTAAAGTGACTTATTCACTTAGTTATGCATTAAAGGCTATAACTAGTAAGTAGATTCTAGGATATAAAAGAATTTGTTTTCAAATATATATATGGCAAATTACAGTAAAATGTGAATGCAGATGGGCAAATGATGGGACTTTCACATTGAAGTAATACCATCCTAGAATTATTTGGAAAGTTCTTTTTAATTTTTTTAACTGCTTGGAAAGATAGGTACTATTTTGCCATAAATATTGGGCCTGAGATAGAAGATACAAAAAATCTATGTATTTGCTTCATTACAGATTTCACATGGAAAAGTAAAAATTAGTCACAAGAAGGCTCTACTGTTAGGATATTTCTCCCACCAAATTCCCTAGTTCCTTGATTTTTAAGTTGTTCATCCTATATAGTACAAAGAAAAGAAGGCTGTTTTTATCACATTCCATGTACCTATATTGCAAGGATAGTCCTTAATCTAGTTCTAATATCTCATTCTTCATCTCTTACCAGAATTTTCTTAACTCAAAGTTCTAGTTAAATTAATGAGACAACAAAAGGAGATCAAGGGAATGAAAATTGGCAAAGAAGAAATCAAGATATCACTGTTTGAGGATGATATAATAGTACACATAATCGAGCCAAAAGAAATTACCAGAGAACTTCTACAGCTGATAAACAACTTCAGCAAATTGGCTAGATACAAAATTAACTCAAACAAATCATAGTCTTCCTTTATACAAATGATAAATGGGCTGAGAAAGAAATTATGGAAACAATACCAGTCACAATAGCCACAAATAGGTTAAAATATCTTGGTGTACTCTTACTAAGCAAATAAAAGATCTGTATGACAAGAACTTCAAAACCCTGAAAAAAGAAATCAAAGAAAACTTCAGAAGATCCAAAGTTTTCACATGCTCATGTATGGTAGGATTAACTTAGTAAAAATGGCCATCTACAGATTCAATGAAATCCCCAACACAGTTCTTTACAAACATGGAAAGAGCAACTCCAAATTTCATATGGAAAAACAAAAACCCCAGGATAGACAAAACAATTCTTAACAATAGAATCATCATCCCTGACCTCAAGCTGTACTACAAAGCAATAGTGTTAACAACTCCCATGGTATTGAGTTAGACACAGACAGATTGATCAATGGCATCGAATCAAAGACCCAGAAATAAACCCACACACCTATGGACACTTGATTTTTGACAAAGAAGCCAAAACATACAATGGGAAAAAGAAAGCATCTTCAGTAAATGATACTTGTCTAACTGGCTGTATTTAGAAAAATGAAAATAGATCCATATTTCACCTTGCACAAAGCTCAAGTCCAAGGGGACAAAGGACCTCAACTTAAAACCAGATACACTGAATTAAATAAAAGTAAAAATGGGAAAGAGCCTGAAACTCACTGGAACAGGGGGAAATTTCCTAAACAAAAGTCCAGTGGCTCAGGCTCTAAGATCAACATTGATAAATGAGACCATATGAAACTGAAAAGCTTCTGTAAGGCAAAAGACAGAGTAATAAAACAAATGGACAACCTACAGAATGGGAAAAAATACTCACTAACCCCATATCTGATAGAGTGCTAACATACAAAACATTTAAAAAATCTTAAGAAGCTAACCTCCAAAAAGTCCAAATAACCCAATTAAAAAATGAGGTACAGAGCTAAACAGAGAGTTCACAACAGATGAACCTCAAATGGCCGAGAAGCACTTAAAGAAATGTTTAAAATCCTTAGTGATCCAGAAAATGCAAATCACAACGACCCTGAGATTCTACCTTACATCAATCAGAATGGCTAAGATCAAAAACTCAGGTGACAGCACATGCTGGCAAGGATGTAGAGTAATAGGAAAAGAAACCCCTCCAATGTTGGTGTGATTGCAAACTGGTATAACCACTCTGGAAATCAATCTGAAGGCTCCTCAGACAATTTAAAATAAATCTACCTGAAGACTCAGCATACCAATCTTGTGCATATATCCAAAAGGCAAACCGGGGCATGTGCTTCCATAATGTTCCATAGTGGCCTTATTTGTGAGAGCCAGAAGCTGGACAACCCAAATGTCCTACAATGGTAGAAAAAAATACAGAAAATATAGTACATTTATACAATGGAATACTAAGGCATCATAAGTTTTGCACGCAAATGGATGGAACTAGAAAATATCATCCTGAGTGAAACAACACAGACCCAAAATGCATGGTATATACTTACTAATAAGTGTATATTAGCCAAAGAGTACAGAATGTCTAAGATACAATCCTCAGAACTAGTTGCAGAAAGGCCAAATGAGACTGCTTCAGTCCCACTTAGAAGGGGGAAGAAAAATCATGGAAATTAGAGGAAGGGAGGGATTTGAGCAGGAGAGGGGAGGGGGAGGGGGAAGGGAAGGGAAGGGGGAAAAAGGATCATATATGGGGTGGGGGGGACAGGAGAGAACCCCAAGGGCCAGCAGAATGAATGGAAATATGCAGCCTCAGAAAGTAGGAGGTGTGGAGACTCTCTAGAAAGTACCAGAGAACTGGGAGTTGAGAGACTCTCAGGACTCAACGGGCCTAACCTTAGATGAAATGCCTAACAATGGGGATCTAGAAGTCCAAGTCCACCTCCAGGAGATAGACAGGGCCTCGAAGTAGGGATTGTGTAACCAATACACAGTCAATATTTCTGACTCAGAAGTGTTCCTGTCTAAAAGAACTACAGGGACAAAAATGGAGAAGAGACTGAGGGAAAGGCAATCCAGTGACTGGCCCAACTTGGGATGTGCCTCATGGGGAAACACAAGGCCTGACACTATCACTGGTGCTACGGTGTGCTTACAGACAGAAGTCTAGCATGGCTGTCCTGTGAGAGGCCCAATTACAAGCTGACTGAGACAGATGCAGATACTTACACCCAGCATTGGACTGATGTTGGAGACCCCTATGGTTTAATTAGGGGAAGGATGAAAGTAGAATAGTAGGGCAACCCCGTAGATAGACCAGTATTTTCAAATAATCCCAACACCAGGGGCTCCTAGACACTGAGTCATCAACCAAACATCATCCAGGGTCCAAGGCATACACAGTTTTATGAATGATGGCAGCATTTTTACACGTATACAGCAGAGGACTGCTTGATCTGGTCTCAGTGGGAGATGTGTCAAATTGCTGAGAGACTTGAGACCCTATGAATGGTGGAGGCCTGGTGGTGGGGAAAGCATCCTTGTGCGGGCAGAGGGTAGAAGGAATGGGATGAAGAACTGTGGCAAGGGGAACAGAAGGGAGGAATGGCTAGATTGTTTAAAAAAAAACAAACAAACATAAAATAAAGAATTGTTATATTCTGAATATGGATCACTTAGCCAATCTCTAAGAAATTTTGTTTACTGTTTTCTTAAGTTCACACAATCAGAATCACCATAAATAATATAGGCATTTTCTAGCTTCCATTTTTGTCCAACTCATGTCTACTAACAAGTTCCAAAGCCATTTCTACATGTTCTGAATTTGTCATAGGAAAAAATATCCACCTTTATCTTAGTCTGTTTTGTGTTTAAAAAAGAAAAAATACAGTGACTGAGACTGCATAATTTCCAATGCAATACATCAACATTGGGAACTTCACATAGTGAGAAGTTCTTTCCTAAGATGATTGGAAGGCACAAATTTAGGTCTTTTTTCCTGGGTTAACAAAGCATTAATCACATTTTGAAAACCAACCTTTATGATCTAATCTAACCCTAAATGTCCCCATGCCCCCTCCTAATTCACCAGTTCCAGAGCCAACCATCATGCCATGCTGGCAATTTATTTTCAAATACATGAGGTTTGCAGACACACATTCAAGACACATTATTCATTTTCATTATCATATTTGTCATTATGATGATGTGTAGGAATTATGAATGTGAATCTTAAATTGGTGCCTCATTTTCAAATTACACTGTTAGTTTTGAAAACTTTTCCTGTTTTATTCCTTTCATCCTTCTCATCATTATATCTCATTAATATATGAAGTTAGGTTAATAACACCACATTATAATTAATTAGTTTTAACAATATATGTAAACTATATGTAAATATATGTAAACTATATGTAAATGTGAAAAGTATTTATTTTAAATTATAGATAAATTATATACAATACATACAGCTCCATATTTACTTGCTGCAGTGTTATTTGCTTTTTGGCACAGAGTTGAATTACTGCCTGGTTTGCTTATCCTCTGATCAATGAAGATTTCTTTTAATATATTTTAAGATGTATAAACCATCAATATATTTTTCCCATATCTCTGAATATCTTCATTTCTCTTCATTTTGGATACTCTTATTAGATAAACATTCTGAGTTGACAGACTTTCTTTTATTGTCTTTTAACAGTGAAAAAGATACTTCCCTTCTGTCTGGAGGTTTGATGTGTCTGATACAAAATCAGCCATTAATCACACTGTTTTCTCATGCATGATGAGTCATTTTTTCTCTTCCTACTTTCAGAAAATTTTCAACTTTATTTATATAGTGTTTCTTATGACTTGTCTATGTGTGTAAATGTATATCCCCCTTTGTGGAATGCTAGGTTTGTGGGGCTTTTTGGTTGTCTCCAACTTTAATGTGAAGTTTGGAGAGTTTTAAATGTATTTTAGTAACTTTTTCTTTGCTCTCAGTATGTTGCATCTCATATTATTTGTATATGTTATTGGTGAATGTCCTCATATACTTTTGAAAGGTACATTGTATATTCATGTTCGTCTATTGTCAGATTGGATAATTAATCAATCCATCTTCAGGTCTTGTTTCAAACACTTATTTATGAAATATTACATTTTCATAATAAATTGTAGTACTTTTTAAAATGTGTGCTTGATTTTTTTACATATAATTTGATTATATATTGAGATTCCTTGTTAGTTCTTGAACCACCTTATTCTTATAATCTTTAACATCATTTCTAAAAATTAATCAAGCCTACATAATTGTTTTAATGAGCTCTTTCATGCATCTAGGCTATGTAATTTGCTTGAATGGTTTCTGTTGACTGGTATAAAAGACTGAGTTAAGACAAACCCACTCACTTTTGAGTTGCTTTGGTGAGAATGTCTAGATTTTGTACCTTTCAAGTTTGTTTTCTGTCTCTGCCCACCTCTTCTTAGTTCCAGGCTATAACTAGAGAAGACAACATTACAAAATATCTCCATTTCATCTGGGTCCAGACATAGATTAGGTATCAGTTCTTTGTAGTGGAATGGAGGAAGCTTTTCCTAAGGTATTTTACCTGTAGAATTGTCTTTCTTTTGTCTTAATTTTCATTGATCTTCCTTAGGCATGTTACTCTGAAGGTTCCTCACCTGCTTCTATTCTTTTACCTGTAACTTTTGCATGAAGTGCCCCAATAATTTTTATTTCCTTTTCAATTATTTCTTGTGTGTCTTATCATTTTATTAGATTAAGATTACATGGTCTTTGAGCTTCAAAACTAGACTTGTGACTCTCCTTCCACATAGGTGGAATTTCACAGATTATTCAACATGATAGGTGTCTATAACAAAGGGAGTCAGTCATCACAGGAAGATAAGGGTTTTGAATTCTTTATATAATACAAGTATTATTAGTCAGTTGATGAGCAGCTGGTAGGCATTTACCCTCATTTTGTACTTCATCACATCTGTCTGTTGTTACCTTCCTTTGCGTGCAGAAGCCTTTAAATTTGTTCTCAGCCTCTTTACTATTTGTACTTTGTTTCATTAGCATTCAGTAGCCTATCCAGATGAGTCTGGCCTGGAAACTGAGCCATTTACATTGGATATTTTGCTTTTGTTAGTTTCCTGTTTAGCTCTTATTGGTAGGTACATTTTACTATGTCACAGTAATGAGATAACATGTTTGCTAGCATCTGAAACCATAAAGAGCAGATGCTCTTTCATGATGTATACACTAGTCCCAAAATAGATGCCAACTGCTCACTTGGGTTATGTGTCTCTCCCTAAACCATGTACTGAATCTAATCACAGGAAGCATTGCATTGGTTCTTCCATTGACAGAAGGTTGAAAATATGTAACTGACAAATGCTACATGTAGAGACAGCACAAATTTGAAAGCAAAATGATGATTTACCTACAGGAAGAAAGAAAGACAGAACACATAACAAGTCCTTTAGGAATCAAGATTGCATTAGGCCAGAAGTTTTGCAGTCCTTCCTGTTCCTGTTTCATATCATAAAAATTCAGAATCCTAACTCAACTTGACATAACTGTGTTTGTAGATGAATTTGAACATTGTGTTACCTTGAAAAATAAAATGTGCTTGTTGAATTTGAACATTGTGTTACCTTGAAAAATAAAATGTGCTTTGTGACCAGTGAGTCTGTATCAAGGTTTTAAAGATTTAGTTCTGAAAACACTCAGAGTGTATTCAGGAGGAAATGCTGTTATTGAGTGAAATTAATTTTGTAGTTTTTTGTTATTGAAAGGAATTATAGAGAACCAATACTATCACAAAGCAACCTTAAACTTGAATCATGATGAAAAAATGCCTAGTGCCCCCATGTTCTTTTTTTTCCTTTTCAAGGAGGCATGGTGAAACAGGACTTGGCTGAATTTGAAGCCATCACAGGACAGTTTAATCAAGTCTTTCCTTTCCTTTGCCAGGAAGCCATCTGGCTATGTGTCTTTTCTGCTGAAAGTATGTCCTGATCAGATTTGCATTTGTTACCCTGACGAGAAATGTTACTCTCCCGCATGGGACTAGACCTGAGCAGTGTACATTCTGCAAACACTAAGAATGGACTTTCATTTTATTTTCAAAGAACAAATTTTCTTAAGATTATGTTGTGATTGGCCATTCTTTTGCATTTTCTGTGTATGTTGTGCAGATGCTGCTTTCCTGTTCTTTGTTTCCTTTGAACACTCAAGGCACACATTTCAGTTTGAATATACAGACCTCCAATTTTAAGTACATGATCAAGTCAGTTAAGTTGACTTGGCCTGCATAAAAGAATAAACATATTAAAAACAAAGGAACTATACCTGTCAGCATAGATATCCAAATGAAATCAATTTATTTAGAGATAATTATTTTGTAAAAATGAATATATATTTTCAAATATCTTTTATGTTTTGCTCTCATATTATCCAAATGTATAACCTAAAATTAAATCTTTAAAGAAAATATACATGTATTTAACTTGTGGTGTGTGTGCATGTGTGCATGAATATATGTTGAAGGACAGTTTCCAGGCATTGGTTCTCTTCTTCCACTATGTGGGTTCTGAGATCAAAATTAGATCATCAAGGTTAAGAGCAAGTAGTAGTTTTACTTTCTGAGACTTTTCACTGGCACATACAAACATTGATTATTTTCTCCAAATTCAATGTCTTCTCATAAGTATTTTTAGTTATAACATATGTTTTTCTGATATTTTGATTTCAGTGATATGAAATAGAGTGGGTAAACTCAACAAGAGAAGCAAAATTGCTGAGAATTAAATTCTCAGCAAAAAGAAAAATAGGTCAAAACCAACCAACCAACCAACAGACAAGGAGGAAGCAAGACACTTTGGGTATGATTTTATTGCTGTTATTATTCTCAGTGGGTTTTTCAAAATGCTATCTAAGTTTCTTTAAGGCAAGCTGGTGTCAAACTGATAGCACCCCTCCTTCCTCAGTTTTCCACATATTGAGATGACAGACCTGACTTACCATTCCTAGCTTAAAATATGATATCAGAAGTTTGTAGTTTAGTGAATGAAACAGTTCATAACACCTAGAAACCCCAGCTTGCCTGAAATTTCTTTTTTCCATTGCCTGATAGGCTTCTGTACTTAATATCTGAATATTGATTCTGTCAAAGTGTACTTGTTGATCCTTTGTTCTACTCCTACCTGTACAATGTTTATTTTTTTAATTTTAAAATTTTTTTTTCAGAGCTGAGGATTGAACTCAGGGCCTTGTGCTGGCTAGGCAAGCACTCTACCACTGAGCTAAATCCCCAACCCCGTGTACGGTGTTTATAACAGTTAAATTATAGTCTCACTATTATGTACATTGCTTGCTGTGTCATATAAAATATGTACTCCTATCTTGTAAAGTCCTGTCTTTGGTCTCATTGTCTGGCTTTGTGTTTGGGAGGTAACACACAATGGGTGAATGGAAAGATAAGTAGAGTAATGGAAGACAACTTTGTTTGATCCCCTCCCCACTAGACAACAAAACCCCTAAAAATTAGGAATATACAATAAAACAAAATGTGAGCTAATCAAAAAAACAAAACAAAAAAACCAGAGAAGACTAACTTGTAGGGGTGGTTTTGATGCTTTGATCAGGAATACAAATGTGAACTCTGAAGGTCCTGTTCTTCAGTTGGTTCTTGATTGATAAATAAAGATGCTAGCAGCAATATTTGGGTAGAAGAGGAGGGTTCTCCAGGTTCCCACAGGCAGGCTAGGAGATGCAGGAGGAAGAAAGAGAATTCACTATGCTTTGGAGGGAGAGAGAGCCACTGGCTGTGTGAGAACTCTGGTGGAGTGGCCATTGGCCGATTCCCTGACTGGGCCTTGAGTAGCAAGTGGGAGATAAGAAACTGAACTAAACCAAGGGCAGATTTAGGGTGCTGTCCAGGGGAAATAAAATCAGGCAACTAAGTTAAGGGCAGATTTAGAGGTGTTAAGCTAGGACTAAAGGTAACTGAGCAACTAAGATGAGGGAAGAATGAGAGGTGTTGAGCTGGGAGTGAAGGTAAGGGCACATTAGCCATGAGAGTCTTAGAAGTGCCCAGTCATTGAGCTAAAAGCATATTAAAATAAGCTAGTGTGTGTGTGTGTGTGTGTGTGTGTGTGTGTGTGTGTGTGTTTCATTTATGGATGTAAGAGGACCAGAGTGGGGACTGGTAGCATGATCCATCCATAGCTTAAAGGGGAGGGTAGTAGAAATTACATGCTACACTTCTTCATATGAAAAACGTGAAGGATCTGTGGCACTTGTTAGTAAATTAGCCAGGGCATCATGAATACAAACCATAAGTTGTCAGAAAAAATCATAGGAAAAAAAATGAAAACCAATACACACATTTGGCTTCCTACACAGGATGAAAAGTCAACAATTAACATGGATAAAACAGTGACATCTGGAGGCAGGTTGTTTTGAGAAGTTTTCAAGGAATATGAGGTATCAGATTAATATGATGACAAAAAGCAAATTAAGAATACAGAATCTAGAAGTTAAAACATATGTGTTCATCATAGAGAGCATCCAATTAAGTCTCCAAATACAACAGTACAATGACAAAGAACACCTGATAAATGGAATATGCTCACTTATAATAATTTATGTAATGAATATTGTTACTGGCATCTGTCCCAGCCCATGCTGCTTCACACTGGGCCACATTTGGAGGCCAGGTGCTCTGGTCCACGGGAGTCAGTCAACAGGGTCTAGCAGGAGAGAGAGTGAGGATGGAGGGGCAAAGGAAGCAAAGAATGCAGACAAGACAGAGAGTCTGATCAAGTCCTGTTTATTGAAAGGAAATCATGGGTATATATAAGCACAAACAGGGGAATGGAGCTGAAGACACTTTACCACATGTGCCTTGCAGCTGGGGCACTAAACAACAAAACAAGGTATGTGAGAAAAACAAATGTTTATCAGAGTGTGCTCAGGTGTTGTGGGCTGTTGAAAAACAAGTCTCTTGTCAGGGTATATGGCCTGAGATGGCTGCAAAGATGATAGCTGCTTTCTGCTTGGCTCCCAACAGTCATCTATAAAAATAATTTAGACATGGAAAGATAAGAATTAAAGTTGACATGCTGCTAATACAAAGGGCTTCATTCATAAGGTAGGAAATCATCTGGTTCTCAAATAATATATTTGTCTTCATGCATGCCATTTCTGGGTATCTGAAGTGCATACATGAGAAGTAGGCTAATACTAAAAGGGATAAACACTATGTTTTAGAAGAACACAATTGTTATGTCAATTCAAAGCTTAAGCATCTAATAATTAATACCTGCTTATTAACGAAAGGAAGTATTTGAAGAAGAAATTATCAAACACAGGAAAATATTTACCATTAAAGTATAAATACTGTGGTACTGCAATAGAAGGAGTTAGAGACCATCAATGGTTTCTTTAACCCTTAAAATATTACTATTCTTGGTAAAAAAAAAAAAAAAAGATCATTTTTAATATATTTTACTAAAATTATTTTTTCCTTTTTTTTTTAATTTTATTTTTTTTGCTTATTCACTTTATAACCCGTCCCAGTCACCCCCTCCCACAATCCTTCCCCATCTCTTGTTTTCTGAGTACCCCCTCCTCCTGTATAACCCACCCTGCCACTTTAAGTCTCTGAGAGACTAGGTGCTTCCTCTCCCATTTAGGCCAGATGAGGCACCCAGCTAGAAGACCATACTCCATATACAGGCTGCATGTTTTGGGATAGCCCCCACTCCAGATGTTTGAGACCTGCATGAAAACCAAGCTGCACATTTACAACATATGTGCAGGGAGGCCTAGGTCCAGCCCATGGAGGTAGATCTGTGTAGACTAGGTATGCTCCACGGTTGGTGATTCAGTCTCTGAGAGCTTCAAGGGTTCAGGTTGGTTTACTCTGTTGATCTTCCTGTGCAGTTCCTATCTCCTTAGGGCCCAAATCCTTCCCCCTATTCTTCTATAAGAGTCCTCAAGCTCCATCCACTGTTTGGCTCTGGATGTCTGTATCTGTCTGAGTCAGCTGCTGGTTAGAGCCTCTCAGAGGACAGCTTGCCCCTGTCTGTTCTCAGGCTGGAGGTTTAGATCCTGGGAGCTCTGGTTGAATCTTTTGATACTCGTTCTAAAAAGGAAAAAAGCACCCTCACTTTGGTCTTCCTCCTTCTTCTTGAGTTTCATGAGGTTTATGCGTTGCATCTTAGGTATTGTGTGTTTTGGGGCTAATATCCGCTTATCAGTGAGTGCATACCATGTGTGTTCTAATACCAATTCTCTTCAAACTATTCCACAAAATAGAAACTGAAGGAACACTACCTAATTCATTCTATGAAGCCACAATTACGCTTATACCTAAACCACACAAAGATCCAACAAGAAAAGAGAACTTCAGACCAATCTCCCTTATGAATATTGATGCAAAAATGCTGAATAAAATTCTCTCGAATCGAATCCAAGAACACATCAAAACACTTATCCACCATGATCAAGTAGACTTTATCCCAGGAATGCAGGGTTGGTTCAATATACGGAAATCCATCAACGTAATCCATTACATAAATAAATTCAAAGAAACAAACCACATGATCATATCTCTTGACGTTGAGAAAGCATTTGACAAAATTCAACACCCTTCATGATAAATGTCTTAGAAAGATCAGGAATACAAGGTCCATACCTAAACATAGTAAAAGCAATATACAGCAAGCCAGTAGCCAACATCAAACTAAATGGAGAGAAACTTGAAGCAATCCCATTAAAATCAGGGACTAGACAAGGCTGCCCACTCTCCCCCTACCTGTTCAATATAGTTCTGGAAGTCCTAGCCAGAGCAATTAGGCAACACAAGGAGATCAAAGGGATACAAATTGGAAAGGAAGAAGTCAAAGTTTCACTATTTTACTAAAATTTAATTTGACAGAAATTACAACCTGGTTCATAGAAGATTTCTTCTGTGTAATTACATGTTAGAAGAATTGGGAGTCTTTCTCCTCCCTCCTTTGGATGTTTTTGGGTTAGTAATACAAGTTATGATAGAAAATAATTTAGATACAGAACCCTAAACTTATCAAGATAAGAGAGATTATGGAATACTTTATACAAACTTGCCAAATAGAGAGGGGCTAGAATTTATAAATGTAACTCCTACATTTCATAATTGTTTTGTAATTGTTCTTACTGTATATAGTTTGGCATTGTAAGAGAATAAGCCCTTTTATTTAGACAAACCATGGGAAATGTTGGAGGTTGGTCTGGTGCTGCTATGTACTCAACTGTCAAATACTGACCTCCAAGACGTGGTTTGCCCCAATGAGTAGATCCTCAAGTCCAACTAGTGATGATATGTAAAGCCTGCTCCACACTTTAAAGTTAGTTATTTAATACAAGGCTAGAGTTTGGGATTTTTCAGTAGAGAAAGAATGGCAGGACTTGAGGTTCAAGGGAAAGATCTCAGGAGAGAACAAGAGGAAGAAGAGAGGAGACCAAAAGAGGAAATGGATTATGAACATGTGGCCAGGAATAACAGCAAGTAACAAGGGATACATGGCTGGGATGTAAGCTAGAATATCTCCAAAACCTGACAAATCTAGATATACAGATTGTAAATAAAATACCACAGTTGTGTATCTTTTATACAGGCTACCTAAACTATAATAACACATCTTATAGGTGGGGTATTAAAGAGGTGAATAGAAGATATGATCCCTGATGGGTCTACAGCTTGCCAGGAGAGGCCCCATTCCCTAGACTAGTTTCATTACATAAGTGAGTCTAGTTAAATTAAATAGGAACACACACACACACACACACACACAACACACCACAAAAGGAATTAGAGAGCAGGGAAGGAAATACATGCTGTACAATAACCGTGTACTGCCTTGTCAACCACAATAAGAAATAAAATTTTTAAAAATAACTGACTTGTGTGAAATTGAATTTTTTGTATGGAAAAATGGAGAGGTTTCAAAGTTACTTGTGTTTTTTACTTCCAAATTAATACTTCACCTGTGTAATGTATGTCTGTTTGTGTCCATGTTTATTTCGGTGAAGGAACATAAAGAGGCAAAAATTGACAATTGACAGACTTTCTTAGTTTTGTTATGTGGTTATTATTATTATTATTATTTTAGATTTGGAACGTTTGGAGGTTTGTTTTTTTGCTTCCTTTTTGTGGGGAGGGGTAGGGAAAGAAATTTACTAATTGAGTCTAGAACTCATCACATTTGAGCACTAATAAAGACCAATGTATTTGAGTAGATGCTAACAGACTCTGGGATTTCCTTGCACTCCACCTATTACCCAGTTCAATCCATCCACAATGTTGACTTAGAGGTTTCTATACTTTTTATTTTCATAAAAAGCCTCAAGGAAGGATTTTACCCTTAGCAGAGTTTGTCACCTTATTCACCCTTTATCTTTTTCTTCATTTTTCAATTTCCTATGATTGAAGCTTGTTAGAGTTTAAATATTTATCCCTCTATACAATTATATATTAAAGCTCAAACAATCAAGGTGATACTACTGAAAGGTGAGTCTTGGATGAACAGATCATGCTTACATTAAATACACTCACATGCCACAAGCCAAAGCCATGCATTATTATATATAAACTTCATAAATGAGAATACCATGGTATTTTTTCCAAAGGAGGGATGAGAAAAACTCCCAATTATTCTAACATGTAATTACACAGAAGAAATCTCTTTTTTCTTTTTCCTTTTTAATTTTATTTTTGCTTATTCACTTTATGAACAGAAAATTAACCTGATTTTAAAACTCTGTGCGTCATTTTTTTTTATTTTTTTAAGTAATGAGACCTTTAAAGGTTATTTTTTTCCTAATTTCTGTTATTTACTAAAATAATGATTTCACAGTGTGATGGAAAGTGGAGACATTCAAAGGAACAACAGCATTTAGAGGGAAAGAAATCTAAAATAAAGCAGCAAAATGCGTGGGTGAAACAGAAAGGACATAGTTCCAATTTGGTACTTAGAAAGTGAGTGGGTACGTAGATAAAAAGACATCAAAGTCCTTAACTAGTATAACTAAGTAGATGGATGGTTGTAATTTCTGTCAAATTAAATTTTAGGAAAATATATTTAAAATGATCCTTTTTTTTTAAACCAAGAATAGTAATATACCCTTAATATTGTTTCAATATAAATATACAAGGATTTATACCAATATAAAGAGTATAACATATGTATCAATATTCAAAGATCTATGCCAATGTAATATTATGGCTATAAAATGTTTTTTAGCTTGAGCAGATTCAATACTCTATGTCTCTTTTTAAATTATTCCTTAATATTGCTAGATCACCCCTTTATCTTTTCAACTCTTCTCCTACATAATAAAAATAGAATGGAGAAAAGAAAATGAAATGGAAAAATTCCTGAGTCTAATCATTCTATACCTTGTTTTCTCAATGATCAAGACCATTTAATAACTTTTAAGCAGACCCTTATAGTAACAAGCATCTTTCACCCAATAAAAGGACCAAAACCTACACATCGGGTCTTAAGAGAATGGATATCATTTTCTTAAAATGGCTTCCTGTTTATTTGGGGCATAGTATTTCTTTTGAGTAGCCTAAAGGAAATTGGGAAAATGTTTACGAAAGTTAGCTGTAACATTTGTTGTCCAGCTTCTTCATGCTGAGAAAGATGAGACTTAAATGAAGTTCTTACTGGATCACTCTGTAAGGCTGGATGAATTGAGTTCATCTGCAGTCAGCAGCTTTCTTTGAAGCCATTCTGGAAGAAAGTCTTTTGAAGAAACAACATTGAGGCAGTCAGCAGTAGGCTCAAACATATCACCATCCCCAAGGGTGGGTCTTATAAGGACTATCTTTTTTTATTTTCTTTCTGTGAGCATATAAGCTCTCTTAAGTAATATACAGTTCTGTATTAACATATATATGGATTGTGAAAGGTACACAGATCAGTCAGTTAATGAAGATTATTTGTTCTTTCAGCAGGTAAAAGACATCTGTCTTAAGTTTGGATTGCCACCAATTGCACTTTATCTATTGTAGGGAGAGGTAGTGATACTAAGATCTGGTTCCCTAATTGGTTCTTGATTTTGCTAATAAAGAAGGACTGGAGCCCATTGCTGGATAAAAGGTACAGATGGGACTTCCAGCTCCTAAGGGGAAAAGGAAGACTCAGGGAAAGAGAGGGCCTTTTTGTCATGCCTTGGAGGAAAGGGATGCTGTAATATAAGGCCTCAGGGACATCTAGGGCCAGTGCCCTCTGCTATGGGTGGGTGGCCAAGGATGTAGAAGTGAGACAGAAATAATTAATTGATAAAGCATGCCTTTCTAGGCAGGATGTGTTTGAGCACACCAATTGTGGTAACAGGCGAATTCTAAAGTAATAAAGCTATCTGAAGGTTTTATTCGCAGAGCAAAGGTAAGTAGAGCAGGAAGCCTATTTGCAGGATAGTTGTGATAATCTTGTGCTAAGCCAGGTGGTACAAAAGAGAAGCCATAAAGGGCCATCTTGCAGCAGCTCCTGGGCATGCAGGGTCAGTGCTGGCAGCCCATCCAGAGCAAAGCGCGCGGGATTGGTAGTGAGGTCACAGCTCCTGGACTAAGGTGGTAAAGTGACTTTAAAGCTACACATAACAATATATGCCAATTGAAAAGGTGCCATGTATTAATGAGTCTGGAAAGATCCTTCCCATGGGCTACTGCATGTGCTGTGCCAAGTTTGGGAAAATTAGAAGTGGTCTTTTCTTGTTGCAAGCCCCAGTTGATTCCTTGGGCCATAGCTCCTGGAAGAGTATTGAAAAACTGAGGTCCAAGAGAGACCTGTTGGCTTTGTTGAATGGTGATGGAATTTCTTAATGGACTGCACATCTGGTGGCCAGAAACCAATGTTTACCACAAACTATGTCTAATAAATAAATATCAAATTAAAAGGTTTGTATTTCATTCCTTATACATTGAGCACCATCTGTAAAATAAATTATTATATCTTAGCTAGCCCATATAAAATGCACACAACCCTAGTATTTTATTTACATCTGTAAGTCTAGATTGGGCTTTTTTTTTTTTTTTTTTTTTAGGTATTCTAACTTACATCCCAGCCATATGTATCTTGTTACTTGATGTTTATCCTGGCCACATGCTTATGGTCCCTCTCTTCTCATTGGTGGCCTCCTCCTCTCTTTGTCTCCTCTCTTCTTACTTTTGTTTTCTCCTGAGACCACTTAATTGATTCTCTAGTCCTGTCTTTTCTCTCTACTGCCCAATCACAGGCTGTAGCCTTTTTTTTTTTTTAACCAATTAACTTTAAATTGGGGAACAGGGTCTATATAGCAGCAGTGGTGCATATGGGCTCTCCTCATAGGGGGCATCCGAATTTTGGGGGCCACTCTTTAGTATATGAATACATAGCAGCACCAGACCATCTCTCAGCACTTAGCTTTTAGCATTATTGCCCTGAGTGTTAGGATTAACATATAAAATGCATGTGAAAGATAAATATTTAGCTTCTAGCTGGCTCTGATTTTTCAGATAGGAAATATCTACAGCTACTTCTCTAATGTTGTTATTTCATGACCATCTTCCCCTTGTATGCTGGATTTTCTTGGGTTTAATCTTACACACGTGTTGTAGGTGCTGTCACAACCTCTGTGAGTAAAACTATGAATCTGTTCTCTTGAGAAACACAGTTTCTTGATATTATCCACCACTTCTATCTCAGAATCTCTCTGTCCCCTATTCCTTGAAAGTTCTGGAGATTTAAAGGGAGATAATATGAAAAATAATAGTGCCAAGTCCTCTTCTAAAATCTATGACTTATCAAACTACAGGTTCTTGGCCCCTTTAATAGAGAGAATCATGGGTTCAGTCTCACGTAGTGTGTGTGTGTTGTGTGTGTGTGTGTGTGTGTGTGTGTGTGTGTGTGTGTTGCAGACCCAGTCAATAAGTGAAGTAGATGATAAGTCCTCATTATATAATTTGTGAAAACTGCAGTAATCTAAAGAGAAATAGTAATTGCATCATTTTTTTAAAAAAATAAAAACTAACTAAATTACCTTGGTAATTTCAAACCTTAGTAAGGATGCTCAAGGAAAGTTACATTAGCTGTCAACTCTCACATGCAAGGCCCCTAAACAAGACAATCCTGGCTATGACAAAGGACATACACCAATGCCAGAAACTCAAATTTTGATTCTTCCAGAACTTCTTATAATATTTAACGATCCCTAATTTTTCTTAAGTATATGATTTGCTTTGCTCTATACATCCACAAATACATCTTATGCATTCTATGTATAAGAGTTTTGTTTATCAGGATGACTGGAAACTAGTCTCTGAGACAATGATAAGATTGGAGTTTTGAAGCATGTTGATGACAGATTCTTTAAAATGATCTTTGCATCCTATAAGATAAGAAATTCACTCAGATAATAAAGGTTTCTCATGAAGACTCTTGGGAGTTAGTCTGTAGCATCCAATATATGTCATACTCCCCACAATTGTTCACAAACTACAAAGAAAATGTTACATATTTTCTCTCTACATGCTTATTCATTTGCAAATGTTTTACATGACTACTCTGTGCCAAATAAAAACTTTGATACATATTTAAACTCTCATCAGGTGTATTTTATTCTGCCTAACTCTTAATATATTTTTTCATAGCATGCTCATGCAGCATTTGATTTTTATCTCATTCTCCAAAGCTTAAGTAGTTCTTTACAATTTACAGAGGTCTTTACAGTTGAGCAATGCTTCACAAAAGTAATCCTTTCTTGGAACATGTGGTAACCTCAACACAAGAATGTTTTTTATTTTTTATTTTTTTAGTATTTGCAGTTGGACATACATTTTACAGCACTGTTTTCATGATAAGACTGTGATTTGTAATGGAATATGCATTATTACTGCATCGGATTGAGATATAACCTCCTTTGAAATGTTTTCTTCTATGCCAAACAATGGGAATAGTAAAAATAGTTGATATTCATAATCCAAATTAAAAACTCAAATAATAATGTAATCAGAATCTCAGTTCTCCCATTTAATTCCATACAACAATGGTAACAGTAGTATCCCAGTATGTATGTATTACTTGCCTTTTGCATTGAAATAAACAATATGCCTAGATATGAAAGCAGTAAATCTGACTAATATATTTCTAGCATTTCCGTATTCATATTTTTCTAGCTTGTGAAATGAAGAATATAGACATGTTAAAGATAGTAGGAAATTAGTATATCAAACACTCATCATTCTTTCAGTACTGCACAACTACTATTTAGTAATAATAGAAAAGCAATTGTATACCAAAGAGTTAATAGCTTGATGAGTTTTTTTTCTATTAGCGCCCAGCTGTGTCTTAAGAAGTACTTCAGCTAAACCAAGTCAAACATTAACATGCAGTTATTTCTGTTTTGGATTTTCAAAAATATTAATTAGATAAAGATGCTCTTTCATATTTTACATAGACTAATGTATGATTTTTCAACACCAAGAAATGTATTAATCCTAATTACAGATGGATTTGTAAAGCAAACACTTATAATCACTCAAAAACCATTATTTCTCCTAACTGAAGGCACAGACATATATTTGAGAATCAATAAGCCACATATACAGTGAAAAATGTAAGCATAATCCTCACTTACATCATGGAAATAAGATCATCTTATATATTTGTCCCATGTAAAATTCTTATGGCAGGCAGTTCTATTTTTATCATCAATTAATTTAATATAAATTTACTATAATGAATTTAGGGTTTAGCTAATTTATCACAAAACTAATTAATCCATTATTCAAAAAAGTTTTATGTGCATTCTAAGCATAAACACTAGGCTGAAATGACGGGACCAACACATCTTTCAGTTTGACAATTATTTTTCACCCTATTTCTCCACAAGTAGCTTAATATAGAGATTAGAAGGTTTGGCTTTGCAGGTCAGAAATCTTGGTTTATATGCTAGCATTATCTACTTGGTCACAGTTCTTATGATTAATAAACTGCTTTCCCCTCTGATCAAGTCCTATTATAAGAGGACTGACAGGATCATAGCTTCCAGCATAGCAGATGTTAAGATTGTAAAATGGACCACCATAGGTTTTATAACAAGTCAACTAATTTTATATGTTTTTTATATTTGCCTTTAGAAAGAGATAGATATTTAAGTAAAATTAGGAAAATTAATGAATCATAATATGAACAGTTATAGAAATTAAAGTTTTTCAGTCAGGCAGTGGTAGCATACAAAGTCATTCCCAGTACCCAGGAGGCAGAGGTACGTGAATCTCTGAGCTCAAGGCCAACTTGATCCACTGAGCAAGTTCCAGGATATTCAGGATTACATAGAAAAACCTGTCTCAAAAAACAAAAACAAACAAAAAAAACACACACACAAACATACACACACACAACCCCCACAACCAACAACAAAACAACAACCAAACCAAAACAGAACAAGAAGAAAAGGAAGAGAAGATGATTTCATAAGATACCAGAGAAAAACTTTGTCAATTACTGTGCAATTACTTTGATTCTTTGCTTATAAAAGTGATATTCTGATATTATAAAAAAAACTGGGAGTGTGTTGTGACTGTTCTAAGAATTTGACATTAATTTTTTGGCTATTAATATGATGCTGTGATTTAAAAGTAACAATTATTATAGGTAGAGATTGTGGTTTATAACAACTTTATCAGGAAAAATTTAAACCATGTTAGTTTAGCAACATCATGTTACCTGTGGTGAGTGCTAACTCTAAGGACAGAGTACTTGACTCCTCGTCAGACTTTAGAGACCAGTGAATTCAGGGACTTGTACATGTAGCCTAACCCTGACACTCTAGTGTTTGCTGTTACTAAGACTGTGCATACATTACACACTTTATGACTTGTTTATTCATAGTTTATATATACTCATAGTTTATATATTTGACTCTTTTAAGAAATATAATGTATATTTTGCAAACATTTAATCCTATAAATATAATTTACACTAGACACAAGATAAATGTTGGTCTATTTTTTCTGTGACTTCTTACTTAGTATAGTCATTTCAGTGATGGGTGCTTTGGGGACAATCAACTCACTGGTTAGCACTCAATCCTGCTAGTTGACATCCCTGCTAAGTTAACATTTCATGTTAAATTTGTATTCACTTGTTTTCAAAGTACTCATTTTATTGTATTTATCACTTATCAGTCTATGATACTTAAAACATAATCAACTCAATCAAAACAATAATAAAAAAAACTTAGTGGGAATTCTTGAACTGGTGATGAGACACTTGTGATCTTCACTTTCTTCTCAAGGATATTACCTTTTAGCTGAAGTTTAGTAATGGTTAATTTCTGCTTCTTTACTTATGTATTTTATAAGTAATGTTAAAAAATAGTATTGTCTTTGGAATATTAACCTTTGATATTTCTTCAAATCTTGTTTCTTTTAAGAAGACAAGCCAGCTGTCCTGTTACTATTCCATTTGATCATCTCCCATATTTAAGTAATAAATACTTATGCAATGGGCCATAAATATATGCAAACACACTGAATAAGTGAGTAGAAAATATAAATCATTCACTGTTAGAGAAGAGGAATCCCTTAGTGTGTGAAATCCTCAATAAATCTTGTTGAAATGAGCAGGCCATGACAAAGTCCGTAAGTTCAGACTTTGGGAAAATGACAAAGCTTCTGTCCCCATCAGAGGGCTGAGAAATCTTTCCTCTGGGCCAAGTGTGAATTTTGATAGATTATACAGATGATGTGCACCTCAGATTCCCCTACCACCAACACCACTATATTTACAACCAAAGAATGCTCTCCTACAGACATTGTTCCTGCCAAAATTAGGTAAGTTTGTCTCCTTGATCCAGAGGTATATTATAAAACCTGCCTCCTTGTTTATCTGTATATAATAACAGCCATGGTTTCCAGCAAGCAATAACACAGCCTTTCTATTTAACTGTGTATAATAAACATGCTAAGGATCAGGGGTACTACGGCTTCTCTATTAGATATCCTAGTGTATTTAATGCAAGAACTTATGTGTGTTCATGTATCTATTTTTATTTCATTACATCACATGCTCTAATCACGCCGGTCATTGGAGCTGTTCAGGGACTCCACTTAACAGGACTTTCCTTAAGTGTTGTTTCAAATGGTCTGCCCAAAATCTCTGCAAACCCAATGCACTTGCTGTAGTCTTTAAGACTTCAGTCAATGTTACCCTTGACTGTGGTTTGTAAGTTTACTTCCTCCCTGTGTGTGAGCACTTGCACATTATCTACTGTCTCTCTTGCTGTTCCTTACGCAAACTTCTGCTCAGAGACCTCCAGTGCTCTCTTTTGTGGACTCAGGTGTGACTTAGCTTACTTCAGCACAACTTGCAGACATCTGCACAAAGGCTACCTTTCCAGTGAGACCTACTTTAAATGTCCTGTTATCATGGTTCTTCTCTTTAGTTCCCCTTCCATTGCTTTCTACTTTTTTCCTTATGGCACTTATCACTGTGGAATTTTTTTTTAAATAGTTTATTTGCTTAGCTATTTAGTGTCTCTGTTGTCCACAGGAATTTGAGTTCCACATGGCAGGAAGCTAATCAACTGAGAGGAGGTATCAAACATATACCATTACACTAGAAGCTGGAATAATCCCTTCATGTCGTTACTACTGACCAGAGGCAGAAATGAGCTCAACAAATTTTAAATCTAGTCCATCTACTATGCAGTATCTTTTCCAACTTTTATCACAATTTTAAAAACAAGAACTCCTTTAGTGAAAAAAAATTAATGTCACGCTAACTACATATTTTATAGCAAGATTGCCTTTCAAAGGAGGAAGTTGCAGTCAAACTTTAATTAACCTTGAAATTAGGGTGTGCAAAAAACGTAACTTTGTAGCTTCATTTTTCAAACACCCCACCCAATGACCCTTTACTTTTTATGTGGTTAAAATATGTAAATGAATAAATAAATATATTACTCTATACTTTCCCATTAGTATTATTAAACAGTGAGGAATTAGACAGGAGACCTTGCACATGCTAGGCTAGAACTTCACCAAGAAGCTACATCTCCAGCTCTCATTTTCATTGCAAATTAGAGAGTTTACTCTAAAATTTATGTGCAAGGGCATTCATGGTTTCATTCTTATTCCCTCACCATATTTTTCTTTTATTTCCAAGATTGGGCCTTACTCCTGCAGCCATTTTCTAAATAGTGGCAAATCTTAAACAAATTTCATTTAAATCCCTCATGCTCTTGTAAGATTAAGCACAGCCTGATTTGACCACGTGTCTATGTGTGTCTAAATATACATGACATATGAGTTAATAAAATCCTGATGAGTGATATTTTAGAGACTAAATATATTTAACATGATGGATGCCTGTAAACCTGCCTATGAATCAGATGGCAGCATAATCTTAATATTGGCAAAGGTGAGAAGAAAAGTTATGGTCTTATGCTAATACTGTGTATTTGATGGCTCTTCTAGGAAATAACTATACTTAGATTAATCTGAAGACTGCAGAAGCCAGTTTCTTACAATAAATGATTCCAAACATAAAAAAAACCCCTCTTTCCTTTTAATTGATAAAGAAAATAGAAAAAGTCTCAAAATGTATAAAAGGTTTTTTTTTTCATTTCAAAGTTTTATCTGATACAAAAGTAATGAATAATTAGCATAGAAATGTGAGAATTTGATTTCTTTAGAGAACATGTAATTTATTCTTTATAGGATATTGTATAAGTTATTAAAAGTGAGCAACAATTTAAAAATTTTAAGCAGCATAATTATGCAATTTTTATGTAGGAGGTAGCAGAACACAGACATCTTTGCCAACAATGACACCACAAAACAATACATACTACATGTCAATTACTATCAGGCATGGAAATATGGGATTATGCAGCAGTTTTGGGACTGGTTAGAACACTGAGTATAAAGAAATTGAAAAGATAAACAATAACTGAGTCTTGTTCACTGAGATTGCACAAGAGTTTAAAATGGACCATGGAATAAAAGAAATTGTACATTTTTATTGGATTATAACTGAAAGCCTGGGCCTGAGGATGTTGTTTTCTGTAGCACTGGGCTATAAGAGTAGGAATTCTAAGACTTAGTTTCATCATTTTTAATAATAAATCTAGAAGACTTTATTTTAACTCAGCTATCATTAGTCATCTTTTCAAAAGGTTTATTGATATTTTTCTTTATTTTTTTGTATATGTGTACAAGCACATGTGCCCTGGACTTGTTTCTTTCCCCTTGGGGGTTCTGCAGACCCTCAGGTTTGGAGACAGGTGTTTTTCCCACTAAGCAATCATTTTGTCTACTGTGGGATCCTTCTCCCCCTTCTGGGTTGTCTTCTCTATGTCTTAGTGTGCTTGCTCTTACTGTAGCTTGTTAAGCTGTGTTTGGTTGACATCCCTGGAAGTCTTGCTCTTTTCTGAGGGGAGATGGGAAGGGGGAAATCTGGGGGAGAAAGAGGGGAAACTATACTTTTCCAAATTTGTTACATTGCCCTTGTAAGTTCATTTTCAAATGTTTCTTTCACCTTTTAATATTTTTATTAGTTATTTTATTTATGTACATTTCAAATGTTGTCCCCCTTCCTGGTCTTCCCTCCATAAACTCCCCACCCATCCTTCCACCCCTTTACTCTAAGAGGGTGCTCACTCACCTTCCCACTCACTCTTTCCTAATCCCTCTAGCATCCCCCTTCCCTAGGGTATAAAGCCTTCACTGGACCAAGCTCCTCCCATCCCACTGATGCCAGATGAGACAGTCCTCTACTACAAATGTTAGAGGGAGCCATGGACCGACTCATATATATTCTCTGGTTGGTGGTTTAGTCCTTGAGAGCTCTGAGGGTTCAGGTTAGTTGATATTGTTTTTCTTCCTATGGGGCTGCAATCCCCTTCAGTTCCTTCAGTCCTTCCCCTAACTCTTCCATTGGTGTACGAAGGCTCAGTCCAATGTTTTGGCTGTGAGGGTCAGCATCTGACTATATATATGACATAGTCAGATGCTGGCAGAGCCTCTCAGAGGACAGCTATAACAGGATCCTGTCTGTGACCAGATCTCAGCATCACCAGTAGTGTTAGGGTTTGTGCATGAGATGGTTCTCAAGGTTGGGTGGCTTCTGGATGGCCTTTCCTTCAGTCTCTGCTCCTTTGTATGTGTCTGTGTCCATGCATTTCCTCTAGACAGGAACAATTCAGGTTTAAAGATTTTGAGATAGGTGAGTGGGCCCATCCTTCAATGGGAGCCATGTCTATCTACTGGAGGTGTACTCTTTCAGCTAATAACATCTACACTGGGTTCTGGGAGCCACTCCCATCCCTAGTGCTGGGGACTTTCTAGTGGTTTTCCTAGTTCCCAACTCCCCACTGCTACATATTCTATTCATTCTCCTGGCCCTCTGCACTTCTCTCCTATCTCTTCCCATATACATGGTCTGGAAAAAGGGGGGAACCTTTTAATATTTTTAGGTTATTTTTAATGTTTTTATGTCATCTGATCTGTATTGTAGGTAGTCAAAATCACTTCATAGCAATTGTGGTACTCTATGCTTGGGGACAAATAAAGTGCTATGCCAATAGTCAGATGAAGTTTGAATTTTTTCCAAGAAATACTTTGCCAATATATTCTTCATATTAATTCATTATATTATACTAAAGTATATATAAGAATGTGGACTTGAAGATGATATTATTGGGTTATTTGATAATAAGTAATTTGGGGAATTAATCAGTTGCATGTAATTTAGAAAATGTTGACAACATTGAATGATAGTCCTTGAATAATGTGCTTCTTAATTTCTATTCTTTCTGCTTCTCCTTCCTTCTTTGCTTTTTTCCATTCCTTCTCCTCATCTTCTTCCTCCTCTCTTTCCTCCCCCTCTGCTTCTTCTTTTCTTCTTCTTCTTTGAGATACACTTTTACTTTGTAATGTTGGCTATCCTGGAGCTCACTATGTAGACCAAAGTAGCCTCAAAAGCCAGGATAAGAAGACATCTCTATAGATGTGGTTACAGAAGTTTGTGAACAGCCCAGAGTAAATGCTGACAACCAAAATCTGACCCTCTGCAAGATACTTAATCATTCAGATGGCTCTCCAGTTATTGCTAAAAATGAAGACTCTAAAATTAATCGTTATGACTAATTATTATTCATGTCTTTTTAAAAAGAAATACAAGAAGTAAATAAACAAGATAAACAATGAGATGTTTACATTTGATCAAGATATTTTAGACACATAACTTTAATAAATAAAAATCAGCCTATTAAGGTAATAAACTAAAATATACTTTAATATTTTGTGACTAAATAGTCCATTCTGATCATATTTAGCAAAAATTGTATCCTAAATCATTGTTTTATAGCTGAATTCAAATAGTGTCCCTGGGTTAAGAAATTAACCCTGGGTCAAGAAATTGCATAGATGTCTCTGGTGGCAAGGGAGAAAAGGGCTCCTTTTTAAAAACCTGTAGAGCCCACTTCCAGCAGAAAGACAGGGCATTAAGTGAGGGATGGGGTTGCCATCCCATAGTCAAAACTCTGACACAAAATTGTTCCTGTCTGAAAGAATTGCAGGAATGGAAATGGACAGGAGCCTGAGGAAAAGAACGTCCAGCTACAAGCCCAATGTGAGATCCAGCTCAAGGGGAGGCCCCACGACTTGATACTATTATTGAGGTTATTGAGCAGTCACAAAAAGGGACCTATCATGACTGCCCCCAGAAAGACCCAATAAGCAGCTGAAAGAGTCATATGCAGATATTTGCACACAACCAATGGACAGAAGTTGCTGACCTCTGTGGTTGAATTAGGAAAAGCAGGAAGAAGTTGAGGAGGAGGGTGACTCTGTAGGAGGACCAGCAGTCTCAATTAACCTGGACCCAAGATCTCTCAAACACTGGACTATTTATTACATGTTTATTATGTCTTTATTTTCCACTCCAGAGGTATGAAATTTTAATTAGTCTTTATTTGCCTACTTAGAAGCTCAATAATTTTTGGCTTATAAAAAATTTCCTGGAAAATATTGAAGACATACCCTGATATTATATAGACTCTTTATTCTATCCTTTCATACAATATCTTCAATAATTAAAATTATGAAACAATTTTTATGATCTTCTTAATGAACAAGATCCACGGTCAGTCACTTCAGAACTTGCTCAGAAAAACTATTTCTCCTATACAACATTGTTTCAATGAGACTTCATTTTTATTATACACACACATACAGAGAGAGAGAGAGAGAGAGAGAGAGAGAGAGAGAGAGAGAGAGAGAGAGAGAGATCCTACATGAAGATTTAAGGGCCTATTGATTTTATTTGCTTTGAAAACTATCTTTCTCCTCTCTCTTCCAATTCTCATGTACCTCTGCATGTTTCAGAAATATACAATAAAGTATATATAAAGAGAACCAAAAGAAAATACAATTTTTAATTTAAAACACTATATATATATATATATATATATATATATATATATATATATATATATAATTTCACCAACAATAAAAGACTTTATTCATCTGGAATATTTGTTATCCACAACTTCATATGGAAAAATTCAAAAGAATTTTTTACTGGAATCCAAAATCGCTACCCTCAGAGCTGCACATGTGCTGTTATTTATTGTTAGATTATTTATGCTTCGGCCATCTGAGATCAAGCATTTCAATGCTATTTGCATTTAAAATCCTTTTAAAAAATAATTATCAATTCTGTTCTCCAATCAGCACTCTAACCTATTTAACAGCATCAACATTAATTTACAGCAAACCTTAGGCTTAAGAGGAAGCATTACTGGTTACTCCACTTAGCAAGAAGCATCTTTTATGAGTCATTTCAGAAAAAAAATATTAACCATATGTTTTTAAAAGAATTTTAAAAACATTTTGACTAAAATGATGATACCATCATTTGAAAATACATAATTTATAGACTGTATAGAATCGTCTCTGGACTACATTAATTGTGCTTACTGATAAAGTGTAACAATTCTTTTCAATGTTTCTGTATTTTGTTGTATGTGTATGAACATTGTACCTGCATGTATGTCTGTGTTTAGCAAGACCAATGGCAGGAACTTACTCCAAGCCAAGGAATCTACTCAGTTACATTGTTTCTCTAGCATCAGCCTGAGTGGCTTGAGTCTCTGATGGGTAGGCTTCTTTTATGACTGTGCTGACTGAAACTATATTTCAGCTAAGTGATCATTTTACTTTACATTTACAGGTTCCATTGTTTTCTATATTACTTGGTTAGGAAACACCATTAGGTACTGTGTATGCAATGTTTCCATATAGATGTGTCAAACATTGTAAGGCTTATTGTAATTATGCATATATCTTGTCCATATTTTACACTAGCCCAATTTATTTCAGTCAAATCACTAGTGGCCACAATGTATATACCACTAATTGAATTAATTGAGTTTATTCAATAACTCTGTGTTTACCTCTACATATTGACTACCAAACAAAATCAACTAGGAATTTAAACAGAGGTGTGTAGCAATGGGGGATGAGGAACTAAGGGTCCACCAGCAAATCCCAGATGCCAGAACAGAAAGAGGCTCCCAGGACCCAACGGGGATGAGATTAGCTGAAATGCCCAACAAAGGGGAGGGAAAACCTGTAGAGACCATATCCAGAGGCTAGGCAAGGCTCCCAGTAGGGGATGGGGCCATTCAATCATCTCCAAATTGTTAACCCAGATGCAATCCTGTCTAAAGGAAATAAGTTAGGAACAAAGTGAAGAGCAGAAACTGAACGAAAGGCCATCCAGAGACTGCCCACCTGGGGATCCATCCCATATAGAGTCACCAAACCCAGAAACTATTGTGGATGCCAAGAAATGCTTGCTGACAAGAGCCTGATATAGCTGTCTCTTGAGAGACTCTGACAGAGTCTGACAAATACGGAGGCGGATGCTCACGGAAAACCATTGGACTGAGCATGGGGTCCCAAAGGAGGAGTTAGAGAAAGGACTGAAGGAGCTGAAAGGATTTTCAACCCCACAGGAAGAATAACCATCCAGACCCCATAGAGCTCCCAGGGAAGTAAACCATCGACCGAAGAGTACACATGGAGGGACCCATGGCTCTAGCCATGTATGTAGCAGAGGATGGCATTGTCTGATATCAAGAGGAGAAGCCCTTGGTCCTGTGAAAGTTCGATTCCCAGTGTAGGGGCATGCCAGGGTGGGGAGGTGGGGAGTGGGTGAGTGGGAGGGGGAGCACCCTCATAGAAGCAGGGTGAGGGGGGATAGGAGAGGGAGCTTCCGGAGTGGAAACCAGGAAGGGGATAACATTTGAAATGTAAATAAAGAAAATGTCCAATTTTCTTCCCCCTACCCCCCCCCCTCTCTCTCTCTCTCTCTCTCTCTCTCTCCCTCCCTCCCTCCCTCCCTCCCTCCCCCTCCCTCCCTCCCTCCCTCCCTCCCTCCCTCCCTCCCTCCCTCCCTCCCTCCCTCTCTCTCTCTCTCTCTCTCTCTCTCTCTCTCTCTCTCTCTCTCTCTCTCTGTGTGTGTGTGTGTTTAGTGTGTGTGTGTTTAGTGTATATGAATGTGTGTGGATGTAACTGTGTGGTGTTTATCCCCTTTCTAGATTTCTCTCTTTGTTTCTTGTTATCTTTGCCACTCTGGTACTCTTCTGTCTGCTCTGATGATAAAACGTCTTCAGAGTATTTAATCTCATACCAGCATTTTTTTCACTCTAGTTCCCACTAAAGCTTTTGGATGCACAATTGTTATCCTTTAGCTACCTGCTTATTCTCAGAGTCTTCAATATAGCGATAAATATAGCATTTTAATATAGCACTCAAAAGTTGTCAGTTTATGTTTATATACCTTCAATTACTACTCTTATTGATAAAGTGGCATTGTTTTCTTTACTATTTTTTTTATTGCTGCGATAAAACACCAACACCAAGGCAATGTATAAAAGAAATGTTTAATTGGACTTACAGATACAGCCACATGTTAATAGAGTCTGCAAAGTCAGAATGAGGGCATGGTTGAGGGGAAATAGCTAAGCTCACACTATCTCAAGTCTCAAGAAGTAGGCAGAGACCGCACACTAGAAATGGCACATACTTTTTGGAACCTCAAAGAGTGCACTCAGTAATATACCTCTTTCAACAAGGCCATGCATCATAATCACCAGAAATAGTCCCATTCCCTGGTAAGTATTCAAACATATGAACCTATCATGGTCATTCTTCTTCCAACTGTCACAGCTTTTAATATAAATTTCTGACTATCCATATACTAGTATTATGAAAAGCTTATACACAGATAAAATTGTAGACTTACCCCACCTTGGTTCTGAATGTTTTGTTTAGCTTTCCCCAACTTCTGCTCACACCTCCTACATCTTCCAGTTTGGACTTTTTTGTTGTTGTTTTTTTCTGTTAATGCATGCTGAATATTGCATTTTTATATTTAGGGCTTCATTATAGTTTCCCCGCTATTATCTGGAAATAACCATTTCTAAACTTTCCATTTCATGGCAGCCTTTATGTATTTGGCTTCAAGAATATTCAGTTTCTCACTTCTTTGTTTCACTTTGAGGGTAAAGTGGGAAAATGGTGGGTCCATCTCTCTACTATCCCCACCAATGATACACTCTGCAATGTTGGTCTATTTCTGTAGCAATGGATCTGGCATATCACAGTTAAATAAGGCAAATATATCATCCCTATGCGCTGGTATAATCCTCCTAGTCATGTTATGTAGAATAAAAATTCCTGTACTATAACAACAACTAAAAGACTTAAATATCTTTAGCAGTTGAGTTCAGATTTACATTTTTGACAGTAGCTGGGTCCTTCAGTTTGCTATATGTTTGATGTCCTTATATGCAGCACAAGTTGTGGTATTGAGTTCTAACACCTATTGTAGTTTGATACTTGTGAAGTCACCCAGCCTTTCATGCTTCAAAAATCTGGTCTCTCTGTCAGGTGCTGTCACTAGTGTTTGATATCCGTGGGCCTCGGGCATGCATAATGTATACATACCTATATATGTATGAAGACAAAACATTCATCTGCATAAAATGAAATAAATACATCTAAAATAAGAATTTAAATGGTGTTAAATATTTTGTATCATCTGTCTTTTCCAAATCCATGTGTTCATATAGAAACTAATAGTCTATTGACAAATGATGCTTATTATTTATGATTTGAAGTAGTAAATACAAATTGAGGGAGTACCCTACCATAGTTTATAGACAGCTGTTGCTGTATTCATGAATATTTAACTTGTAGAGCAAATATCTTGTGCATTGTATGGATATATCATCTGTCAATTAAAAAAACTATGGCTTATAGAAAAAATGTGAATAGAAGGTGGGATATTTGATAGGCGGGACAATGCTGGGATAGAGTCAGCCACAGAAGGAGTTGCTGGGGAAGACATGAAGAAGACAGACATATGGTAACTGATGAGAGGTAAACAGCCATGTGGCAGAATGTAGATTAGCATAAATGGGTTATTTTAAATTATTAGCTAGTCAGGGAACACGCCTAGCTATATAGCCTAGGTATTTGTAAATATATTTTGAGTCTGAGTCACTATTTCCAGAGCTTGGGGCCAGGAAAGAAAAACAGCCCATCATACATTAATTTATTTGTTTTCAATTCATATTTTAGGCTTACAGTGAAATGTAACTCTTTCCCACCATGCCTTATTTATTACATAGTACAAAGCCTGTATTAGTACCTACAACATTGTCTGATTAATTTTTGTGGTTTGTGTGTGTGTGTGTGTGTGTGAAGAGAAAGCCATGAATAAGAGACCAGAAAACAGAGCTATTCTTAATTAAAGAATTTTCATAAGCATGTTTCAGAAATCCTAAACTCCTAATTTTCAATATGATGTCCCAGAGCTGCAGCCTGTCCCCACCCATGACCTACTCCTTGAGGAGGACTTACCTTTGATCAACCACAAACACTTTTATTTCCATGACATTGATTTGCATATCACCTATTTTCACATCATTTTCTGAATGACTGAAACTTTGTGCCTTTGTCTCTAGATGCTCCCTTTCATGTATGCCTAGGCTACTGGAAGTAGGCAAGAGAAGGCCATTCAGGATAAGCCTACACTGACCTTACTATAGCAATGCCCAGGAAGACATTGCAGGAAAGTGTCTCTAGCCAACAGACCAAGTGAATGCAAAAGCTTGCTTGTATAGCCACAGTAGTGATGCTGAACCAATCAATGCAAACCTCACACACAAAGGAACGTTTGCATTTTTACCAATCACAACATTGTATCTTTAACATCAGTCACACTAGGTCTACTGCCAGAGCACCAGGAAGTCTTTCTTGTTCAACTCTTCAGTAGAAATGTTGAAGGATCACTGAGTTTTCTGAAACCAAAACATTAGACATAAACCAACTAAAGCAGTTCTGGCTTAGGCTGGATCATTCCGCAGCTCAGACTGGGGAAATAAAGATCAGCCTGTGAGAAGTTTGCTTTAGCCCATTCAAAATGGTGAGTGTTAGCAAGGAGAATTCAACTTGCAATTGATTGACAGTCCTTTCCCTTAAGGAAAGTGACACAATAAAAGGAGACTCTGTTGCTACTTCAGACCTCAACTAGCCCATTCTTTGCTTATTTAGAATAAAATGAACATTAGAAGGAACATTTGTAATAAGAACATATAGAATGTATCTGTAAACTAATATTGATTTCAATAAACTTTAAGTGTTTTAATTGTGCTTGGGACAGACTCAGTTCTTCAGGATATAGATATTTATTTATTTGACTCCTTCACATTTATAGTAGCCAGATATTGCACTAAAGGTCTTCACAAATACTTACTCATTTTCATATTAATTTAACTCTGAGGAGATATTCCTGAGTATTGAACTTTGGAGCAAAATATCTTTATTTCACCATGAATCCTTCTATTTTCAACATTTTCAAAAGAAATTTGATATTTCTATGAACAATACTTTTACCTGAGTAACATCTACTTATGACCCAACATTGCCTCTAGGTAGATATGAGGTGAAGGACTTTTTATATGAGAACCTACAAATAGAAAATCTTTATATCCTGAATATGTTTTACTAATATTTAAATGATATCAAGTATGATATATTATATAGCCCAGCAAATGTAGACTGATTGCTAATATTTTTAATTGGATGTTAGCTACCTTTGATCCAGTTGGGCATATACAAAGCCCTTTAGTAAAAAGCCTTTAGTTGTTAGACTTCAAAGTTTTACTGAAACCATGTGACAAGGCACTTTTTCCTATGTCTTTAACTAACCAATTCAGATTTTACTTATGAAAGTACTTTAGGGGTACATTGATTGCCAGTTTGATTATATTATTATTATTATTATTACTTCAAATCGAAGGGTGGTTGCTTTTATAAACACTGTTATGACTGTAGTCTTCCTAGAATTTTTAACTGTTTTGAAGACAATTTTCACATCTCGAGATACTCACTTACATAATTTTCTTAATAAATTTTCATTTAATAATTAAAATATTAAATAAGTTAATTTTTATTTTATTTTCTACAAAGCTTAAGTATATAACTTCCTTTCAATGACCTATTGTTCTGAAAAAATAATTTCAATCACTAGAACAATTGTAAATGCCTGTGAAGAACTTGGCATATCTGGATATTTAGATTATCTTGAACAAGTCACTTATATTTTTGGCTCAGATAGCATGAATTATATGCCTTAGTGAATCTTAGAAGTTTCTCTCACTCTCTGAAGTATGAGCATCACACACTCTATAGTGAAGGTGATTTTGTGAACCAATAAAATGCCCATGTAAGAGATGTCAAAATTGGGATTTCAATTTAGGCCACAAAAACAATAATTGCCAGGAGAGGTGCCAAGTCAATATTACAAAGGAAATGGAAAGGTTTAGATCTGAGACACCCAGGACACTCTAGGCAACAGTCCAAAGGGGTATCAGCTTTTATAAGATTTTGAAAAGCAGAAGAAGTTTTCTAAACTCACTTTAGAAACTTCAATATAACTTAAGTTTTCTGCATGTGTATGGGATAGGTTTCATGTGTGTGTGTCTGTGTATGTCTGTGTGTGTTTTAACCTGCTCTGAATGAAGATGAAATATTAATATTTTATATGGAATATTTTACATCTAAACTAAGAGTGTTACTGCTCTAGTTGGTCATGTGAACCTGGGAAAGTGGAGCCTGAACATGGGGCAACGTAGCCTCATGCAATAGCTAACATTAATCAGGGCATCAGGCAGTTTATACTTTGAGGTTATTCTGAGGGTTAAGCAAGGTAATGTAGAAAGTTCATATAAGTTTAGACTATATAAAGTCACAAGGGGAAATGGTGCTTGGGAATAGTTTTTTGAATAACAAAAGTTAAGATGATGGGTAATTTGAAGCAAACCCACTCCTATTTAGTACATCTGAGATGGGCACAAAATCGCATTCCAAGGACAGCCCATGTTAGGTGGAACAAAGGTTACAAGATTCTTGCCTTGCTCACTTGGAGTATTCTCACAAGCTCTCAAAAATTCTCCTCACACAGCTTCGTTAATTGACCATGTTTTGACCTTAGACGTTGATTTTGTTTGTTTATTGTTTTTTAACTTAATGTAACTTAGCACCACTGATTGGTGACCACGTTTTAATTCCTACCTTTTATATGAGTAGAATGGGAGCAAGATAACACATAGGCTGTAAAGTTCCAACCAGTCAGTGTCTACAATCACTATTGGAATCATATTGCCAGGACTTGTACTAAACAAAAGATACACTTAACATGGAGGTCACAATATCTGCCATTGTTTTATCCAGTGGGAAAAGGCTTTCCCTTTTATATATAATTTAAAAATTATTTTTCTCTATCTACAGATTTATTATCTCAATATATTTCTCACTCAAGCTTTAAGTTACATTCTCAAGACTATGATGAAAAAAACTGACCAGAAGAGAAAAAAAAAAAAAAAAAAAACAAGAAAAACAACAACAACACAAAACCATAAAGGATCAAGGATTTACTTTACCTTGAGGTTTTTAGAAGACACACGCCATCATGGAGGAAACAGGAGGCAGCACATCACATAGAGTTTACATTCAAGATGCCAAGAGTTGTGAACATTTATGATCATATTTTTTTTCTTTTATTCAGCTTTAGACTCCAGTCTATCGTATGGTGACAATTGCTTTTAGAGGGGGTCCTTTGGTCTTCAATTAAATCTCTAGAAATGTTCCCTCAAATGAACACAAAAGTATGTTGCCCGGGTGATTCTAGATCTACCCAAGTTGACAACAATCAAGATTAAACAGTGAGCTAGTTTTTGCGTTTAATGCTTCAGATGATATCAAAAGTTTCCTGAGAATATAATAAAACCAATTAAAAAAATTGTGTTAAAATGACAAATCTTCCTGGAAGGCACATCTTACCAGCATGTCCTGCTTTCTGTTTTGTAATTGAGAGATCAGCAAAATGTACTTTCTAAGAATCATTTTTTGTTTGTTTTTTAAGTAACATATAAAACCTAAGTATGTAACAGAAAGGATACAGAGAATTTTAATACATTATGTTGGAATTTTGAACTAAAGTTGTGTTGTTCTTCAAATAAACTGATAGGAAAAGTGTTCAGGTCAGATCATCTGAGATTTCACAACAAATCTAAGAACTAGATAAAACTTGCATCTGCATTTCAGTTCTATTATATATGAGCACACCACTCAGTTAATCCTGAAGCACTGTAATCCTTGCAGATGAAATTTGTTGTCGGGGAGGGCATTTGTGTACTGACACATGCTAAAAATTGACTGCTGGAAGTCAAAAAGAGAGCACACAGCAAATGGAAGAAGTGTGGCCTTTTTAATAATCCTCTGGAGGGCCAGAGGGAGAAACTTTCTATGTGCGCAAAAAAAAAAGGCAATAGTTTTACTGGGAGAAAGAAAGAAAAAAGGACAAGAAATAGAGCAATTGGGGTAACTGGTGAGAAGAAACCCATAGCCCCGTAAGAAGAAAGACCCCTAGAAGACTGGGGTCAAGAAAAAAACAGCAGCTGAAATTGCTGGTAGGGATGGGGGTAAAAAACTGTGGGGCAGGGGTTTTTTTTTTTTGATCTTGTTCCCCATCAAAAAAGTTCCTTTTTTTTAAAAAAGGGGCCCCCTGTGGGTGTTTGTGGGGCCCTGTTGTTTTTTATTGGGGTTTTTTAAAGGGGGGCACAATAATTTTAAAAAAAAATATTTCCCCTTTTTAAATGTCTGTTTGGGATCATAGATCCCCCCACTGAATGTATCTCTCTTGGTAGGGATGGGGGTAAAAAAAGCTGTGGGAAAACAAGGGCTCCGCCTAAATAATAAAAATGCAAATGATTATTTTTTTTTCTGCATAAAAATTACATTTGACAAATTCCCGGGCCCCCCACAAAAAACAGGGGGGAAACAACAAATTTTTTTGAACTCCCGGTTTTCACGGGGTTTGGGCCCGTGGAAATGGGGAAAAAACCCCCCCCTTTTTTCCCCCCCCTTTTCCCCCCCTTTTTTTTTATGTTTGGGAGGATGCAAAAGGGGCTGGAAAACTCCCCCGATAGTGTTTTAAAAATTTTTTTTTTTTGATTCAATTTTTTTTGAAGCTTTTGGCAGCGGGGGAAAAAAGGGGAAAATTTGGGGGCTAGCTTTTTCACAGGGACCCCTTTTTTTGCGTTTTTTTACTTAGGAAAAAAATTTTTTTTCTTGACCCCCAAAGGGGGGTAGAACTCATAACAAAAAGGGAATTATAAAACTTTGTTTTTTTTTTTAAAAAAAATTTTTTTTTCTTGGACAATAACAGTTTTTTTTTGGGAAAAATTTTCCCCCTTCTACTACATTAGTGGGGTTTTTTAAAGAAGGAAACACTTTTTTTAAATTTCCCTTACTTCTAGTTTTTTTTTCTAGCGCAATTTTTTTTCTAAAACCCGGAAAATTTTTTTTAAGATCAATTGGGAAAAATTGTTTTTTTTTTGAAAAAAAAAACAAAATAGGCACCTTTTAGGGCCGGAAACTTTTATAAAATTTTTGTTTTTTATTTACAAAAAAAAATTTCTTAAAAAACCAGGGGTCGATTTTCCCCTTTTTTTAAAATTTAAATCAGTGTTTCATTTTTTAAGGGGTTTAAAAAACACCGTGGGCAAGAGTTCCTTTTCTTTTGCTTTCCTTAAAAAGGGGGGGGGGAAAAAAAGTTTTTTTTTTTTTTATATTTAAAGGGAATTTAAAATTAAATTTTTTAAGGGGGGAAAATTGGGGGTTGGGGGTTTTTTTGGGGGTTTTTTTTTCTTTTAAATTTTTTTTTTTTTGGGAAAAAATTTTTTCCCCCCGGAGAAAGAGAAATGAAGAAAAAAATAATTTCCACACCACAAACCCCACAAACACACACACCATAAAAATTTTTGTGTGGGTGTTTTTTTTGTATATCTCCCCCCTTTGGGTTATTTTTGTGTGAATATATACCTTTTAAAAATTTTTCATAATGTAGTATTACCCTATAAATATATGTTGTGTATTGTGAATAATTTTTATATTGGGGGATATATAAAAAATAATATAAATGTTTATAATTTTATTTATATTTTTTTACTATAGTAAATTTTTTTTTATTTGATTTTATGTAAAATTTAAATTTTTTTTCCCCGGGGGAAAAATAAAAGGGGGCAGTCAAAAATTTTTTTGTTTTCTGGGTTTTTGGGTTTATTCAAAAATTAAAAAGGGGCCCCTTTTTTTTAGGGACTTGTAGGGGTTTTTAAAACTATTTGATTCCCCTTTAAATATGCGTTAGTGTCCCCCCTCAAAACCCCCCAAAATGGGTGTTTTAAAAAGCATTTAAAAAACCAAAAACCCTTTTTTTTGCTTTTCATTACCCGATATGAAAAACCCCCAATTTTTTTTTTTTTTTTTGGTTTTTTGAGAAAAGGGTTTTTTTTGTAAAAACCCGGCTTTTCCCGGGGAAATCACCTTTTTTAACCCCGGTGGCCTTTTTTTCAGAAAATTCCCCCCCCCGGCCCTTTTTTCCCCCCAAAAAATGGATTAAAAAAGGGGGGGGGCACACTTTTTGGCGAACCTGTAATTTTTTTAGGGGGGGGGTTGTGTGTGTGTGGTTCATGTGAGCCAAAATTTATAGACAAGTGTGAAGGGGCCCCCCAAAAAATGTTCTAGGAAGCTAAAACCCCCCCCTCCCTTTTTTTTTCCCCAAAAATACAAAGTTGGGTAAGGGTGTCTTTTTTTTTTTTTCATTCAAAGCCCCCTTTTTCCCCCAAAAAAACCTTTTTTTTCTTGATCAGGGCCACTTTCAAATGATTTCCCTTACAAAAACCCCCAAAACCCGTCTTTTTTTCAAAAACCCCCAAAAACCATGTGTGGCTCCAAAACCCCTTTGGGAAAAAACTTTTTCCCCCAAAAAAATTTTACATTTTTAAAAACCCAATTTTTCCTATTTTTAAAAAGGCCTTTTTTTCCCCCATTAGATATGAAGATTTTTCTTAATTAAAACCGGGGGTTTTTTTTTTAGCTATTCTTTTTCCCCTTTTTGGGAAATGCAAAGTGCTGGGGAAAAAACCCCCCCCTTTTTAGTTGCGGGTTAAAAAGTCCCTATAATATTTTAAAGAACAAGGGCCCCCCCCCCAAACCATGATTTTCCCCCTTTTTTTTCCCCCCGGCCTTCCCCCCGCAAACACAGAGATATACAAGGAAAAAACCCCCGCCCCCCAAATGCAGAAACCCCTTCCTTTTTTATTATCCCCTTTTTTTTTTATTTTTCCCTTCCCCCGAAATAATGTGGCCCTTTTAAAAAACATTTGAGGGGCCCCCCCCGAATAACATTTTTTAAATTGTCCGTCAATTAAAAAACAAAAAGAATTTTTAAAAAAAAATTAACCCCCCAAACCCCCCTCATTCAACTTCATTTTGGTTTTTTTTACCCTTTCACCCGGGTGTTGGGGTTTTTTTACAGGGCTTGCCCCATACCCCCTTTAAAAAATCTAAGGTGTGCTAACCCCCCCTTTTTAGGGGGATTTAGTGATGCTGACAGTTCCTCCAGATCTGTGTTGATGGGGGGAAAAAGGGGGGAAGGAGTTTTGGACATTTTTGACATTATGAAGAAAGGAAACTAATTGGTTATGGGTCTGAATTGGGGATCTTTCTTTTTTTTGGGGGGCTTTTTTCAAACCCAAAAATGAAAACCCCCGTGAGCACTATGAAAAACGTTTTATAAAATTTTTTTTGTTTTTTTATGCTTCTTTCAAATTTGTTGTTATTTTAAAAAAATTTATATCGTTTTAAAAAAGATTTTTAAGTTTTGTTATGCTTTCTTTTTAAAATTGTTTTATTAAATTTTTAAATTTTTTTTAAAAATTTTTATAATATTTCTACCCGGTTTTTAATTGCAGTACCAAAAAATTTTTTTAAAAATGGGGTTTAAAAAAATTTTAAAAAAATATGCCCCCCTCTAAAACACATTTAAATTTAAAAATTTTTTGGGGGAACCTTTTTGGGTTATTTTCCTTTTGGGTTTTGGGGTTTTTTTTCCCCTTTTTGCTATGTTTTTCCCCCTGTTCCCCCAAACTGGGTCCCCCACATTTGTAAAATTTTTTTTATAAATTCTCGAAATTTTCCCCCGGGGTTTTAAAAAAAATTTTTTTGTTTGTAAGGGGTTTTTTTTTGCTTTTTAAAGAAATAAAAAAGGGGGCATTTAAATTTTTTAAACAAAGAGGCTTATTTAAAATTTTAAAAATTTGGGGGGAAAGGGGGTTTTTTAAAAAAAAAGGTGTTTATGGAAATTTAAAAAAAGGGGGTCTGGCTAAATTACAGTTTTAACTTTGGGGATAATTTTTCCAAAAAACCCAAAATGCAGAAAAGTGTTTGTATAAAGTTAATTAAAAATTTTATCAGCCCCCTTTTTACAAAAACCCCCTCTGGGGGGAGAAATTTCCCGGGGCCCCCCCGTTTTTTTCAGGGGGAGCTTGTATTTTTGGGGGGGGGAAAGGGGGGGGGGGGGAATGGAGTTTTGGGGGGGGGGAAAGGAAGGAGGGGGAAAAAGGAAAAAGGGGGGTGGTGGGGGGACAAATGTTCTGGGGGTTCAAGTAGTTATTCATATCAATGTTTTTTAATTTTTGGGGTTAAAAATTTAAAATTTTGGGGGGGGGAACTGTGGGAAAAAAATTTCTACCTCAAGCTTTAAGTTACATTTCTCAAGACTATGAGAAAAATCTGACCAAAAAGAAAAAAAAAAACAAGAAAAACAACAACAACAACAAAAACCATAAAGGATCAAGGATTTACTTTACCTTGAGGTTTTGAGAGGACACACGCCATCATGGGGAAACAGGAGGCAGCACATCACATAGAGTTTACATTCAAGATGCCAAGAGTTGTAACATTTATGTCATATTTTTTTTCTTTTATTCAGCTTTAGACTCCAGTCTATCGTATGGTGCCAATTGCTTTTAGAGGGGGTCCTTGTCTTCAATTAAATCTCTCGAAATGTTCCTTCAAATGAACACAAAAGTATGTGCCCAGGTGATTCTAGATCTACCCAATTGACAACAATCAAGATTAAACAGTGAGCTAGGTTTTTGCGTTTAATGCTTCAGATGATAGCAAAAGTTTCTTGAGAATATAATAAAACCAATTAAAAGAACATTGTGTTAAAATGACAAATCTTTTATTTTTGAGTGTAGTTTTCGCTATCCTGGGTTTTTTGTTATTCCAAATGAATTTTAAGATTGCTCTTTCTATCTCTGTAAAGAATTGAGTGGGAATTTTGATAGGGAATGCATTAATCTGTAGATTGCTTTCGGGAAGATAGCCATTTTACTATATTAATCCTTCCAATCCATGAGCATGGAGATCTTTCCATCTTCTGAGATCTTCGATTTCTTTCTTCACTGATAAGCGGATATTAGCCCCAAAACACACAATACCTAAGATGCAACGCAAAACCTCATGAAACTCAAGAAGAAGGAGGAAGACCAAAGTGAGGGTGCTTTTGTCCTTTTTAGAACGAGTATCAAAAGATTCAACCAGAGCTCCCAGGATCTAAACCTCCGCCTGAGAACAGACAGGGGCAAGCTGTCCTCTGAGAGGCTCTAACCAGCAGCTGTCTCAGACAGATACAGACATCCAGAGCCAAACAGTGGATGGAGCTTGAGGACTCTTATAGAAGAATAGGGGGAAGGATTGTGGGCCCTAAGGAGATAGGAACTGCACAGGAAGATCAACAGAGTAAACCAACCTGAACCCCCTTTGGAGCTCTCAGAGACTGAATCACCAACCATGGAGCATACCTAGTCTACACAGATCTACCTCCCTTGGCTGGACCTAGGCCTCCCTGCACATAGTTTGTAAATGTGCAGCTGGTTTTCATGCGGGTCTCAAACATCTGGAGTGGGGGCTATCCCCAAAACATGCAGCCTGTATATGGAGTATGGTCTTCTAGCTGGATGCCTCATCTGCCTCAATGGGAGAGGAAGCACCTACTTCTCAGAGACTTAAAGTGGCAGGGTGGGGAATACAGGAGGAGGGGGTACTCAGAAAAGAAGAGATGGGGAAGGATTGTAGGAGGGGGTGACTGGACGGGTTATAAAGTGAATAAGCAAAAAAATAAAATTAAAAAAGGAAAAAAAAAAGAAAATGAAAAGAAAAAAAAAAAAAAAGAAAAAGAAACCTGTCTGCTCCTGACAGCTTCCCCGTCTTGGATTCTAAGAAGAGACTGAGTATCTTTGGAGTTACTCAGTTGTGGTGAGACAGCCACTAGGCAAGATTGATTCTTTTCATCTACAACAATTACTGTCCAGAAAAAGGACACTCTTACAGAATATTTGATTGATAATATCCCGCTAGACAGAGTGATCAACCATTAAAATTTCTGCATTACTAGGTCTGTCAGAGACCCGGGGCCAAAAGGCTGAAGACCAAATGCTCCAATGTTTTGAAGTAAGGGACTGCTATATATTGGCTAAGTTTTGGGAAGCCACCACTTTGTGTTTCCATATTTTTTCGCTAATTCTGTCATTTTGGATTTCTGATGGGGTTGAAGACTTGAAGTCTCATAGCCAACTCAGGCTATTTACTTTGGGAGAGCGATTTGAGAGGATGGTTTTTGGATGGTGTTCATTCTGAGGCCAGGACATGAACCAGGTTTCAGAACTAAGTCTTCTAGTTAGGAAAGATGACAGAGGTTCTTTAGTTGTCAAAAATGATGGACTGTGTATTAAGTATATCTTGTACCTTACTGATACAAATTGGTATAGTTGTGCTCTAATTGTGTTTTGAGAGAAAAATATTTTGTTTTATTTTAACAGGAATGATGATATGTAGCATACATTTCCACCACATAAAAATCAGTACTTTGGGAGGAGCTAATTTGGAAGGAGTAAGGAGAGAAAGAGAGGAAGGAAGACATGGAGCTAGAGGAGAGAGGTCCGAGAGAAGGGGAAATGGCTGTAGATGTACAGTGTCTCTAGCAGTCTAGGTAGTTGTAATATCTAGGTTAGGTATTGAGTAACACCCTAATTGTGTGGGCTTCTTGTTATTTTAGCATTACCAAATATATAAAGCTATTGGATAATCAAAAAAAAAACAAAAAAAACAAAAACAAACAAACAAACAAAAACATAAAATGACAAATCTTCCTGGAAGGCATGTCTTACCAGCATGTCCTGCTTTCTGTTTTGTAATTGAGAGATCAGCAAAATGTACTTTCTAAGAATCATTTGTTTGTTTTTTAAGTAACATATAAAACCTAAGTATGTAACAGAATGGATACAGAGAATTTTAATACATTATGTTGGAATTTTGAACTAAAGTTGTGTTGTTCTTCAATAAAACTGATAGGAAAAGTGTTCAGGTCAGATCATCTGAGATTTCACAACAAATCTAAGAATAGATAAAACTTGCATCTAGCATTTCAGTTCTATTATATATGAGCCACACCATCTCAGTTAATCCTGAAGGCACTGTAATCCTTGCAGATGAAATTTGTTGTCAGGGAGGGCATTTGTGTACATGACACATGCATAAAAATTGACTGGCTGGAAGTCAAAAAGAGAGCACACAGCAAATGGAAGAAGTGTGGCCTTTTTAATAAGTCCTCTGGAGGGCCAGAGGGAGAAACTTTCCTATGTGGCAAAGAAGTAAAAGGCAAATAGTTTTACTGGTGAGAAGAGAAAATGAGAAAGAAAGGACAAGAAATAGAGCAAACTCTGGGAGGTCATAAAGGCGGTCAGTGAGTTCAGATGAGTTAGTAACTGAAGTTATTACCCACTAGTCCACACAGTAAAAGATGGCAGAAGGATACATGAGGACATGTTCTCATTTTACTGATCTTGTCCCTCACTCAGAAGTCCTTTTAACAGCCTGCTGTGGGCTGTTTCGTGGGTCACTGTTGTTCCTATTGAGTAGGTGCAAGGGATACACAATAATAAAATCAGTATCCTTACACATGTCTGTGGTCATCATAGCATCCCCACACTGAATGATATCTCACTAATGGTAGGGATGGTAGGGGTAAGAAGCTGTGGGAAAGCAGGGCTCTGCCTAAATAATAAAATGCAAATGAGTTATTGATATCTGCATAACATTACATTTGAAAAACGGCACCACCACATAAATTCAGGAAACTAACATTTTCTATTGAACTCCAGGTTTTCCACAGTTTGGCCATGTGGAAATGGAAATGCATTCTTTCTCTCACAACCACTTTTCAATCATTTCATTTCATGTTAGAGGAGGATGCAAAAGGGGCTGGAAAACTCCAGTGAGTAGTGCTTATACAATTGCTGATCTCATAGGTAAGAGCTTAGGCAGCGGCAACAATGGAAACTAGTACCTAGCTCTACACAGGGACTTATGTATGGTGTCTACTTATGAAAAATTTTGTCTCTTATGACCACATGTGAGTAGACACCCATAACAAGGCAATTATAAAAACTTTGTCTTTTGTAAACAAATTTATTTGCTAGGACAATAACAGATTTATTTGGAAAATTATCCATATTCTACTACATTAGTGGATGTGTAAAGGAAGGAAACACTTTTTTTATTCCGTTACTTCTATGTTTATTTTCAATATCAGACAATTGCCTTTCTAAACCTGATTTCTTATTAACGATCAATTGCAAAAATAGTTTTACTTAGAAAAAATAAAACAACATAGACACCTTGAGGGCAGTATACTTTTATAATTATTGTTTCTATATTTACAAATATAATATTACAATCCAGGGCTTGATTTTACTTATTTAAATTGAAATCAGTGTTTCATTTAAGGTTTAAATACACAGTGCTCAAGAGTTCTCTTTTCTTTAGCTTTCCTTATGCATATTCTGTTTTGATGTTTTCATGGAGGATTAAAGGACAGAAATTTAAAATTGAACTTAGAAGAAATGTTGACATGCTTGGCTCTCCCTGCTTACAACGATCTTGATCTTGGCCCTGTGAGAATAGAGAAATGAAGAAAAGTAAATATATATATGTATGTATGTATATCTCCCTTGTGTGTGTATGTGTGTGTGAATATATATACATATACATATATGTATGTATATACACATATAATATATATATGTGTGTGTATGTGAATATATACATATATGTATATATATACACATAATATATAATGTATATAATTATATTTATATTATACTATATATAAATACATTTTATTTGATTATATGTAAAATTGAACTTTTCCTCTGGTAACAGTAAAGACTGCAGCTCAGTTTTTCTGTTTCTGTCAGGTTCTATTCACTGCAACTGGGCTCCATTAGTGAGTGACTTGTAGATTCACAATCTATTTGATTCCTTAAAGTATGAGCTAGTGTCCCTCAACCCAAACTGGGTGTTATAAGCAGCCTTAAGAAAGCACACCTTATTTTAGCTTGTCATTGACTGATATGAACCTGTAATTTTTTTTTTTTTTTTTTGGTTTTTCGAACAGGGTTTCTCTGTGTAGTCCTGGCTGTCCTGAAACTCACTCTGTAGACCAGGCTGGCCTCGAACTCAGAAATCTGCCTGCCTCTGCCTCCCAAGTGCTGGGATTAAAGGCGTGCGCCACCACCGCCTGGCGAACCTGTAATTTTTTTAGGGGTGTGTTGTGTGTGTGTGTGTTCATGTGAGCCTAGATTTATAGACATGTGTGAGCCACCCAATGCATGTTCTAGGAAGCTAACTCAGCCATCATGCTTTTCAAGAAGTACAAAGATGGATAAGTGTGTCTTTTGTTTTTACATTCAAAGCACACATTACCCCAAAGCACTTTTCCTGCTTGCTCAGGACCACTATCAAATGTTTTCACTTACTAAAACCACAAATACAGTCTTATCTTCAACCTCAAAATCCATGTATGGCTCCAACCTCTGGAAAATCATTCCACACACTTTTGACACTTAACTTCCCATTCCATACTACCAATAGGCTCTGTTTCAGCAGTTAGATATGAAGATAGGCTTAATTACCAGGTTATTTCTTTTAGCTATTCTTTATCTTCATTTGGAATGAATAGTGCTGAAACTCTGCCCATATGAGTAGCAGGATTAGTCTGTCCCTATAATATTCATTACTGAACAGCCTCTCCACTCAACCATGATATGTCCTTTGCACTGCAGCCTTCCACAGCAAGCACAGAGATACACAAGGAAACTCTCTGCCATGAAAGTGCAGAAACTTCAGTTATTATCTTGCTTCTTATTTCCCTTCCAGAGAAATAATGTGGCCTTAAGAATCATTTGAGGGTCAGCCAGAATAACATTCAATATAATGTCCGTCATATGTAAACAATCAAACGAAGTACAGCAGCATATTACCCTATAACCCCTCCTCATTCAACTTCATATTGTGTGCTTCACATTTCACCTGGCTGTTGTTTATTGACAGAGGCTTGCACCATACCGTGTTAATAGATCTAATGTGTGCTACCCCTTCACAGGTTATTTAGTGACTGCTGACAGTTCCTCCAGATCTGTGTTGATGAGAAGGAGTAAGGAGATCTGGACATTGTAGACATTATGAAGAGAGAAACTAATTGGTTATGGTCCTGAGATTGGTGATCTTTGATGCTATGGTATCTGCCTCATCATAGTGAACACACAGTGAGCACTATGATATCGTCTATACAGATTTTTCAAGTTGTGTTATGCTTTCTTTCCAAATTTAGTTGTATTATTTAATTGTTGTAATATTATATATATTTATTATATATATATATATATATATATATATATATATATATATTTCTACCTGTGTGAATTGCAGGACCAAAGCTTTTAAACACTGTTTTAAAAAAATAGTATGCCTGTCTCTAAAACACATGGCATCTACAACATTTGAGTGATAACTCTGGATTATTTTCACTAGTGGTTTGGTTGTTTCTCATTTTAGCTTATGTTTCCTAATGTTAATGAAACTGGATCCTATACATTTGTATTTCTTCTATAAATATCTCGATTATCCCACTGTTATATGAAATTATTGTGTTAGTAGGTTTTCTGTTGCTCAAATGAAATAACAGAGGTGCATAACTTATAAAACAAAGAGGCTTATTTATTGTTATCTTAGTGGCTAAAGGGTTCAAAATCCACGGTGTTGGTGAGTTGACAAAGGATCTCTGGCTAAATTACAGTGTAACATAGGAGATAAGTGACAAACACCAATATGCAGAAAGAGCTGTTTGTATAAAGTTATCTCACTTTGTATCAGCCTATTCTTACAAAACCAGATTGTGGCAGAAATTTCCTGCCTACTGTATTTGCAGTGGAGCTCTGTCATTGGATAGGGAAGAGGGAGGTGGAGCTAGGAGTTGGGAGGAGCGAAAGAGAAGGAGGAAGAGGAAAGGAGATGGTGGCAGACATACATGTCTCTAGCAGTCTCAAGTAGTTATTCATATCAATGTTAGGTAATTGGGATAGCAATTCTAATTGTGTGGGCATCTGTGGGAAAAAAAAACTGGGAGGCTGCAGCAGCAGGTCCCGGGCCCACGCGGCAGCGGCCCGGGACCTGCAAGGTGGAAGCTGCCTGGAGGTTTCCAGGCAGCCTGTCTCACATACCAGAGAAAGGTCCCAGGTTCCAGGGGCTGAAGGCTTCGGTGGTGGCAGGCCTGGCAGGCCCCAATGATATGAGGAAGTCCTTGGTTCCAAAAGGGTTTATTGTCATGGTGGATGGTGGATGGATCTGGATGTACCCCCCCAAACTCAGGGCAGACCAGAGTTAAATAGGGAGGGAGAAGTCGGAAGAGTCTGGGGAGGAATGCTTAATTGGCTCCGCCCTCTGACCTTCATTAGTATGTAAATCTCTAGGGCCTGAGGTCTGTAGTCACACCCTCTACCCTGTGTACTTTGGGAGGGGCTGTAATGGCCTACGTGACTGAACAATGTAGGTCCATGGAGATTAGACTGCTTTTCAGGACCCTGAGTTCTGGGGGCGTGGCCAACTCCTGCCGTTTTTTCCCTTGGAGTCTCGGGGTTCTAGGCCCATGCCCAGCCTACCAGGATACCCTTATGCAGTCCCACAGGAATCTTGTGTATTGAATATTTGCTGATATATAAATCTATTTGTTTAATCATAAGCATCAAGATTCTTCTTTCTACAGGTACTGCGACTATGTCAGTTATTGTCTGAGGTTTAACTGAGCACTATGAGGGTAGCAGAGTTGGCACAAGGGCCATGCCTAGAACCATGGAGTCCACAGAGCTGACTGGCAGAGGCAGTAGCCACGCCAACATTTCGTGGGTGCCACTGGCCAGCCAGTGTCGCCCTTAGTGCTGGAATTTAGAGCAGGAACATGGCAGCCAGGCTGGGAGCAAGCTGGACCATCTCTTTTTTCTAATATCTCCCATAACACAGATCTTCATTGAATCCATAAAGTCTGATGACTAGACTATGTGTATTTGTCCCCATCTCCTAAGAGGTCATCACCTCAACACCAGCACATTGCACACCAGAATTTTACAACAGAATTTTTGGGTTCCAAATTCATACTTACCCAAAAGGAAATAACTTCCTTTTATGATTTTTCCTTTAATATATAGTGATTCTTTAAAAGCATGTGATTTTTTAATCTTTGTATATTATTACTTTAAAGTATATATATAACTTACTGAAATTATTCCCAGATTATGTTATATAAATTTGAACACTATTCATATGTTTCTCTCCTCCTTTTTTATTCTCTACATGCTCTGTTTCATAAAAGCAGCCTGGGAACAGTTTTTAAATTTATATTTATATATCAGAAACAAACACTGATGCTCTTTGTTTTGGTTCTATTTGTCTATCTGTCTGTCTGTCTGTCTATCTATCTACCTATCTACTTTCTATCTATCATCTATCTATCTGTCTGTCTGTTTCTCTATCTATCATCAATTATCTATCATCTATGAATTTATCTACCTACCTACCTAACTTCCTACCTACCTACCTACCTACCTATCTTCCTACCCACCTACCCCCCTACCTACCTACCTATCTACCTACCTACCTACATACATACATAACCTATCTGAATTCTATGGGCCTAAGGTAATTTCAGCATCTAAGCAAATGTGGCACCTCACTCATGAACATATTTTCTCAAGGACATGTTTTCTATGGCTATATCTCCTCTGAAAGTTGTGGGGCTTTGGAATTCATCCCCATTCCATGGTTGTCTTTATTGGATGTTGTGCAGATCTTTTGTAGGAAACCAAAACTGTTAGTAGACATTAGCATGTAGTGTCCTGAAGACAACAATTAAAATCTCTTCTTGCTATCTTTTGACTTTTTATTTTTCTCCCACTTCCACAACATTCCCTGTGATTGAGATGGAGTTGCTCATATAGATTATCCATAGTCTGAGGATTCAATTACTTTTTCTTAGTATTTGATCACTTATAGATATCTGCATCATCTACTAAACATACATATTCACACACGTGCACACACACACACACACAACATACATACACACACCACACACACACACACATCACATACACACACACACACACACACACCTACAACTACAGCAGAAAACCTTTACTGGCCAAGGCTGAGGGATCAACCCTTCTATGGGCATAAAAAATACATATTAAGAAAGTAGTTTGACCATTTAGTCAAATAACACGAGTTTAGTCCTTTCCTAGAGAGTTAGGTTTCTCATTTCAATTTATGTTTTTGTATGTGTTTGTGTGTGTATACACCCAGAAAGGTCAGGAGAGGTTTACAATCAGTTACAGTCAGTTGTGAACCACATGATATTGGTGCCTTGGTATAAACTCTAGCTGTCTACCAGAACAACAAGCATCCTTTAACCTTTCACCCATCTCTCCAGTACCCACTTTGTCAACTAATAATACCAATACCTATATCTTATATATATGCTATGAGCTTCTACTCAGTGTTGAAACTTAACATGTATAAATTTTAAGTGAAATAAACTGCCTTAAAAACTCACTGTTCTCCATAAGCTAAATTACTATTACTTTAAATTTTATAATTAACTCTTCTAGAATTTTAAGAATCAAAAGTAAATGTCAGAAGATAAGTGACTCAAAAATACCAGGTCCTAGGGTATAAAATTATTATCTAACAGCAGCAAAAAATTTGAGAGATGATTGACCCTTTGTCTTCATGATAATGATCATAGTTACAGAATGGTGCATTTTTCAGAACTCAATAAGTTATTACAATTAAAATGTAATTTTGTGATTTTAGATTAAATTTTAATTCATATAAATTATATCTCTGAACAATTGTTTCAATTAAAATGTAAATTTAAACATCCACAATTTTAGAATTAAGTAAAGACTGATCCATCAGCCATCTATATTTTGCTCTATTATCTCTAGTCTTTGGGTTTACTTTATGAGATGATTTGAAACAATACAGGAAAAAATTTAAATATCAACCTTCCTACTTTAATAAATGTACCATAGAGTTCTCAATTTTTTTTAATGCTATGCTTTAAAATCTAGGGCTTTTATAAAAGATTCTTTTTCTTTAATTTTTAAATTTTTTTATCCATAAGATTTACCTGTTCATTAATATTCTTGTTTAAGGTTGCCAGACTTAGCAAATAAAATCAGGGAAATTTATTAAACATTGTTTGCATGGAAATCACCAATAATAGTTTATTGCATATTGCATGAATATATTTATATCAAAAATTCTGACTTACCAGTATGTTACATTTATCAAGCCACTTTCTGTTGGCTAATTGTATTTTCCTGAAATTTTATCAAATGCGATTACTTGTATTAATATTATTTTTTATAAATGCTTTTTGTTTATTCATCTAAAACAACTAATTTATCAAACAGCGAATATTTTTTTCTAATAAGCTTAGTTTTTCTAGACTCTCAGATTTGCTATTGATTTGATCATGTGCATTCCAAATTCATCATTCCCTGTAGCTTTTCAAAATAAATTTATTTCTAACGTTTCAAAACTAAAACTGGGTTAGCATTTCATTATATATCTATCAAATGAAAATAATATTAACATTAATTCATACATAAAAACTGTGGATATTTTACACTGATATTTCTATAGTCAGGAAAATTTTCTATTTCAGTTTTTTAAGCAATGGAAAAAGTTATTTCTATAGATGAGAAATTGATAGTGCTCATGGATAAAACTATGTAGTATCTGTTAATTCCTGAGGAAATTAATCTGTTTTGTAATAGTTGAATAGATTTTAATTTCTTGCTTTGTACTAGGTAACTTTGGTGCATTATTTCTTTATAGAGCCATCATTATATTTGAGACTTCACAATGTAGAATAGAATATAATCTTCACACTATACAGCAAGGTCTATCCTGCCTTGACTTAAATGAACTGTTGTTAATCCTTCACACAAGCTTTGACATTATTTGACTACTTTATTACCTGTACAAATTCCTTGGAATCATCTTGAAGCTTTATAATTCAATATCTTATTTGTTTAGTTACATTACATGTCTATGGCTTTTAGTCGTATGTTTTCATACTTTCTAAATATATTGGTATCTTATCCAAAGTCAGATGTATGATAATTTACTTTAAATACTTAGTGGATATTATTTTATAAAGTTAACTTAGACCAGCAATTGCTATATAGTTCTTAATATTTTTACTTAATCCAAGTATTTCAATTACTATTTTACTTAGTTTTAAAGTTTAAAGAAGATCTTTTAATAGTTTTAATCTTTACTGAGTTAGATCATTCAATCCATAGAATAATAACATATAATGACTCTCTTCTATAACATTTTAATATACTAATTTATTTTATTTATAATATGTATACTTTTGTTCATTGAAAATATTTTGGATACAATAATTACCCTGTTGTGGTAATTATTTAAATCGGCCTCTGTCTCAGGCCAACTATCTAAGCTGCAGCAGCGGCTCTGCCTGTCTCAACCACCATGTTTCTCGCCAGAGGCCACGTGCGTGCTGCAGCTAGAAATGGCAAACCAGAAAAGAAGAGATGGGGAAGGATTGTGGGAGGGGGTGCTGGGACGGGTTATAAAGTGAATAAGCAAAAAAAAAAAAAAAATAAAAAAAAAAAAGAAAAAAAAAAAAAAAAAAAAAAAAGAAACACCAGCCTGCCACCCACGAGATGTCAGCATGGGAGATGGCTCAATCTCCCATGCTGTCTCTGCAAGGCTGGGCATTGCCCATGTCATCCTGCCATCCACACGGGCTCAGTAGAAAGGTGAGACTCTAATGCTTAAAGATTAAGCAAAGGCTTATATATTTGATAATGATCAGTAACAAGATACCCATACAATCAGAAGTGTAACACAGTACCCAACCTAGATATACCAACTACCTTTGACTGCTACAGACATGTGAACATCTGCCTCCATCTCCTCTCTCTTGTCTTCCTCTTCTGGCTCTTCCTCTTCCTTCTCCTCTTACTCCTCCTACTCCTCCTCTTCCTCCAACTCCTCCCACCTTTAGCTCCTCCTAAATTTCCCCTCATCTAGCACCTCCCAGAAGTTCTCTCTTCTTCCCACACCAAACTTTATGCACATTCTTTTTTGTCTCTTTAGAAAACAAAAGGGGAAAAAAAAGAATGAAATCACAAGAGGCACACAGAAATAAACAAAACCATAAAGACATATAATACAAAAACACAATACACAACAAAAGAACAGTAAGATAAAATACTTACTTGTCCAAATATTATTATGACACAAAAAGTCTATAAAAATACCACTGAATTTTTTTGCATTGACCATCTACTGCTGGGTATGAGGTTTACCCATAAGTGTGGTAAATATATCCAGTGAGACTCCATTAGAGAAATTTGATATTCCTTTTAAGGTTGGAGATAGATTCTTGCTTAGGGATGCGAACACATATCCACTTCCCTTGTCAGTGCATGAACCCCTTACAGCTTGAATCTGTGGAGCCCTGTAAATACTCCACAGTCTCAATTATTATATGTGCATCAGTCTAGTAGTGTTTGAAGACAGTTTCCTTGGTGTCATCCCTGCCCTCTGTCTCTTTAATCATTTGCCTCTTCTTTCACATAGATCTCTGAGCTCTGAGGGGAAGTATGTTATGAAGATATCACATTTAGGACTGCATATTCCAAAGTCTATCACTCTCTGGACATTGTCCAGTTTTGTGTCTTGTGTAAATTGCATCTAGTGAAAGAGGAAGCTTATCTGATGATACTAACCAAGGCATTGACTCTACTGAATAGAAACTATTAGGACTTAAGGTATTACTATATTCTTTTAGAGGAATACTAGTATTTGGTTTTCTCCAGACTTATAGTTTATCAATCTTCAATACTTTAGCAGTGTAGAATCCATTTAGCACAGAATCCATTTCATGGAATGGGCCTTATATCTAGTCAGAGAGTAGTTGGTTACTCCTACAACACATGTGCCATTATCACAGAGTATAGCATAAAGGCAGGTGACTAATTTAGATTTCAGGTTTTGTACCTGGGTTGGTAATTCCTCCCATAGCATGTAGAATGAATTCCAATACCTTGATTCCAGTACAATCTCTAATTATTAGGGATGAAACCTCTAATTAGGCCCCAGCTTGACTTTTCCACGCTCAATAAGACATGTAAGTATTGTCTTCAGTAAAAGGTTCTTATAGTTTATGAAGAGCAACCAATAGTCTTGGAAATAACCTGAGTTTTGGAAGATTTCCATTGGTCCCTTTGCCCAAAGACTCAACTAAATGTAACCCATCCCTGGTACTGGATGTTTTATTTGATAATGAAAGATATTTAATTGTTGCATTGTTTCCCCTATCATTTGAAGGAGTTATAAGAGACTCCTTCAGAAAATTTACTGGGAATTTAATTGTATATGATTTGTTCCTTTTCTCTCTCTCTCTCTCTCTCTCTCTCTCTCTCTCTCTCTCCTCCCTCTATCTCCTCTTTCCTTTCTCCATTCCCTCTTGTCTTGTACCTATATTCTACCTCTTGTGCCAATACTCAAGTTTATTTAAAAATTTATACACATTTATAAAGCAGTATTTTTAAATTTGAATAGATTTTGTTTACAAACTTGTCTTTGTTGTATTCTTTTGATCATGAGTGTGTCATTTATATTCAAATTCCTACAATATAAGCTTTGTTTCCTAATTCTTCACAATTTGTCCTGCTCTTTGAAGATTATATTTTGATATCTTTATTTAATTCCTGTCAATTTTATTTTATGTCTGATTTCATTTGTTATCTACATAAGAACATACGTTTGCATTGTTTTACAATGTTGACATTGGGATTTCTGTGTTATACAAGTGGAAAGTTCGAAGAAATTTCTCTTGCTTGTATTGTGAGACACCATGTCATCTTCTATTTGAGGTGGAGGTAATTCCAGAACAAGAGGTAATTTGAACAGAAAAGTTAAAGCTGGTGGGTGTTTTTCTGGAAAACTACAATGTTCTTGAAAGTCCTGCATTTAGAAAGAGACTGCCACATGCTTACATTTTTTAACTTTTGTGCCATATAGGTGCCACTTTTGCTATTTTGGAAATGATCTTTTTTTATTTTAGTTTTCTAATGTTTGCTTAAAATTTGTGATTTTATAATGGCTTTCTTTCTGGTCTCTTCCTTTAAGGAACAACATTTTCTTTGTTTATTGATTAAATTGTAATAGTTTTTAGAGAGGAGAGAGAAAACCATGCTGTCAAACATTCATTTTATGTACATGAAATGTTTTATAAATATCTTTTAATTTTTTCATTAATAATTATGATCATACTATTATTGTTGTCCATGTATGGACTCCATGATTTTCCCTGGAAACAATAGCAATAATAATAATATTTTGTATGATTCTTAATAACATTACAGGTACTTGAAAAAGTTTTGTTTCTAAAAATGTCAAATATAAATATATAGTTCATAAGTATTCTGAAATTGACTAACATTTATGTATAAATATATATATGTATAGATGCATCTATTTATATATGTTCACAAATATATGTATGTATATTTGTGTGTATGTGTGTATGTGTGTTTGTGTATATACAGTTTGTACACAAAGGGTTAGGTTCATAACCTTAGCAAACCCATGAATTCAGATTATATTATTAATTTACTCAAAGAGTATAAACAAGTGATACTGACAAAGAAATTTAACCACTGATAATGGTTACCAAATTATTAATTGGCTATCTTCTCATTTAATTTAATTTAAGGTCTTTATTAACAGAATTGTGACTTTATTAACTGAATATATATATAATTATTGAAAGAAATTTTAATAACATAATGTCTATTTCCTGTTACTATTTATTCAATTTAAGTTAATAAATAAGATATAAGGGTTGAAAGTGAGGGTTTTTTTCATATTTCAATCATAATTTAAAGTATAAGTTATAAGAATGGTTTATATTGGTTTATTTTCCCCCACTAGTTTTTATTATTTAACTTAGCTTAGAATTTAAGACCTACTTACATAAACTATGCCATATTGAGTGCTATTCATTTTGATTTTATATATTATTTTGACATGTGACTTTTACTTTGATGGAAATCATTTGAACTCATTTTTAAAATAGTTTTTTGGACAAACAAACCCGCCTTTAAAAGGTCACTGTGGTATATGCCTTTCTTAGCTGCTATATCCTTAGTTACATGTATCTTCCAAACAGTTGCTACCTCTATACTTCTGTCCATCAATCTGGCTGATGTTTTCTGTATGTGAATTCTCACCAGTTTGATATGAGATAATGGGATATATTTCTGTTTTGCTCAAGAACTGTAGCTTTCTCCTCATTTATCATCATAGGGGAATCAGAAGCTACTTTGATACAAAATTTTAACAATGTTTTCTTTCTCCAAAAATACCTCTTTTTGGTCTTACTTGTCTATGTCTAGGTAATTCATTGCATTGTATATTGTATAAGTGGATAAAGCTTGGAGTACTATTTTTGTGAATTTCTTTTAATCAAATCAATTTGGTTATTTGTGTTTTAATTTGTAGATAATTTATATTTTCTGAAGTCTGTTAAAGTCATCTCATCAGTTATGTCATCTCATCATGCACTCACCATCTCTTTCCCCATCCTGGATTTGCTTTAGTTTCTTAACAATAGAGAATTGATACATTTGTACAATTTAATCCATCCTCTTTTCTTCTTTCACTTCACATCTCCTCTCACTTTCTGTTTTTAGGGTGCTAAGAGTCAAACACAGGGCTTCAAGTATTCAAAGCAGACATTCAATGACTAAGCCATACATCAAGAGCTCATTATAGTTTTAATTGTAAAGTCTACTTTTAAAATGTGATTTTCCTCTGCAACCACAAGAATTATTATGTTATCTTGTATTTTATTCTGCTGAATAGGTTATATCATTTTCTTTATAGTCTTACAGTTGACAGAACAGGGGCAATCCTGTCCATTCTTGTTCTTAATAATTATCAATATTTATTCTTGTGAATAACTTTCAGTGTTTCATGCCATAGAATTTCTCTAAATACTATGATGTTAATTATTAATCCAATGTTTTTTCAAGTAGACTAGACTAGCAATTTTCTTTGACAAACAGGTAATCTGGCAGGATCTTTTTCTATATGACACTCCAATTGTTCAAATTTCTATAAAAGCAAGCAAATAAGTGATGAAATCAACATTTTATGTATAAAAAAATAATTACAAATTATTCTATTCTAACTTTTAAAAATACAAACTTATAAAATGTATTCTGGAATTCTTTAAGTCAGTATATAAGTGAAGAACATTTAGAACTTGATGTTTATAAGTAGAAGCATTTTCAAAACTTCATGTTTGCAGAATGAAAGAACAAGTACAAAATACCCAAGAGTCCAAAGAATTTCCAACTATCTATTTCAATGTACCAAAAACTTAAAATAGCATCTATGTGACAAGTTTTAAGAATTGTAATGCCCTGAAGGAATTATGCACTAGAGATACTTTTTAAGTTGTGTGTAAATATTTAATTATTTCTGCCTTCCTGTATTGTTTCATGAAATATAATTATTTTATTATTGAAATGTAATCAACAAATACCAGATTATTGATTTTTAGTGTCTCATTTCAGTTATGTGAGTAATTTCATCAATTACACTATCTCTGAAGTTTCAGAAAATTAATATTATTATGTTTTAAACATTAAAGACTATCATACTTTCGTTCACACAGTTAACCATATTGTTTGATGTCAGAATCATTTTGTAGTAAGGCATTAGCAATTTAAGCAAAGAGAACTTCCTTAAATGTATTTTGGTCTCCCTTAATACATATCTCAGTGTGATTCCTTTCCTCTGACTATTCTCCTGGCACAACCTGAACCTGCTTCAAATATGAAGGTTGAGGGATGGTCACTTTTCCTTTTCCTTTTTCAGTTTTTGCACTTCAAAAGAAGTGCCAGATGATGATTTGATCTTCTAATCATCAGAACCACATTGGCCATGTGTGGTAACTGCCATGGACATGCAATGAGGAACAAAGGATTAAAGAGGGGTGTAGAGTTCAAGAGTCAATTCAAAGTGTCCTCTCTAGACATTCATCTAATTGTTGATTCCCAGGCTCCTGGAGGTGATCTGGCTAGCACTTTGGATGGCAGTACCTGGATCTCTACCTCTGCAGCTAGTCTTAGGCCTCTGCTCCCCTGCCATTCATGACTTTTGTGTTTGAAGAAAGTTAAATCCACAGACATGATGAAGCAATCCTGCTCTTGCTAAGTGCATTGAGCAGCACATTGCAGAGGTTTCAGTAGAGAATTGAAAGAAAGCATAATTATATGGAAAATTCAATGAGAACACAGAGTAATGGTGTGATTACTGAAAGAACTGAGGAAATACATAGAAATAGAAATAGGTATGTAGAACTTCTTTTCTCTTTCACCTATAAAGTAATGTTCAGGGACAAATCAATAGAGTTTATAAAGCACAACCTTCAACACTCAGGAGATTGAGGTAGGAGGATCCTGAAAAGTTTAAAATTTATTAACAGATTGTTGCTTTAAGGATTGTAATTTATAATTAACGTATTTATATTTGAAATACTAATTGAGGATGGAATCATCAACAAGATACCAATGTCTATGTGTAGGTCCCCAGGTAACTAAAACTGAGGAAGCGAGTCAATGAAGATCTCCAAAAAGAAGATGGATTGTGTGAGGGTAAATGCAAAAAACAGTCTCAACAGTGCTATAATAAGATAGACTACAAAAATATATAGAATTTCTGTAGCTATTCATAGTGAGTACGGGAGGTGGTGGTACACAGTGAGCAGAGATGGGGAAGGATATGAGTCTGGAGGAGGGGAAGGTAAGGAGGAAATTGAAATGTAAAAAATCAAAATAAATGTAGCAAGAAAGGAAAAAATTACCAAAGTAGGTAGAAGTGTTTCCATGCCTGACATCCACATTTCCAGGGATGTCACTTCAGATATTATCTAGGTAGAGCCTTGCGACTTCTTTTTAAATAAATTCTAATCTTTGAACACAACACATTTGATTGAAATTAGTTTATTACTTTTGCTATTAAGAAACACAATTTCTTTCTAAATGTAAGATTCTGAATACACAGAAGAAAGTAGAAGAGAAGTAAATACAGTAAAGTTTTCCCAAAGTTATGCAAAAAGGATGTACGATAGACCCAAGAGTATGAACTGTGATGTATGTGATGAAAAGGAAATGTAAACACACACACACACACACACACACACAACACACAAAACCTGTGGATACATAGATGTAATACAATAAAAATGTGGCAAAAATTACAAATATGAAGTTGAATTTCTGTAGTTGAAAGATATGGCTACTATTTGAAATATAAAGATTTAACATCAAAATCAACACAGATAGAAAACAAAGTAATTAAACAGTTAAATAAAAATATTCATAACATAGGAAAAATTAAAGTTAAATATTGAGAGGGAAAGAAACACTTTGAGGAACAGTGAAAAGATTTAATAAATATGTTTATAAAGAATTAGAATGTCTATATCAGATGTGTACTGATGTAATAGAATAAAATATACAGAAATATCCCAGAAAACAACAACCAACTAATCCTCATCAAAGTTCCCCCAAACAAATCTTGCTCTGGATGCCTAGGGAAAAAATCATGTTTCATGCTTCTGAAATCTAATGTAACTCAAAAGTAAAATGAAATCAATACAAGGTAAATCAGAGTGAAATCAGTAATTTAGGGTAAGGAACAAAAAGAAAGATGATTCAACAAAACAAAATGAAAAATAGACACATGACTTTATTAATCACTAGAAATATTAACCAAAGAAAAACAAATAAAACCTTTGAGAACACAGGAATATAAAGAAATTTTGTTAGGAATTTAAAAAAAGATGACAGAGAGAAACTAAATATAAAAGCCTCAATTTAAGGATATATTTAGAAGAAAAATATGAATGTTCATTCTCACAGCAAAGGATAAGTAATAATAAAATGGTGAAATCATTTAAAGAAATGTGTAACAAATATATATACATATATACCAACTCTATAGATGAATATGGTATATTAAACAACTGCATTTAATTAATTGCAGGGTAATACCATGGTGGAAAGTACTTAAAAATTCTAATAATTGATTTTGTGTTATCAGATACTCAAAGGACACAATTATTGGTTTAGGCTAAATCATAATTTGAATCAAATTAAGAATGTTTGTAGTTACAACTTTTATAAATAAAGTTATTTGAAACCTTAACCATTGCACTAAAGAAAAGAAAGAAATTCTGAAGATACAAACAGGGAGGATGGCAGTTGTCAAGTCAACCCTGTTTTCAGATGACATCATCTTATACTTAGAAGACAGTAAAAAATCTTAAAAATAGTTTTGAATTGATAAAAAATTCACCACAGCTACAGAATATAAGTTCAACATTCAAATAGAAGCATCTTTTCTATGTATTCATAGTAAAACCACTGAGAAAGAAGTCAAGAAATCTTCCATCTACAGAAGCTTTAGAATAAATAGAATTCCTAGAAATGCATCCTAGAAATAAGGAGATGGAAATTGTCCATAGTGAAAACTATAAAAGACTTAGGATCATCATATAGAGACAAACTAAGAGACAATCACTGTATGTTTTCTCCAGCAAATAGATTCTAAGATAAACTAAGACTGACACTGCAACAATTAAGAAAGAAAAATATTGAAGGGAAAGAAAAAGGACACAGCAAATGAGAATAATTATGATTAAAACACATTTATTGGTACAGGAAAATGCCAAAGGAAGCACTAATTTTCTATAATTAATTTATGCTACTATAAAAATATACTATGCCTTAATAAAGATATGTAGTCTGAATGTGTCTTAAGGAAGACACTTGAAAAGCATGTTTTAGGAGATATATCAAGGATTATTGGAAATGAAGCAAATTAAATATATGATAAGTAAATGGAAGAAAATACTGAAGACCAAAATTGAAAGTGTTACTTCCAAAGTATAGATGAAATTCAACAGACCGCATGCAATGAATTCCCTCCTGACACTGCAGGGAAACTTGTCTATGTAAAGTTGTGAGGGGAATGATGCCAATGTGGATACACAGTGCTGGATAGCTCCACAAAAACTAAAGATCATAGCTAGACAACGAATCCACCAGCTGCACAAAGACAAGCTAATATAACTGCATGGACCAAAGGTATAAATTCTTATATAATATAAATGTTACATTATTTTCTTATTAAAGGAATTATTATTATTATAAGTCTTGGATTGGTTTCTTATGGTAAAATATGTTGGACTGAAACACCATAAAAGAAGAGCAGATGAACTGGGTCATACTTGACTTAGACCACCAACTTGACCTAAGAACTTATTTTCTATATAATAATTATCTGACAAAATGAAAACAATATGAAATGAAGAGGAAGTGTGCTTAAAATACAGGTAATACTTACATCCACTATATCTAAAGAAGAAATATTACTACGACTAGATTCATTAACAATTACAAATTAGGACGTTGAGTCCCTTAGCCAATAAAAACATAAAAATAATTATAGGAAAATTATATCTATTCAGTAGAGAGCTATTCATGTTCATTGGTAAGGTTAAATGGAAGAAACTGATATACAAGTAGGAGTCATTAAATTAAGAATACTAAAATGCTATGAGTTTGAATTCAGAAAAACATATTCCCTATTAAGCTTCTTATATGTTTGTAGAGTCTGCTTGCGATTCTGTATTTGAAGAAGAAAAGCCAATAACTATCACATGCACACACACACACACACACACAAACACACGCACACACACACACACACACACACACACACACACGAGACAAGAAGGCCTTTATGTTCATTGTTTGCTGTGGTCAATAAACATGAAAATATATTTATACTCTTCAAAGTCAAATATTTCATTGAAATTCCTCTATGTGGGTGAAGGTGTTTAACATGGCAGGTTCATATGAAGTACTACTTTGAAGGAAAATGTATGCCATGTCTACTGTGCTAAAAGTTTACATGTTCTGTGAAATAAAATCAATGCTCATGGATAGAGGACCAAGAGCACGCATACGTAACCCCCAAGAGTGACTCACTACTACAATGTGCATAACAGTTATAAACTGAATTGTCCATCCATATTCAAACAGATGCCGGGTCTGTGTTCTGTTTTATGAAATGAAATAATCTGGAATGCAGTGAGAAAACAAATATTTAACATAGAATTCCATTGCTGAACCTCACAAAATCAATGCTGGACAAGAGAATCTGGAACAGAAACATACCATGTGAATATAATGATCGACTTGAGTGTGGTTTTTAAACACACACAGAAACACAAGGATGATTGAAGTGATAGTCTAAATGTCCCTCTCATTTACAACTTGTTAATGACCTGCTGAGCAGCAGCCTCAGGCGATCCTTCACTTTTACTAAGTCAGTCATTAAGAAAAGAAACTGTAAATGACCAGCAGGAAGTAAATTGCCCTTAGTTAAAAATGAAAATGTGTTAACTTCACTTGACTAATAAATTTACTTTTGGCACTAAGCCACACAATAGAAACCAGCTACATTACCTGCTGGGAATTCAAGTGGGAAGGCAAATGCTATGAATTGTGATGCTTCTGCACTCGAACCATCTGAACTTTGACAACCACACATTTCAAAAGGCTAGAAAGTCCTTTATCATTGATAGATTAAGTAGGTTTTCTGTTTCTTTGCTGTTTATTTTTTGTCTTTTTTCCCCTCAGAAGAGCTTTATAATGATAACAATATGCCAAGATGGTTTGACATTTTCCCCAATGCCACAAAATCCCATGCTAAATGCATATGTTGGAACCGTATTCACTACAGTTGATATATATATGGATGAGTGCCCTATCTCCTTTCCTTTCTCTCCGTTTTTTGAATCTGTTTTGATCTGAGAAGACATGTCTCACACTCTTGTTTTTATGCTTTCTTACCTACTCATTGAGTGGCCCATCCCTCCTACCACTTATTCCAGGAGTCCTTCTCTAATTTAACTTATTCAAAAAGTGTAATAATAATCTATTTCATAATCATCTACACATTCTTCTGTGACAGTATGTTAAAAAATACTTTAAGGTATGATCACATTTGTATGTATATGGGACACAAAATCTGTTGACTTAGAAGGATAGGAGACAATATGATCAATATTAAATGCAATCTTCATGTGTTCTCTGACTAAAGTATTTTTCTGATCATTTTCATAGTTGTTTAATAGTCTGTGTTTATACTGGCTCATGTTTATTTCACCTCTCTTTGTAAGTATCTACATGTTTGAGGAGGGTTAATATATGTGCAGATATGTGTTGACATATGCACATGTGTTTCTAGAGGTCACAAAATAACCTTAAGTGTCTTTTTCAAGAACCTTTCAGCTTGTTTCAAATATAGTCCCTCTTTGTTCTGGTGCTTTCCAATTTGGCTGACTATGAAGCCCTAGAGATTCTTCTATGCTTCTCTAGAGTTAGAATTACAAACACATATGTCTGTGGTTTTCTTCACATTGGTGCAGGTAACTGAGTATCAAACAGTTTTCCAGATGAGCCACCTTATAGTCCTATGGTAGTAGTCCATATTGCAAGATTAATGAGTGGGATGATATTAATTTAAAAGTAGTGATTAAAGGAACTACTTACCAAATATAGGTTTAACCTGTGAATTTTGTTTCATAGATTCCTCTCCTCCCTAAATAAAATTTATTAAGTACCATGTACTAGGCAACTCGCTCAGCAGTGTAGTTAATTTATCTATGGTCAATATAATCACAGACCTTACATTGTACTCTTTTCTCTGTATGTTTAAGATGGAGAACTAGAAACATACAGGGTAAGTAGCTGATATACAAGGAAGGAAGGAAGAAGTAACAGTGAGCAATAGTAATCTTCTTACAGCCCATGTTATGGACACATCTATTGTCAGTACCCTGGGTGGTATCACAGTCCACATTTTGACAGTTTATGACAGATTCATCTGACAAACTCTGTGAATGAAAGCCTCCAAATGACTTTCCCAGACATGAAGATTTCTACATTGTCCTTGCTCTCACAACATCACTCATATTTAGAGGTTGTATTTAATGACATACAAGTGGCACTTCAAATATATGAAGAAAAATAAAATTTGGTCAGTAGCCGGGCGGTGGTGGCGCACGCCTTTAATCCCAGCACTTGGGAGGCAGAGGCAGGTGGATTTCTGAGTTCGAGGCCAGCCTGGTCTACAGAGTGAGTTCCAGGACAGCCGAGCTACACAGAGAAACCCTGTCTCGAAAAACCAAAAAAAAAAAAAAAAAAAAATTTGGTCAGAAATCATAAATATTGATAGTTCGAGATACTTTACAATCACAAGTTAAATCATATTTGAAATTTATAGTATAATACAATATGTTCAATGTTAAGGTTTTTGGTCTCTTTTAACAAATTACTTGATAGATAAGCTTGAAATTATGATATTGTGGGTTACAGTTAAAGGATTTACAGACAAATATTTGAAAAATAAGGCCTCAATGAAACTTTGACTTAAGAAAACACGAACTTTTATTTTTTATTATAATTCTTCTTAAAGCAACTCTGTGATTATAAAATATCATATGTGTATATTGGAGTAGAATATCATTAAAACACCAGATAAAAAAAGACTGAGCAAAATCTGTGTTCTTTAATATTTTGTCTTTAAATATAGTTATCTAAACAAGAACATCATTCAATACTTATACCACTCTACCTAAGTAACACTGTAAGTTTAAATTATGCCATAATCAGTTGTGTTTTGGAAGAATTGGCACATTCTCTTTCATGTTAACATTCACAGACAGGAAATATGAAGTCACATCTTTGCAAGGAATCAGCTGGTAGCCCACATATCTCCAGCCTCATCTGCAGACATTCATGTGATAATGTAAGTCAATTTATATTTCTCAGCATCTGAGAATTCCTTGGGATGTAATGACACAAATTCTTTGTTGCATTTCTGCCAATCTTAGCATGTCCTCCTCTGCACACTGCAGGATTTATCCAATTCAGGAAAGATTAATTAGATCAAAACAGCATTTAAGTACTCTGCCCAAATTTCTCAGTAAGAAATAATGAAAATACAGACTATGATTTTAAAATGTCACAGACTGACAAAATAAAAGTCATGTTTTAGAAATTGAATGAATTTTTCTCTGGTTGTAAGACAGCATTTTTTTTTTTTTTGCATTTAATTTCATCATTGATTTTGCCTGTTTACCATTTCCTTGGCAGGGCTTGAGCTTGTAGTTGGATTCAGTTTCATTTGTTGGTTTTAGTTTAGGAGCCATGTTCAAGCAGAGTTACAAGACTACTATCAGACTGCAAGCTTTTCATGTGTAATTTCTTCAAGCAGATTTTCAGTTTCTGGGGTTAAGCAGAAACTTCCTATCCATAGTATGACAAAAGAAATACAAGTACAACATCTCTCCTGAGTTTTGGAACCTTGACAATGATAATTTAGCCAAAATATATGGATTAATTTCTGAGTTTCAGGATCTGTTGCTTTAGAGCCATGATTTTTTTTTGAATCATTGTAGTTTCATTGTATATTTACAGATATGATAATATGAGTCTTCTAGTCTTCTGTTTGTTTGTCTTGTTTTGTTATTTTTCTGCTAGCTTTTTAAATAATAAAATAAAATATAGTAAGATTTTGAAACAGCTATCACATCAGAGTTGGACAAGACAAATAGAAGGAAAAAAGTCTCAGTGAAAGTCTAAGAATCAGAGAGGCATTCTTTCTCAAACTCATATATCCCATAAAAAACAATAAGCTGGATCTCTCTCTGTTTCTCTCTCTCTCTCTCTCTCTCTCTCTCTCTCTCTCTTTTCTCTCTCTCTCTCTGTGTTTGTGTGTATATGTAGAAACAAATGATAGATAGATAGATAGATAGATAGATAGATAGATAGATAGATAGATAGATAGATGGACTGACAGACAGACAGACAGACAGACAGGCAAACTCTGAAATCACGGGAATCTTTTCAAACATCAAACCCTGTCCCCATGGGTTACCCACCTCTGTCAACACAGACACACCTCCTAATACATTCCAACTAATTCCACATATTGGAGACAAAGTATTCAATAGTAGGAGCCTATTGGTGGTTATCCTCATTCTAACCCAGATATTCCTGGAATAAGACAAGCCTCATACATTTTTTCTTTTATGTGTTTTCATTCTAATATAATACATAAATGTCTTTATTTGAAATTAAAAGACCTTCACATAAAACCAGATACACTGAAACTAATAGAAGAGAAAGTGAGGAAGAGCCTCAAATTCTTAGGCACAGGGGGAAAGTTCCTGAACAGAATACCAATGGCTTATGCTCTAAGACCAAGAATTGACAAATGGGACCTCATAAAATTGCAAAGTCATCAGATTCCTATTAAAAATGGGTATAGAGCTAAACAAAGAATTTTCAACTGAGGAAACTTGAATGGCTGAGAAGCATCTAAAGAAATGTTCAATATCGTTAGTCATCAGGGAAATGCAAATCAAAACAACCCTGAGATTCTACCTCACACCAGTCAGAATGGCCAAGATCAAAAACTCAGGTGATAGCAGATGCTGGTGAGGATGTGGAGAAGGAGGAACGTTTCTCCATTTTTGGTGGGATTGAAAGCTGACACAACCACTCTGGAAATCAGTCTGATGGTTCCTCACAAAATTGAACATAGCATTACCTGAGGACCTAGCTATACCACTCCTGGGCATATATCCAGAAGATATTCCAACATATAACAAGGACACATGCTCCACTATGTTCATAGCAGCCTTATATATAATAGCCAGAAACTGGAAAGAACTCAGATGTCCTTCAACAAGGGAATAGATACAGAAAATGTGGTATATTTACACAATGGAGTATTACTCAGCTATTAAAAACAATGAATTCATGAAATTCTTAGGCAAATGGATGGAACTAGAAAATATCATACTGTTTGAGGTAACCCAACACAAAAAGCACACACATGTTATGTACTCACTGATAAGTGGACCAAAAGCTTACAATACTCAAGATACAACTCACAGACCACATGAAGCTCATGAAGAAAGATGACCAAAGTGTTGGTGCTTCTGTCTTTCTTAGAAGGAGCAACAAAATATTCATGGCAGCAAATATGGGGACAAAGTGTAGGACAGAAACTGAAGATGGGGCTGTCCGGAGACGGCTCCACCTGGGTATTCATCCCGTGTGCAATCTCCAAAGGCAGACACCAGGAAGTGCAGGCTGACAGAAGCCTGATATAGCTGTCTCCTTAGAAGTCAGCCAGAGCAGACTATATATATATAGAGAGAGGCTATGGGGTGGTGGGCTGTGAGAGGCAACTGGGTGCTTGGTCAAGAACAGGCCTCAAACCCTGGACCCTAATGAGACAGAAGGTGTTCGGCTTTGCTCTTGGGCCCCTGGTTCCTTTCATTTAGCTTCAGCCCTCCACAGTCCCTCCCAAAGAGAGGTTTGTGTCACCCAGCACAAGTAGAAGGTGTGACTACAGGCCTCAGCCTCAAGAGATTTCAGTATTAATGAGATACCTGAAGGCCAGAGGGCATAACCAATTAAGCATTCCTTCCCACACCCTCCTCCTTACATACAGTATTTAACCAAAAGCCCACCCTGGAGGGACAGGGGTACAACCAGATTCATCCACTTTCCACCTTGACAATAAACCTGTTAAAACCATGGACTTCCTCGTGTCTTTGGGGCCTGCCGTAGGGAACCATGGAGGAGGCCTTGACTACCTAGCTGCCATCCCCTAATCTCCCACCTAGAAGACTTCTCTACATTCCTGCCATGGAGACCGCCAACTCAAGCAAGCTAGCCCACCCAGCCAAGCAAGTCCCAGTAACCAAGAGTCTCTCATCCCACAGGGCTCCACCAGAGCTCTCCCTCTCATCCCTCTTGGCTGCCGGTGGTCCAGCCCGTATGCCCACCCCATCTCGGTTCTTTCACAGCTCCCAGCATCATCTGAGAGCCTAAGGACAGAGTCCACTAGCCTTGCGGTCAGCCACTTTGGCCCGGAGACCACTCCTCAGGAGCTCTGCCCCTGTAGGACTTCAGGCTGAGACTTATTCACACCAGGTGGAGCCCTGCAGCTTCTCAGCCCAGCATCTGCCCAGGTGTGTGGAGTAAACTCAGTCAAATTCTGCCTCACTGAGCGGTGGCAGACATGTGGGAACCACAACACAGTCCAACAGGACCTATGCCCATGTGCGAGCAACAGCCCTGCAAGAGGCTAATGCTCACAGCTAACCATTCAACTGATCATAGGGTTCCCAATGGAGAAGTTAGAGAGAAGACTGAAGGAGAGGAAGGGATTTTGGCTCCTGCAGAGAGCAACAATACCAACCAACCAGAGCTACCATGGTCTAAACCACCAGCCTGGGAGCACATAGGGAGGGACCCATGGCTCCAGCTGTATATGCAGGGAGGATGGCATTGTCGGGCATAGGAGGGGGAGGAAGCCCTTGGTCCCTTGGAGACTGGATGCTCAAGTGTGGGGCAAATTCGAGGATGGGAGGTGGGAGTGGTTGGGTAGTTGGGGGCACATCTTTATAGAAGCAGGAGTAGGGGATGGGATAGGGGTTTTTTGGGTGAGGGGAAATGGGGAAAGGGGATAACATCTGAAATGTAAATAAAATATCCAATAAAAAATTAATTAAAAACAAAAAAAGAAATGGTAGAGAAACAGTATCTATGAGATCTCACCAATACGGCTGCCTAAACATGACCTGAACAATGACATCAGTTGACATGTTACATGGATGGGGAAAATATCATAAGACACAACTCCTAGAAAAATAAGTTTAGGCAACTAACAACTGCTAAGAGTAAGATAATTAGCCTTTTCCAGGGATGTCTCTAATTGACTAACAGCATTATGTACACACACACACACACACACACACACACATACACACACATACACACACACAGTGTGTATATTTGTGCATATATGTAAATATGCAATATATGTAACACATAATGTATTATGTGTTTGTAACAATAAATGAATAAAGAAAAGTATATTTGTGTTTACATGATTTCAGGACTATTGACTTTGGCTCATCTTTGAGAGAGGCTAAATCTTCGTCTCTGTGTGGTCATAAGTCATATGTAGTACTTTGTCTAGGATAGTGACTTTCCTTTATTATGTTAAATATCTTTTGATATTATCATTGTCTTGTCTTATATAGGTAGCCATATTATTGAGGTATCACAAATTTCATGCTGTTCAGAGTCTTATAAACTTTTTGCCTCTTATTACACTGAGGTGTTCCCTGAGCATTAAGAGAAGGGAATGTGTTATAGATGTATCTGTTGGGGCTGGGCTTCACCCAATACCATGATTTTTGCATTATGCGCTATTGTGGGTTTTTACAATGGTCGCCATTTGCTCTAGAGCAAAATTTCTTTGACTAGGGGTGAAGGCATAAAGATAACCTCTAGAATGGAGATAAAAATTATTCCTATCTAGTGAAGATTTCTTCTATGATCTATAATGTAACTATCCTGGGGTAGTTGGCTAGGTTTCTAGAACCAGGTATGATTTCTCTCCTACTGAATGTTTTAATTCCAATCAGACAGTTCTTGGTTACCTCCAAGATAATTCCACTATTGGACACAAGGCACACTAAAGACATTCAGGAGGTAGTATTTTTATTTTATCCATTTATATTTATATATAATTATAATAATAAAAAAGAATATTAATTTGAGAGTGTGAATGCAGGGCCCTGGGAGAGCTTAGAGGGAAAGTTACATGGTATGTACTGAAATGAGAACAGGGAATGAGGTATTTAGTATAACTTAATTAAAAATGTAGATTGGTTTTTAAGAAATTGAAGCCATACATTTGAAAGGGAGAAAGCAATGTGGAAACATGAGAGAGGTTGGACGGAGGAGAAGAAAGGGAAATAATATAATTACAGTTAAATTTTTAAAAGTTGCAAAAAATTAGATGGATCCTCAATGTTATTTCACCATCAGGAGCACCATGCTCATGCAAATAAATCGGTGCTTTTTTCCCAATTTTATTCTTTCTAAAGGTTCATTGCAGAGGACAGAGGTCTTGAAGTCTTTTAAAGATGACCCAGTTCTCACGCTGGTTACATCTGTTAGTGATGATCCTGATCTCTAGGAACCTCGTTCATTGATTCCAGGCTCCCAAGAGACCTTTCAGTGATCCAGCTTCTGACTCTATTAGGCCACCTGGGCCAGGTCAGTTGTAACCAAATACAGTTCTCTGTAGATTGTATCCATGAAATAACATGAGTACTGCCCTCACCTCCTCAGAGTCTGTGGCTTTTATTCAATAACAACTGAACAATATTATCAGGGAGTATAGAGCCATCTTTTAAAGTAATTATTTTCATTTAAGTAATCCAGGCAGACAAAAACCTGTATTGAGTAAATACTGATCCCATGTCTATTTGTTACAATTCTAAGTTTAGACTCTATGAATTTACATTTGTTCATGACTAATTTTTATATTCCTTTGTTATGGTTATCTGCTATATACCTGTGTGTTTGAATTTTGAACACAGATAAACATTGATATAAGATTTATTATCACCTTTACAACTGTTTATAGGTATACCCTAGTAATAGTGGAACAAATATTCATGGAATAAAATAAAAGAAATCTAAATGTTAAAAATTACAAACAAGGATGAACTTACTTTATCTTTGCAAGTATTGTCTGAGGAGTTTAAGTAAACATGTTTTATCATTAGAGAAATTTTATTGGTAGCTATCATCTCGAGTTACATTCTGAAATTCGAAACTGAATAAACTGAGGATCAAAGTGCCTTAGTACAATTTATAAATAAATACAAGTATATTTGTTAATAAAATAAATTATAATTATGTAGAAAAATTATAATTTTCCTTTGCCACATTTATATAAATGGACTCAATAAACTTTTTATTTGTATGAAAAAATAAAATTATTTGCATAAAAAATAGATCAAGGACTGTAAGAGAGGATTGTTAGAAAATGAAACTAATTTTAAGATCATTAAAAAACAGGTGTTTATAGAGCTTACCTATTTTATTGATCTGATGTCAGACAGTCAAATATTTGAAATATGCTAGTGTTTGTCATTTTTCAGTATAACATTCAATTAAAACTGTTAATTTAAACCAGATGTTTTATTGTTATGAAGGTCTGGTATTAGTCTGAATAAGAACAGTGGGAAAAACACAATAATTTTCCAGATTGCTAATTGTTTATAAATATTCTACTTTAGTAATGACCTGAATATGAAAACAGCAATTACAATAGCAGTTTTGAATAAACTGTGCCATTGTCATATGACAACCACCCAACTCCTTTTAAAGAATGCATTCTACAATCAAAATACAATTATCTTTAGAATATAATTCAGAGTAAGAAGTGCAATTTTAGAAAACATATACATCATAACTACATTTATGCAAATTAAATGACACTAGGCTAGGGGCAAAGATACAGGCTTGTAATCCAATCACTCAGTAGGTAGAGGCAGGAGAAAAAGAGTTCAAGAATGTTATTTTAGAAGCCTATGAAGCTATTTAAAAATGTATCATAGACTCAAACTGAATTTGTATTCATCATGGTCTCAAGTAAGCATGGATATTTTCATAGTAGGAAAATTTGAAAGTTATTTTCTGTAATCTTTCATAAAAACAAAGTTAATGCAATTAAACATATGAAACCGTTTGCTTACATTTTATTAATTGTGTAAAACCAAATTTGCCTTAAAAAGGCATCAAATGGGAATAGTTGGGGAAGATAAGGAAGGAATAAATGATATAATTACTTTATTACAAATCATTTTAAAAACATTGTATATTGCAATGAAACCCTGTACTCATTAATCTCTTATGCTAACCATCCCTTATTTCCTTATAGCACATAGTTTGTTTCTTGAATGCTGTCTATTCTTAACATTTTAGATTAATAAACTGAAATAAAATAATAACTCTTGGGGGAAGGGTCACCTATTCCTCTGGCATACCAGAAGGTGATCAATGTTTATCAATTAGGTTGTACATAAGGAAACTGTTCCATTGTATGAGCAGCCATAATATCCTTATCCACTCAGACTTTTGGTTATCTCAACTTTTCCTATGGTTAGTAATACTTTTTGTCACATGGAGATAGTAATGGAAACGTGCTTTATGAACACATTCTCTTGATTCTCATATGTGCATGCATAAGAATGAAGTTCAATGGTAATTGTTATCAAATATCTTGTGAAATTATTAATTTTTGTTAAAAGTGTAGCATCATCATACACTTTTGTCTGGAATCAATGGAGGTTTCAATTTCTATATGACAAAATTTGTTATTGTTTAGCACTGTAGCTATATTAATGTAGGATTAAGTAGTATCTCATTGAAATATAGATTTTAATTTCTTTCAGCTCATTTTGCCTATTTGCGCATGTGTTCTAGACAAATACCTGTTCTAATCTTTATTATTTCTGAAATATTTTTCCATTTAGGTGTTTCCAGTCTCTGGCCCTCCCATTATCCATATGAATACTGGGTGACATTTGTCTAGTTATTTTCCATTGCTGTGGCAAAATATACCATTAAAAGAAAATTGAGGAAAGAGCATTTTATTTTGATTCCTGGCTCAAGGCAGAGTCATTTTTGAGAAGCCAAAGCAGCAGAAACTTTAAACAGCTTCATCTGTATTCAGAAGAAAAAAGTAATCACTACTGGTACACAGTTTACTTTCTCCCTTTAATATAGTACAGGATTCCAGTCCAGTGAATGTTGTCCACCACAGTGGGCAGGAATTCCCTCTTCAATTAACTATTCAGATAATCATGATTGCACAGTGCAAGATATCTGGGCAAGAAAAAGCACCTGCTACAATCTGTGATGGTTTAAAATCAATCTGCAGAAATCGCAGTAACATGACAGAACACATGCCTAAAATTTCCCTTAGTTCTGCACATTTTTCCTCATATGTGCAGTTCTCCCACTCAGCTATAAACAAATAAAATAATATAGTATTATTATTTTTATTATTATTAATTAAAAGTATTTCCCAATCATGCACAAAGGTCCATTGCATTTGTACATTCTGGAGTTCATCAACTTGCACAGAAGTTCATTTCCAAGAAGACAAGGTGATTCTAGATTTTATCAAGTTGACAAGTCAGGTTATTCATATTGATATACAAAAGATATTTCAGTCTCTGTCTATTTCTATTTCATATTTCCCAATAAAACCAGTCATTAGTCAGCATTATTATTTCTATTTGTTGTGAAAGAGTATGTAATGTCTGGAAGAATGATGGAAGAAATGTGGTCACCTCATGGGCTTGAGAAGAAGAGAGCAGATAAGAAGAAAGGACTAGGGACAAGGTAACATTTAAAATCATGTTCTACTGACTTATTTTTTATTGTAAGAAGCCAACTACTGAAGTCCCCAATATAGTGCCACCAACTGAGGGCCACAGGTTCAGCATATAAGCATGTAGGGACATTTCATATTCCAATCATGGCGAACTATCACTTACATTCTCCTCTATTGATTCTGTAGTTGTTCTATGTTACATTTTAATTCTCTTTAGGTTTCAGTTCATTTATTATGTATATAATATGTGTGCATGTTCATGTGAGTGTTGATGTGTGTGTGTGTGTGTGTGTGTGTGTGTGTGTGCCATAATTTCATGTTAGATGTTTTCTGTATATCATTCTCTACCTTGTTTTATGAGACAATATCTCTCACTAAATCTGGATCTTGACAACAAGCTTAAACTGGCTGGTCAAGGAGTTCTGGAGTCCTATTTGCCTCTAGGTTACCTGCTACTCTTCAGTGCTGGAGTTACAGATATGTGAATTTTACCACATGGATACTATGAGTCACATTTTGAGTTATAATTTTTTTTTTACAATTGTTATAAGTCTACAGAAAACTATTTGAAAAGCAGACTTGTCATTATATTCTCTATACATATATTGCACAGCCTTTCCAAATGTCATTATCTCCACTAAGCAGTACATGCTGTACACTAATGAACTTCCACTGAAACATCAATTGCTGGGGACCTGTCCCAGCCTATGGAAGTACTGAGGTAGAATACAGTGTTGGGTGAAGACCAGAGACTGATGATCTTTGGCCTGGAAACTCACTCTTACTATTCTGAGGGCCAGAAGCTAATGGTCTCTGGGAATTTAACTCTCTCTTGCTATTCTGTGGCTAAAAGCCACTAGTTTCTGGTGATTTGACTCCAATGTCAACTGCCGGAGATTAAAAAAGAAGTTAGAAGTTTACTTGGCTCTTTTCTCTCTGGCTCAAGGTCCCCTTACTGACTAGGCTAGAGGCTTGGAGTTTATGAACTCTTTGTGAATCAGAGAACAAGGAAAAGAAAAGACTAAAGAAAGAAAGAACAGAGACACACATACTGGATGAATCTGAAGAATGTTGCACCATCATTTTGTTGTGGATCTTAGTTTTTATACGTTTTCTTAAAAAATTATACAAAAAATCAGGTAGAGTCATTACAGCAGGTAATAATTAATTACATGATTTTCTAAATATTTTTACATTCCAATAAGTTCATAGTAAATTTAAAGCAATAATTCATGTTATAAATCACTAAGGTTTTAGGAGTTATAGCAGAATTGTTTACATGTCTTTCCACTAAGAGTAGTATCTCACTAACCATTCATTATCTGTTACTAACCCCCTCCTCATAAGTTCATTATAAGTCTAAAGTAGCAATTTTGTGTCACAAGTTAGAATAGTTTTGTCTGGACACAAATCATTTGACTTGTATCTTATTATTTTGAAGCTTTGTATAGATAAACTACTCAATATTTTAATTTTGTCCTTACACCTACAGTAAATTGTCCATTCCCAGTTTATGACTTTTAGTTACCATATAGTAGCCTAGTTCCTAGCCTAGAAGTAATGTTTTCCTTGATCAAGACTTCTTTCTTTTCCTAATACAATTAGCCCTTGACACATGAAGGTTTCAGATCTCTATTTGCAGTTTTTATTCTATTGGGGGTTGAGATTCCTTGTATCAATTTAGGAATTCTATCAAACAATGATCAGGAATTATAAAATCATCAGTTTGTTTACACAGTATTACTATATTAAAGTGCATCTTCATGTTGATATGCAGAAAGCATGCCCAATAGAGTAGGGTGATGCTCAGAATCATTAGACTAAGTAATAGTGACAGGAAAGGCATATCTGCAGCAAGAATAATCCTGGAGTTAAGTCTTTAAAGATCTTGTATCTCAGAGCACACCCATTGTAGGTCATACAAAACAATGAGCCTTCAGAAAATGCTAAGACATCTTCACTTGCATGCCTAAGCCTTTCTAGATGGCTTCTGACAATCAGTGTTTCTGAAAGGTCATCATTTTTCTGAGTGTTCACTTTTGATTTTCTTTGTTGTTGTTTTCCCCAAATTTACAACTCCAAGTAGCCACCATGATAGCACCATATAGAATGCTATGTCTACTTTACAAATTCTCTGCATTTCACCTTTGTCTTTTGTTCTCTCAGCAGCTCTTATACTGACACAACAAATTATTATTTTGTTTCTCTGGTTTGCCTCTTCTAGAATGTCATACAGTGGAATGATACAATTGATATTTTTTTCACATAGTCTAGTTACAGTGTTTTCATGTTAATTTATAAGTCTTTCCAGTTCTGTCTTTCTTGATACCAACTTTTTCATCCTTCATCCTATGACGTATGTATTTAAAATGTTATCAATATTGAAAAATAAACCAACAAATCACAGAAAATGTCCCTTGCCCTCCCTCATGTAAATTAGAGATTTTCCTCTTCTCATTTTTCATAATAGGCCAATTTTGAATGGTTTAAAGTCAGCCTCTGTTTTTTCACTTTCAGTTTGCTTTTATTCACTTTTGCATAGTGTCCATCCCTTGCCAGATAGCTAAAGAATAACATTCCTTTGACATATATGTGAATAAAATACCAGTTTCATTTTATGTATTTTCTTCATTTTTATTACATATTTCATTTATTTACATTTCAGATGTCATCCCCTTTCCCCATTTCCCCTCCCTAATAACCCCTATCCCATCGCCCCTCCTCCTTTTTTGCTTTTATACCTTTAATTACATGCAAGTATTAGTTCAGTTGTAGGTTGAGGAACTAGCAATACAATAGATGCAAATAGTCAAGCAACAAGCAGGACAATAAACACAAATAGTCAAAGAACAAGCAGGGCAATAAACGAAGTTCCATGATAACTCCCGTGATCACTGTTTCTAAGGGCTTAACAGCATGATCAAAATATCTGAGCCTATTTCCCTGTCTTAGCCCAAAGTCATTTTCATGTCTAAAGCCTACTTCCTTGTTTTAGCCTAAGATTTAGATTCTTGCCTGAAATTACTTCTGTGTTCTAGCCTAATGTCAGAATCCTGCCTGAAGCCTACTTCCTTATCCTTGGTCATTATATTTTCTTCTTGATGGAACTTGCTAAGAAACTTTTTTTCTTCTCTTCATATTATTCAATAAAGTGACAAAGAAAATGACACCACTATAAGCAGTTTCCTTGAATAACTGCATTTAAATTTAATACATTTGTTAAAATAAAACCTGCAAATGTCCAGTATTTTGCATGACACATTATAACTAACACATGTGCTCATAGAAATCATATATTTCATGTATGGAAAATAAAAGCATGACTTCTATATGCATGAGTTTTAGCTCACAAAATAATGTGTACATTAAGGAATGTTTTACTTATATGGACTCATTTTATACAGGTCTCTATACTTGAATGAACAACATTTTATGTATATGAATGTTTTTCCTGAATATATATTAGTGCACCACGAGTGTACATTGCTCACAGAGGCCAGAAGAGGCCGCTGAATTTCCTTGAAATTGGTGGTATAGACAGCTGTGAGCCATTATGTGGATGCTAGGAATCAAATCCTGATCTTCTGAAAACATCCAGAGCTCTTCACCACTAAGTCATTGCTACAGCCACAAATATAGTTTTTTGTTATGGTTTGTTTGATTGTTTTTGTTTGTTTATGAGTTTGTCTGTTTTTACAAAGTGTTTTGCTGTCTTTCTGAAAGCATTCTAAGACATACAGTGGTAGATACAATTATGTCTTTATATGATCTTTCTAGTCTTTATCTAAATCCTTCTGTCATACTCCCTAGATATTTACTGCATTGCAAACCAAAAAGATTCAGTGCTGGTACTATTTTAACAAAATATTCCCTGCCTTAATATAGCTGGCAACCCCAAAACAAGGAAAATGTAAGTAAATAACTGCATAGTATATATGCAATGATCACCTGACATAAAGTACTCGAAGATATTTCTTTAATTTTGAAGTTGATATTATCAACTTACTTTATATCCTATGAATACCATAAAGTAACTTAATAACCTGCCACGTGTACTCCATCTTTTCTGGACAAGCTCCTAGGTATGTAATTGTGAGTTAATAAAATTTTAATGGACAACTTGATTAATCATTAGAAGAACCATCACTGAAAATTAAAAAAGACAGTAAAGGTAAATTATTGTTTTCAAATCAGGATATCACACTACAATTATGTTCATTTTATTAGAAGTAAATAAAAATGAGTAAACAATGACTACTGCCCTCAAGGAACCTGCATGAAAAATAATGGTATCCAAGTACCACAAATAGAAATGAGTGCAGTTACAAGTTGTATGTATTAAAAATAACGGTTTAAATAATGTATTTGATGCTAATTATATTCCTTTAATATGTTTATTTTATGTGCATGAATTGCTTGAAATCATAAAGCAGTGCTGAAGGATTGCAAAACCACTATACAGATGCCTCTAGCTTTAAAAAGCACACTTCAGGTGGTCAGTTAGCTTGTTTTATAGACACCAAGCATAACTTGTATGTTCACTGATACAATTTCTAATTTATTTTCTAACATATATGTGTATAGTAAAAATATTATACTAACTTGGTATGTGTAAGGTCTGGGCATTTAATTTTGATTCACAAACAGGAAAAATAATGATTTTGTTTGAGAGTGATCATAGGAAAGGCAACAGTACAAAAAAACAAAATCAAAACAAGAAACAACCACTGGGAAACTGGAGACCTGAATCTGGAGAGAAACATAAGGAAATGTCTTTAAAAACAAACAATAAAAGTAAAAAATTCACCAATACTAAAGAAAAAGTCTGGAAATTAAATCAGAGTTTCAGATTAGGTTTTTGCTGTTTATATAGGGGTATTTTAAAAATTGACATTTTGAATTATTGAAAACCAAAACTGTTTTACTATAGAAAGTGTTAGCTGTTATCAAATTCTGCAAAGGCCCCAGGTAGAAAGAGCAGAAACATGCCTATTGAAATTTGCAATACTATCTGGCTACAGGAGGTGACCTCTTCAGGTTCCATATCCCCACTGCTGTGGGTCTCAGCTAACGTCATTCCCATAGTGATAGGAGCTTCTGCCCTAGGAGCTTCAGTCATCCCAGGTTTCTGGGACATGCTAGAGATTCTCCTCTCCCCCCCACACCTCAGGGTTAAAAACCAACTCACCAACAAAATTTTCAACCCCAAATTTGTCCTGTCTAAAAGAAATGCAGGGTAAAAGATGGAGCAGAGACTGAAGGAATGGCCAACTCATAACCTGACCAACTTGAGATCCATCCATCCCATGAACAAGCACTGATTCCTGACACTATTAATGTGACTCTGTCATGTTTGTAGACAGGAGACTAGCATAACTGTCCTCTGAGATGCTCTTACCAGCAGCTGACTAAAACAGATGCAGATACCCACAGCCAGCTATTGGATAGAGAGGTATGGGATTCTTATGGAAGAGTTGGGGAAAAGACTGAAGGCCCTGAAGGGAATAGGAACTGCACAGGAAGACCATTAGAGTCAATTAACTTGGATGCTTGTGAGCTCCCAGAGACTGAGCTACCAACCTAAGAGCATACCTAGGCTGGATTGAGGCCCCAGGCACATATGTAGCAGATTGTTACTCTGTTTCCAGGTGGGTCCCTCAACAGCTAGAGCAGGAGCTGTCCCTAAAGCTGCTGTTGACTGTCTGTGGAATCTGTTCCCCAGCCGGGCTGCCTTGTCTATGTTCAATGGGAGAGGATACGCCTAATCCTGAACAGACTTAATGTGCCAGGGTGGAAAATATCCAGGGGGGGTTGGGGATGTAACAAAAATAAATTAATTGAAAAATAAGAAAAAAGAAATCGGTAATTCTAAAGTGAGAGAAAATCACAAGGGTGACTTTCAATAAGACAATGGGATGAAGAATTGTCAGGCATGTTTCATACACTTATATCACTGACATCTCTTATAAAACAGAAACACACATATGGCTTTTTTTAAATAATGAATCTATCAAGTGCACATAGCTGTGTACCATTTCATACAAAATTTCTAAAGATTGATAGACTTTATGATATTATTTGAAGACCAAGAAAGTCATGATCAAATACACTATACACATATACAGGAATGTCACAGTGAAACTCATTAAAGTATGCAAATAAGAAGGCAAAGAAGAATGAAATCAGAGATGAACATAACAAGTATGTCTTAAATGTTTCCTCATGATGTAGTCCAGTTCATGTAACAAGGTACAACAGTGAGGATTGTCTGTTAGAAGTACAGACACAGAATTAAAGGTTTAATTTTAGAATATTTAAAAACAATTATTTATATAAAAATATATACCTAGTTAAAGGAAACCAAATGCAAATATGATAAAAACATAAACAAAAATAAGAGCAATATATCCAAAGTTGCAACACTGTGAAGTCAATACTGCACCTGGATTGAGTGCCAAGGATAGAAAATCACATTATTAGCCAGTATGAGCAGCAGTGGATGCAAGGGAAGGAGACACAGCCAGTAACCAGAAGATCCACAAAGAGGAACCAGTGGATCACTGTGTCCTCTGTTGCCACCAATTGGGTCAAACTGCATTGTAGCTTAGTAAGAGCTGCAGAGATATAGTATTTAGGACATCCGAAAACACGACCTAAATCATTTTATGATGCCAATAGACTTAACTACCACAGAGAATAGCATTGTTTTCTGAAGACATGAAATAAAAATATGACTCACTGGTGTAGGTGTATATTTCCCTGCCTCAACATTTGTATGCTATATTTTAGAGTTAAAAAAAAAAAATCTGTCATGTTTCAGTTAGTATTTAATATGTAGAACATTCTACAGCTGGTTTACTATTGACAATCTGAATGCTGTATATAAATTCTGTTCTGGGGTAACAATATACTTCCTCTTACTCAGTGTAGCCAGAAAAGCTTCAAAAGTCAGACAAAGAAAGGATCAGCATTAGTATGGCCACAGCATGGTATCAAATGCTTGCTGTGTGAATTGACTTATACTCATTTCTTGGAACTGTGAAATCATATTTCTTCATGTAGAAGGTTTGCTAATAGAAGATTGGTACTCTTCTCAAAATGAGCTACCGGGTTTATAATTTAACTCACAAACTCCGAGAAGTTTAACCTATATATAATGCTAATGTTTGTGAACAAAGGTCATAGAAATTAAGTGACTTAGGATTTTCCATCAGAAATATAAACATATAAATGACTATCAGCATCAGTAATATATGCTTTTGTATGCCAACATAAAATTGCTCTGTGGAATGTATTTTTAGTTTCAATGTCAAAATTGAATTCCATAATATACTTCATTTTGGGATTTTATTCACTATAGATTACTACAATAAAATGTACTTGATTTACCCCAGAGATCATGTGAAAAGTACCAACCACAAATCCTTTTGCTCTCACAGGAGAAAACAAATGTTTAGAATTACATGCTTGGAAGAAATCTGACATAGGCCAAGGACAAGGAAATGGACTGCAGGGAGAAATCTGACATTAGGCTAGAACAAAGAAGTAACTTCAGACAGAAATCTAAATCCTAGGTTAGGACAAAGAAGTAATTACAGGCAGGAATCTAAATCTTAGCCTAAAATAAAGCAGTAGGCTTCAGGCATGAAAATGACTTTGGGCTAGGACAGGGAAGAAGGCTCAGATAATTTGATCAGCCTGATAAGCCCTTATAAATAGTGATGACGATATCCTGAGCTTTCCTAGAGGAACCACTGCATTCAGAACAACAGATATGAACCCTCGCTCACTACCCTATGCCCCAGAGCTACAACTGGGAGCTTGGGAAGCTCAGGACCCATCTGCCACCCAAACTCCTCCAATCCGGAACACCACTTCCCTTCTGCCCTTTGCTTCGTCCTTTTGGCTGGGCAGACACCTAGCTGGTCTGCTCCCATGAAGAAACCATGTCCTGAGCCATCTTAGAGGAACCACCACACTCAGAGCAGTAGACACCATATCCTGAGTCATCTTAGAGGAACCAGTGCACTCAGAGTAGAGAAGGAACCACTGTACTCAGAGCAGCAGGATTTCAGGATCCCAGAGGAGGGCTGAGTTCCAGCAGTTCTTCCACCCAGGAGCTCAGGATCACAGAGACATCTGGACTCGAGGAGTTCTGACACAAGCAAGACAACTGGCAAGGCAGGCTCCAGTCAGAGACAGTGAGTGCAGGTAGCACTAGAGCTAACCAGACGGTGAAAGGCAAGTGCAAGAACAGAAGCAACAGAAACCAAAGTTACTTGGCATCATCAGAACCAGTTCTCCTATCATAAAAAGCCCTGGATACCCCATCACACCAGAAAAGCAGGATTCAGAATTAAAATCACTTCTCATGATGATGGTAGAGGATTTTAAGGGGGACATAAATAACTCCCTTAAAGAAATACAGGAGAACACAGGTAAACAGGTAGAAGCCCTTAAAGAGGAAACACAAAAATCCCTTAAAGAACTGCAAGAAAACACAACCAAACAGGTGAAAGAATTAAACAAATCCATCTAGGATCTAAAAATGGAAGTAGAAACAATAAAGAAATCTCAAAGGAATACTACACTTAAGATAGAAAACCTAGGAAAGAAATCAGGAGTCTTAGATGCAAGCATCACGAACAGAATACAAGAGATAGAAGAGAGAATCTCAAGTGCAAAAGATACCATGAAAAACATTGACACAAATGTCAAAGAAAATGCAAAATGCAAAAAGGTGCTAACACAAAACATCCAGGAAATCCAGGACACAATGAAAAGATTAAACCTAGGGATAATAGGTATAGATGAGAGTGAAGATTCCCAACTTAAAGTGCCAGTAAACATCTTAAACAAAATTATAGAGGAAAATTTCCCTAACCTAAAGAACGTGATGTCCATGAACATACAAGAAGCCTACAGAACCCCAAAAGGACTAGACCAGAAAAGAAATTCCTCCTGTTACATAATAATCAAAACATTAAATGTACAAAATAAAGAAAAAATAGTAAAAGCAGTAAAGGAAAAAAGTAAAGTAACATATAAAGGCAGATCTATAAGAATTATATCAGACTTCTCACCAGAAACTATAAAAGCCTGAAGATCCTAGACAGATAGCATACAGACCCTAAGAGAACACAAATGCCAACCCAGATACTATACCCATCAAAACTCTCAATTACCATAGATGGAGGAACCAAGACATTCCATGACAAAACCAAATTTACACAATATCTTCCCACAAATCCAGCACTTCAAAGGATAATTGATGGAAAACTCCAACACAAGGAGGAAAACTACAACCTAGAAAAAGCAAGAAAGTAATCTTCCAACAAACCTAAAAGAAGATAGCTACACAAACATAATTCCACTTCTAATAACAAAAATAACAGGAAGCAACAACCATTTTTCCTTAATATCTCTTAATATCAAGGGACTCAACTCTCCAGTAAAAAGACATAGACTATTAGACTGGATACATAAACAGGAACCAGAAATTTGCTGCATATAGGAAATGCACCTCAGTGACAAAGACAAACATTACCTCAGAGTAAAAGGATGGAAAACAATTTTCCAAGCAAATGGTCCCAATAAACAAGCTGGAATAGCCATTCTAATATCAAATAAAATAGACTTTCAATCAAAAGTAATAAAAAAAGATTAGAAAGCACACACTTCATACTTATCAAAGGAAAAATCTACCAAGATGAACTCTCAATTCTGAATATCTATGCTCCAAATGTAAGGGCAACCACATACATAAGAGAAACTTTACTAAGACTCAAAGCAGATATTGCACGCTAAATAATAATAGTCGGGGATTTCAACACCCCACTCTCAGCAATGGTCAGATCATGGAAACAGAAACTAAACAGAGACACAATGAAATTAACAGAAGTTATGAAACAAATAGATTTACCAGATATCTATAGAACATTTCATCCTAAAACAAAAGAATATACCTTTTTCACAGTACCTCATGGCACCATCTCCAAAATTGACCATATAATTGGTCACAAAACAGGCCTCAACAGATACAAAAAGATTAAAATTATCCCTTGCATCCTATCAGATCACCACGGACTAAGGCTGGTCTTCAATAATGACAAAAACAATGGAAAGCCCACATACATGTGGAAACTGAACAACATTCTACTCAATGATGACTTGGTCAAGGAAGAAATAAAGAAATTAAAGAGTTTTTAGTATTTAATGAAAATGAAGGCACATCATAAAAATACTTGTGGGATTCCATGAAAGCAGTGCTAAGAGGAAAACTCATAGCTCTAAGTGCCTACAAAAAGAAGCTGGAGAGAGCATACACTAACAACTTGACAGCACATCTGAAAGCTCTAGAACAAAAAGAGGAAAATACACCCAAGAGGAATAGGCGTCAGGAAATAATCAAACTCAGGGCTGAAATCAACTAAGTAGTAACAAAAAGAAGTATACAAAGAATCAATAAAACCAGGAGCTGATTCGTTGAGAAAATCAATAAGATAGATAAACCCTTAGCCAGACTAACCAGAGAGCACAGAGACAGTATCCAAATTAATAAAATTAGAACTGAAAAGGGAGACATAACAACAGAAACTGAGGAAATTTTAAAAAATCATCAAATCCTACTAGAAAGGCCTATATTCAACAACACTGGAAAATCTGGATGAAATGGACAATTTTCTAGACAGATACCAGGTACCAAAGTTAAATCAGGAGCAGATAAACCATCTAAACAGTCCCAAAACCCTGAAAGAAATAGAAGCAATCATTAATAGTCTCCCCACAAAAAAAACCAGATGGTTTAGTGCAGAATTCTATCAGACCTTCAAGGAAGACCTAATACCAATTCTCTTCAAACTACTCCACAAAATAGAAACAGAAGGAACACTACCCATTCATTCTATGAAGTCACAATCATGCTCATCCCTAAACCTCACAAAGACCCAACAAAGAGAAAGAACTTCAGACCAATCTCCGTTATGAATATTGATGCAAAAATACTCAATAAATTTCTGGCAAACTGAATCCAAGAACACATTAAAACAATCATCCATCATGATTGATCAAGTAGGCTTTATCCCAGGAATGCAGGAATGTCTCAATATTCAGAAACCCATCAATGTAATCCACTATATAAACAAACTAAAAGAAAAAAAAACCCACATGATCTTCTCACTAGATGCTTAGAAAGCATTTGACAAAATTCAACATCCCTTCATGGTAAAAATCAGTAACCAACATCAAACTAAATGGAGAGAAATTAAAGCCTTCCCACTAAAATCAGGTACTAGACAAGGCTGCCCACTCTCTCCCTACCTATTCAATATAGTACTGGAAGTCCTAGCCAGAGCAATTAGACAACAAAAGGAAGTCAAATACAAATAAGAATGGAAGAAGTCAAAATTTCACTATTTGCAGATGATATGATAGTATACTTAAGTGACCCCAAAACTTTCACCAGAGGACTCTTAAACCTGATAAACAACTTCAGCACAATGGATGGATATAAAATCAACTTAAACAAATCAGTAGCCTTCCTCTACTCGAAGGATAATCAGGTGAGAGAGAAATTAGGGAATGACACCCTTCACAATAGTCACAAATAATACAAAATACCTTGGTGTGAATCTAACCAAGCAAGTGAAAGATCAGTAAGACATGAACTTCAAGTCCCTGAAGAAAGAAATCGAAGATCTCAGAAGATGGAAAGATCTCCCATGCTCATGGATAGGCAGGATTAATATAGTAAAAATAGCCATCTTGCCAAAAGCAACTACAGATCCAATGCAATCCCCATCAAAATTCCAAATCAATTCTTCACAGAGATAGAAAGAACAATTTGCAAATTCATTTGGAATTAAACCAAAAAACAAAAAACCAAAAAACAAAAAACAAACAAACAAACAAAAAACCAGGATAGCGAAAACTATTCTCAACAATAAAAGAACTTCTGGGGAATCACCATCCCTGACCTCAAGCATTCTACAGAGCAGTAGTGATAAAACCTGCATGGTATTGGTACAGATACAGGCAGGAAGATCAATAGAATAGAATTAAAGACACAGAAATGAACCCACACACCTATTTTCACCTGAGCTTTGACAAAGGAGCTAAAACCATTCAGTGGAAAAAGGACAGCATTTTCAACAAATGGTACTCCTTCAACTGGAGGTCAGCATGTAGAAGAATGCAAATAGATTCATTCTTATCTTCTTGTACAATGCTCAAGTTAAAGCTTGTGGATAAAGGACCTTCACATAAAACCAGATACACAGAAACTAATAGAAGAGCAGTGGGGAAGACCCTTGAATACCTAGGCACAGGGGAAAAGTTCCTGAACAGAACACCAATGGCTTATGCTCTAAGATCAAGAATTGACAAATGGGACCTCATAAAATTGCAAAGCTTCTGTAAGGCAAAGGAGACTGTCAATAGGACAAAACGGCAACTAACAGATTGGGAAAAGATCTTTATAAATCCTACATCTGATAGAGGGCTAATATCCAATATATACAAAGAAACTAAGAAATTAGACTCCAGACAACCAAATAACGCTATTAAAAATGGGATACAGAGCTAAACAAAGAGTTCTCAACTGAGGAAACATGAATGGCCGAGAAGCACCTAAAGAAATGTTCAATATCCTTAGTCATTAGGGAAATGCAAATCAAAACAACCCTGAGATTCCACATCACACTAGTCAGAATGGCCAAGATCAAAAACTCAGGTGATAGCAGATGCTGGCGAGGATGTGGAGAAAGAGGAACACTCCTCCATTGTTGGTGGGATTGCAAGCTGTTACAACCACTCTGGAAATCAGTCTGGTGGTTCCTCAGAAAATTTGACATTGCATTACCTGAGGACTCAGCTATACCACTCCTAGGCATATACCCAGAAGATACTCCAACATGTAACAAGGACACATGCTCCACTATGTTCATAGCAGCCTTATTTATAATAGCCAGAAGCTGGAAAGAACTCAGATGTATTTCAACAGAGGAATGGGTACAGAAAATGTGGTACATTTACACAGTGGAATATGACTTAGCTATTAAAAACAATCAATTCGAGAAATACTTAAGTAAATGGAAGGAACTAGAAAATATCCTGAGTGAGGAAACCCAATGACAAAAGAACACTCATTGTATGTACTCTCTGATAATTGGATATTAGCCCAAAAGCTCTCCATATCCAAGATACAACTCCCAGACCACATGAAGTTTATGAATAAGGAAGACGAAAGTGTGGGTGCTTCGGCCCTTCTTCGAAGGGGTAACAAAATACTCATGGAGCAAATATGGAGAAAAAGCATTGGACAGAAACTGAAGGAGGGCTGTCCACAGACTGCTCCTCCTGGGTATCCATCCCTTGTGCATTTACCAAAGGTAGACATTGATGTGGATGCCAGGAAGTGCAACCTGACAGGAGCCTGATATAGCTGTCTCCTTAGAGGTCTGCCAGCAACTGAAATATACAGAGGCAGAATCTCACAGCTAATCATTGAGCTGATCAGGGGTTCCCAATGGAGGGGTGATTGAGAAGACTGAAAGAGCTGAAAGGGTTTGAGGCCCCATGAGGAAAGCAACAATACCAACTAACCAGAGCTCCCAGGGCTTAAACCATCAGCCTGGGAGCACATAGGAAGGGGCCCATGCCTCCAGTTATATATGTAGAGGAGGATGACAAGTGTCAGACATACGTGGGTGAGGAAGTCCTTGGTCCAGTGAAGCTGGATGCCCCAGTGTGGTGGAAATTGTGGGTGAGGAGTTAAGAGTGGGAGGGTGGATTGGGGCATATCCTCATAGAAGCAGGAGGAGGGGTGTAACGGCCCATTCTGCTGCACGTTTGGGGGCCTCTCTGTACAGGCCCGAGCTGCTGCTCTGGTCCGTGGGTCAGGGTCTAGCAAGCGAGAGAGTGGGGATGGAGGGGCAAGAGACTAGAAGAATGGAGATAAGACAGAGGGTCTGATCAAGTCTTTTTTTATTGAAAGGAAATCCTGGGTATTTATATGCTTTACCATGTGCCTTGTCCTCGTGGGCAAGCAGGGGAACACAGCTGAAGGCACTATGTCATGTGCCTTGCACAGTGGATACCACGTGGGCCTTGCAGCTGGGGGCACTAAACAGCGAAACAGGATATGTGAGAAAAACAAGATGTTTATAAGAGTGTGCTCATCTGTTGTGTGCTGTTGAAAACAAATTGCTTGTCAGGGTATATGGCCTGAGATGGCTGCAAAGATAATAGCTGCTTTCTGCTAGGACTTGGCTCCCAACAGAGGGGGGATGGGATAGACAGTTCCTGGGTGAGGGGAAAGGGGATTACATTTTAAATGTAAATTAAATATCCAATAAAAAAATTAAAAAAATAAAAAACAAATAGTGATCACAGGAATGATCTGGGACTCTGTTTATTGTCCTGCGCGTTCTTTGACTATCTGGGTTTATTGTCTTGCTTGTTCCTTGACTATGAGCATCTCTTGTATTGTTAGTTCCTCAACCTAGAACTGACCTCAATACTTGCATGTAATTTAAATGGAATAAAAGCAAATAAGGAATAGGAGGGATGGGATAGGGGATTGGGGGTGATGGGGAAAGGCAATAACATCAGAAATGTAAATAAATAAAATATCAAATAAAAAATCAACACAAAATTTTTGATAGAAAACAATAGACATTACTAGCCTTCCCAATTCTATAGACCAGAAATTGAAACTGAATCTGCATTTTCAGACTCTTAATTGGTGAACTCTGAGTAAGAATCCTGTCTAGTTTCTTCTTGCTTTTTTCTAGTGTGCTAAGATTTTTCCATTTCTTCACAAGTGATTCTTTCCAGTGTTTACCATTCTTCACTCATGGTCTTCTCCATATGTGTCTTCCCTTTCAGCTACTGCTTCATGAAGACATTTATCATATCAGGTTAGGCATCAAACCTGTACCATCTAAATAATCACATGGATAACTACACAACTTTTCTTATATCTGGTGCTCCTTTAACAAAATATTGAAGACTGAGTAATTTATAATGAGTCAAGGTTTATTTGTTTGTGATTTGCTGGTACCTGGACAAGGGTATCTTGTATCACCATAATGATGAAAGTTTCACAAGAAAAAAAAAATCAAAGCAAAGAAGAAATCATAAAGGTGAAACTACTCCTTTCATATAAGTCCACTCTGGCCACACAGCCTTTCTTGACCTAATACTTTTAGCACACACTTCCCATGATCCAGGGTCATTAAAAGGCAATTCACTATTAACCTATGGATTGAGAGACATGTACTCAAAGCATATCAGGTCCTATTTGAGTGAGGCCATATTTTCAGTAACTAACTTTTAGGCTTTAGCCTATTTTTAGAGCAAATGTACACAAATAATTCCATAGAGAAGTTATATGTAGCACATTAAAAAGAGCTCATGAATGTGACAGAGGGCAAACAGAATTTCATGAGAACAGTTTGAGGAAGGAAAGTGAGAAGTCAAAAGATGTGCTTTTATACTTTAATTTCAAAAATACAAAATACAAAAACTAATAAGATTTAACAAAAAGTTTAAGTTTATTTATTCTCTCTTTGTGTGTGAATGTTTTGCATATGTCTGTGTGTTTATATACCATACACGTGCCTTATTCCACAAATATAAAAAGATTGTGTTGGAGCTCCTGAAACTGGAGTTACAGATAGTTCTAAACCATCATGTATGTGCTGGAAACTAAACCTAGGTCCTGTACAGGAGTAGCAATTTCTTAACCATGGAGTCATTGCTTCGGCTGCAAACCAACACATTTTAAAATACTTATGTAGAAACAGGAACTCAATAGGTTCCTAAAGAAGAGTTTTATTTTCTAATTTTTCTAATACATTTCTACTGTCAATTGGAATATGTTTTATTGTATTTAAATGATTAAAATACAATGTATTGAATTGTAAACAAATTGTATGAGTTTTTTGTTCAGTAACCAAAAAGAATATTAATTTTTTACTACTCACTCATGCTGTTAGTAAGTTGTCATGAATTAGAAATGTCATAATCAAGATTGTAAACAGATACGCCAGAATGGGATAATACTGAGAAAAGAGGTCAAAAAAGTTACTGCAGCTCATGAAGCATGTAGAAAGCCCATGTAGATGTTAAAAGTAGAGATGTAAAGACAGCAGTATGACAAGATATGGGATGCTGTGGTGCTGGTAAGTGCCATTTCTACCAGAGACTTTATTAAAATATAAGTATTTGAAAGTGTTGAATTGCATTTGGATAGGAAAACATAAATAGATTCTCTACTATATTCACATACTCTCCAAAAAGAGTAGATGCACAAGTCTGACATAGAATGTGAAATATGGGAAAATTTGTTCAGTGACACCCCAGTCTGTTGGAAGAGAAGGCCAGAAGTCAGACATACTCTTTTAAGTGAAATTTTGATTGAAGACTTACTTATTTTGAATTTTATGTATAAATGTTTTGCCTGCATGCATGTATGTGTAGCACATGTGTGCCTGGTGCAAATAGAAATCAAGAAATGTAAGTGGACACTTAGAACTGAATTCATAGATGGTTATGATGCCATTGACCATTGGAGACTGTACTAGGGCTTCTGTAGAAACAATTAGCCTTGAAGGCAATTTTCCAGTCCCTCAATATGATATTTTAATAGCATAAGACAAGGGACATATATCCACAATAGAAAACTTTACATCTTTAAATATACAGGATAAAGAAATGCCATACAGAGTTCATAGGAGTTGCCTTTCTGTTTATGGTCTAAAATATTTCTTTTCACTGTTTAAGCTTTGACTAATTATATTTTCCAGAAAACTTCTGCTTATTGAAAGGAATGAAGAAAGCAACCACAGGGGGCAGAGGGAGGAACCTGGGTGGCAGAGGGGACAGAAAGTGGAAAACTGGAACATGACCAGGCACTGGAGGGACAGGACTGAAGTCCTGAGGGCCAGCAAAAAGAATAGAAACAGGCAACTTTGGGAGGTAGGAGGTCGGGGAGGGACTCTCCAGAATGTACTGGAGACCTGGGAGGTTAGACACTCTCAACACTCAAATGGAGGGACCTTGAATGAAAAGCACTATAGTGTGGAGAGGAATCTTGTAGAGTTCACCTCCAGCAGAAACACAGGGCATCAAGTTGAGGGATGAGGTTGCTGTCCCATGCCAAAAACTCTGAACCAGAATTGTTCCTGTCTAAAAGAACTGCAGAGACAACATGGAGAAGACACTGAGGGAAAGGAGGTCCAGTGTCAGGCCCAAATTGACATCAAGCTCAAGAGGAGGCTCCAAGGCCTGACACTATTACTGATGTGGACAGTAGCAGGAGACAGGAGCATAGCATGGCTGCCCTCTGAGAGGCTCAACAAGCACCTTAAAGAATCACATGCGCTGCTTGGCAGGAATATGACATTGGCCAAGGACAAGGAAGTAGACTTCAGGCAGGAATCTGACATTAGGCTAGAACAAAGAAGTAATTTCAAACAGAAATCTAAATTTTAGGCTAGAACAAAGAAGTAGGCTTCAGACATGAAAATGACTTGGGGCTAGGACAGGGAAGTAGGCTCAGGTACTTTGGTCATCATGATAAGCCCTTAGAAACAGTGATCACAGGAGTGTTTATGTAATTGGGTATAATACCTTGCTTTTTCTTTGACTATATGTGTTTATTGTATTGCTTGTTCCTTGACTAGTTGCATCGATTGTATTGCTAGTTCCTCAACCTAGAACTGACCTTAATACATGCATGTAGTCAAAATGGTATAAAAGCATAAATGAGGAGAGGGGGGGATGGGATAGGGGATTCTAGGGAGGGGAAATGGGGAAAGAAGATGACATCTGTATTGTAAATAAATAAAATATCCAATAAAAGCAGAAACAAAAAAGACAAAAAAAGAATCAGATGCAGATACTTATACCCAAACAATGGGCAGAAGCTGGAGAACCCTGTGGTTGAATTAGGGAAAAGCTAGAAGAAGCTGAGGAGGAGGGTGGATCCATAGGAAGACCAACAGTCTCAACTAACTAGTAGCCTTGAGATCTCTCAGACACTGAGCCACCAACTAGACAGCCTACACCTGCTGATATGAAGCCCCCAAAACATATACAGCAGAGGACTTCCAGGTCTGGCAGAGAAGATGCACCTAATCCTTGAAAGACTTGAAGTCCCAGGGAGTGGGAAGATCTGGTGGGATGGGTGTGGGTGTGGTTGTAGACATCCTCTTGGAGACAGGAGGAGGAGATATGGGATGAGGAACAGTCAGAGGGTAGACTGGGAGGGGGATAATGAGTGGACTGTAAAAAAAGATTTAATAATAATAATAATAATAATAATAATAATAGAAAAAGAAAATACATTCTAATTTAATTTTGTTAGATTTTAATGATAACTAAGGATAAATTCTGGTATGATATGTCAATAACACTTCTGTGAAACAATAGCCATGGGAGGCATATGTTGTCTGTACACAGTGACATACAGCTCAGTAGAAGGAAGCAGTGTGTGACAGGATAGACATACAGCTCAGTAGAATGAAAAGAGAAACAAGAAAGGGGCAAACAGCCTGTTCTCACGAGACAGAGGCAAGAAAATGGAAAAGCAACAGTTATTCCCAGAAATGCAGCATTAATGTTTGAAATTGGTATGAGGAAAAAGTGAGGAACCTCCTTTGATTATTATGCCTTAGGATATCAATTCAAAAGAGAACCTAGGACTGTATGCAATACAGTGGAAGATAATAGAGAAGAGAATGATCATAACCCAAGGTTTGGCAAAGAATGCTTAGGGATGGCAAACACAAACAAATAAAGACACCAACAAACACATAAACTTGATTTAAAACACTTAAAAACTCAATTCAATTTCATTAAAATAAAAAAAAATCTTGATCAAAAGAAATCAAGAAAAAATAGGTAAAGATTAGAAGGAAATATATGCAAGGACATCTATTCAGGTTCTATATGTAAATGCCTTTTAAATTCTTAAAGCATTAAAAAGCAAAGAAGCCAATTAAAATATGGCAAAATATTTAAGCAGATATTTTTTTTAAATGAAGGTCTGTGGGTTAAAAATAATCATATAACATACAGCCAGAATCATTAATTATAAGGAAAATCCCATTCAGATTCATAATGAGATACTACTTCAGTTTTATTAAGAGAGCATAAATTAAAACTAAAATTAAAAGTTAATAAAAATATAGTCAAGGGTAGCTCCTTCAAGGCTGCAAAACAATCGGAACTTACAAACAGGTGGCAAGAATTCAAATAGGAAGAACATCTAAAGTATAATATTGCTCGCTAGGTCACTTGGAAACGCTTTCCTGTTTGACATGTGACTTTAACTTTTTGTCTAACATGATTCCCTGAAGCTATTACAGTTTCTGATGTAAGCAGGTATGATTTATAACTCTTATGTTTTTCTTACCTAGACGTTTATTTGTTGAACCCTGAGGTCAGTCAAAAGGTTTTGCTGTGCAATATAATTGTAATTTTTTTAATGAAGTAATATTTATTTAGGTTGATTGAGTCCTTATACAATATATATGTAAACAGATGACATCATAAGTCAAAAACAAATTATCAATAGAAGAGAGAAAGAATAAAAGAAAGATGAGGAGGTAGGAAGAGGAGAAGGAGGAGGGGAGAAAGTAGACAGAGAAATAGAAGTGGGAAGGATGGATAAAGGGAAGGAAAGAAAGGATAAAGGACAACAAACCAGATTAAGTAAACAAAATGATTCCAAAATAATTTTCAGGACCCAGTAGTGGTCTTGCTCTTTTCTTATACACAACGTATTTCTCTCTTACCATAATATGTTCAATAATTTTTTTGTTTTGTTTTAAATTTTTATCTTAAATTATTTGCTTTATTTTTTTTTCTTTTTGTAGGATATTATTTATTTTGAGACAAGTTCGACTGTGTAACCTAGGCTGGCCTTTTATGTGATATAAGTTGGTGATAATTAATTTCTCTTTAAACTAAGTAAGTCTTATGTCAAAAGTAAGTGAAAATCTTTAGGTATCCAGAGTATGTTGAATTGGCTGACTCAACAACTCCTTTCTTGGATGTTAAAGTGCATAAACGGAAAGCCATGATCTAGGCTAGAATACTGTATCTGAAATATTCAGAGCACACTAGGAATGGCTTTAGCATCAGTCAGGTAGATGATAGATTAGGTTGTTTAATTCACCAGGTATCATATCACTTGAGGCAGCCAAGGAAACACCAGACTGATTACTTTTGTCACTTCTAGCTCAATGGATTCATGGGGAGGCCTCCAGAGAAAAACTGCCCAGATGATAAATTAAGAGCTCTATGCTCAGCGATACCTATGGAGTCCAGAAATCTAGCCATTCTAATTATGCCCCTCTCTTCTTTGTTCATTTATAAATTTCTCAGAAAGAAGTTAAGAGACAATCTCAGTTGTGAACTTACAAAAAAAAATCAAAGAAACGAACAATGCAGATACAACTAACTTTGTATTAAGTTGCTGAAATCATCAAGAACAAGTGTAAGCTTTTTCGCTCATCCACCAAAGAATTAATTGAGGAGCAGGTAGGATGGTGCCTGGGAACCAACACATTCTGGAAAATTTTAATGTCCTCAAATGGCAGAAATATAAAATATAAAAATGATAGATTCTGTTTCCTAAAACAGAATTCTAGAGAATTTGGCCAGAATTTCTTTTCATCAGCAGCATGTAAAAAAAAAAAAAAAATCCAACTTTTATAATCTGTTCCAGTGTACTCATAAGCAACTATTAATGACATTTTTCTATTATGAGGAACATTTATCTTCACTGAAAAAAAGTATATTTTGATGAAGATCTGCAAAATAGAAGAATTACAAAAATTCTGTCATGTATCAAAATTGTAAATAAAATCTGATGTAGTCAGTATCAAATAGAAGATAAATGGTTTTAAATAAGGTGCACTTCTAAACTTCAATAGTACTGACCATTGAAAACTTACCTTCAATGAATTAATAAGATGAGGAAATAGTGCATTCTGATACTTAAGTCTGTATCAAATAGAAGATAAATGGTTTTAAATAAGGTACACTTCTAAACTTCAACAGTACTGACCATTGAAAACTTACCTTCCATGAATTGGTAAGATGAGAAAATAATGTATTCTGATACTTAAGTTAAAGTAATAAAACATGAAGGCCAGCTAAGAAACATTAGTCCAAATGATGAAAAAGCAAACCATTATCCCTGTCTCTTCTCTTGTTTACAACCAAAACTATGAAAAGAATTAAATATCTGCTGTTAAAGAACTTTAAGTATAATCTGTATATTACTGAAGAAAATAAGGACTAGAGAAGTGATTACGGCTTGGATATAGTTTATTTCTCTTGGTTTCATATGTTGATCACCATTATTCATTATTAAGAGTCTGAAATTTTAATCCAGACTAGTATTTAGAGATAGGGCCTTTGAAGACTTACTAGGATTCCACTAACTCATTGGAGTAGAGCATTCATGACTGAACACCAATGGCTTTGTAGGAAGAAAGCAGAAGGCAGGCAGATGAACACATACACACACACACACACACATATGAGAGAGAAAGGGTGAGGAGAGAGAGAGAGAGAGAGAGAGAAGAGAGAGAGAGAGAGAGAGAGAGAGAGAGAGAGAGAGAAAGAGAAAGAGAGAGAGAGAGAGAGAGAGAAAGGGAAGTCATAATATACACTCATCTCCTGCCATGTGTTGCCTTACTATTCTTCCAACAGAAGGGACATCACCATATATCTCTCCCCACATCTTTGTACCTCTAGAGCCATGAACTAAAGTAACAACTCAGGTACTTTGGCACTTTGGGGTATTGTTATTGACAACAGTTTTCATTATGCTTGCTGTTTTTTAAGCATTTAATGATTTTACTTTATTTGTTAATTTCATGAAGTTCTTGCTATTGTTGTTTAATTAAACATCAGGAAACATAAAAATAAAAATAGAGCAAGAAAAGTAGGGATCATGGGTTCAAAGAATGACAGTTTAGAAAGCCCATTAACTTCCTTTTCATCTGTCTGTTTATGGATGCTAAAGTAATGTTACACAAAGTGCGCAGACAGAAGCAAGCAACAGAAAGATCACTAAAACTGACAAAAGATGTCTTTTTTCACAGGATGAAGTTTGAGGGGTCCAGAAGTCAGACCCAGAGAATCTCTTGAAGTGTGAGAACAGAATTCTGAGTCCTGCACACCTGAGGGAGAGGCTTGGAAATGAAATGTATACTCAAACTGGGACTCAGAAGCTGCAGTGTGGTCTAACTAGATTGATTGGCCAAAAAGAAAAAAATAAAAGTAGACTAAATGATTGTTCTGAATTTAATTTGCAGTGATTCATTGTATACAGATTACTAGGGAAATATGAACAATTCCCGAAGCACAAAATAATGAACAATTGATACATTCATTACCTTACTTATGTGTTTGACAAGTATTCTTCTGTTGAACTCTCCGTAGACATGATTTTAGTGATAGAATCAACAGAGGCTAAAGCAGATACTATAAACATCGTCCATGGCATTATATTAAGCAAAGTTACTAATCAAAATGTAATAGTCCTCAAGAGATTAACTAGAATTTAATATTTCTCAAGTAATAAATTGAAATTATATATATGAGAATAAGTAGAAATGATAAAAACTAGAATAATTCATAAATATCAGGAGATAGAGGCAACTGTAGAATGAAGATGATAACTGAAAGATTCAACGATATTGAAGACTGATTATTGGATAGATTGAGTTTCTCATCATTGTGACCAGACAAGAAGGAAGTAAATGCAAGAAGTATCTGTTTGCCTCATGATTTTAGAGGATTCAGTGCATCATAGAGCAGCCTGCATTAGAGTTTGTGGCTTCTTGCCAGAGGTAGTGAGTAGCAGCCTGTTAATGTCTGAGCAGACCACAGAGCAGAGACAGACTGGGAGGGAAGCAGATACAAGGTATGGACTCTTATTTTTTCCTCCCTGTCAATGATTCACTTTCCTCATCTCCCAATGGTTCCAAATTATCCCCAAGTAGCCCAACCCACTAGAATTGAAGGGTTCAGACATACAATCCCTTAGGAATAATTTCCATCCAAATATTAATATATATCAACAGATTTTAGTCATTCATTATATATCTGAGATTAATATATGCAAGGGACAAATGTCTACCTGGAACACATATCAGGTATTCATCATGGGTATCCAAGGTATTCCAAAGAATCATCAAAAGTACCATGAAATAAGTAGGTATTTATATTTGCAAATGCCAGGGATGAATATATTTATATATTGACTAATTTGTGTGTATCCAAATGGTTACTCTATTTTTTCTCTATATTATGCAATATATCAAAAACAGATCCGACCAAAATGAAAATGATGTACATATTCTGTGCAACTAGGAACACCTTTGGCTTATATAAGCCTGTTTTTTTGAAATGACATTACTGCCTGGTTTATCTGTGTAGTGGAAGAATAAATCATCAGAGTCACCACAGGACTGATCTGGCAGTGAATATTCCCCTCATGCCCAGCTGGCAGAACCGTGTCTAATTTGTAAACGTCAGGATTGATTGCTGTCCTTTTGAGGAAGTCCTATTATTTATTTTCTATAGACATTAATTTTATTTCAGTTTTTCTTCACTAGGTAATTAGGGTGTCTTGGGAGTCTAACTCATTATTCACCTAGGACAAATAAATCCTTCCACTGTTGACCTGCCTTTCGAAATTGGATCCTACTCTCACGGGTTTTTGTTCTCCCTCTTCACACCTTTTAAGATATATGGATGAAAGAGCCAGCACCTTTATCTCTGAACATACGAATCCTAGTTTTAACTGATGAGTGAGAAAATGGGAGCGTTCATAATAATACGAGCCATAAATATAATATATTTCTTACACGTTCACAGCATTACATATGAAAGTACATATAATATAGGACATGTAAAATTATATTCTAAGTGTTTTCTATATGGTCATAGCATATAATTTTCTTTTGATATTCATGAACTGTGTTTAGTCTATTTTTGCTGGACTGGCCAAGCATTTAATAATTTTATTTTATTTGTTAATTTCATGAAGTTTCTATACTCCTATATATTATATAATGAGCATATTACTCCTATATCTGCTGTTTCTTTTTGCTTTCCTTTTTACCTCCTGTTACCTCTGTTCTCATAGCCAGTTTCACATCTATTTTCCTGATATATTTGCATGTGTGATTTTAGATATTCATGCACAATTTTATCTAATTATTATATTAATTTCCTCTAAATACTCTAGAAAATGTTGACAATGCTTGATTTTATCATTTTATAACAATATTAAACTGTTATGGGTATCCAGTTGACCTAGAATTAGTTCACTGTAGAAACATTTTCTCTCAGTGGTTGATCTCAAAACCATGGCAGATCTCAATGTACATAGTGATTGTTCTTCTTTCTCTTCAGTTCTGTTAACATCACTTCGCTGCAAGGTATGTTGTTTTTTAAACCAAACCCCAAATGTTTGATTTTACCAAATAAAGACATGGGACTCAATCACTGTGGTGAAAGCCTGCTAGTTCAAAGAGGCTAGGAAGCACCAGCTGACCTTCCTTCCTCTCAGTGAATCTTCCAGCAAAGAAACAAAATCAAAGCAAAACTGTTCTCCTTCTCCACACTGTCTTAAAAATCTTTCCAACTGAATGTTCCTCCTTTCTCATTCTTTCATGTCTCTGATTCCTCCCATTCTATCTTTTTTTTTTCCTATATTTACTCCCAGTCAACTGTTGCTTGCTCAGCTTCTTGACCTATGGGTGACTTCATTCAAGCTGAGGATGAGCCACCCCACAACTGAAAACAGTTTTTTTTCCCCTCTGCAAAATCTCACAGTGTGATCAAATATCCTGCAATAAAGATATCTCTCAAGCAAGACGTTTAAAAACTCTGCTTCCAAGCACTCAGAAATTGGAAGCAGATAGACCTCTAAGTTTGAGGCTAGCCTGGTCTACAGAGAGAGTTTCTGGACAGCCAGGGCTTCACACAGAAATCCAATCTCTAAAAACAAGGAAGAAATTAAGAAACAAACAAAAAAGTTAGTTAATTCTTGGGATGATATCTGGAGAGGTTTCAGAAAACTAATATTTCAAAAGTATACTGGCCTTTGATTTATTGAAAGAGTGCTTTTGTATATACCATTTGTGTTTATACTTCCTAAGCTTGTATGGATGAAAATTCCTACTAAGTATAATATATTTTTATAGGCAGATTTTGTGTTGGTGAATGCAATACTTTTTGAACTGTAAAATGACCCAATTTAATTAGCTCATCAACAAGAATTGTATGAGGTGTTAAATATCTTAACATATATTCATATTTCCTCTCTTTTATGCCATTCTACATGGAAGGGTTGATGATTCTTTTTTTGAGATGCTATACCTTTATTGGGATATATGTAGAGTGTGGAATCAGGGCATGAATTTAGAATGGAATGCTGTTATGGCTTAGCCATAGAATCAAGAATGTCATGGTTAATGATCCACAGAATCTACAATGCCATGGCCATTGGGCTATAGAATCTACACTGACATGGCTACTGGGCTGAAGAATTCACAGTGCTATGGCTACTGGGTCATTGAATGTATTGTGCTATTACTATTGGGCCATAGAATCTAATGCCATTATTACTGGGCTACTGAATCTTCAGTGCCATGTGTCCAGTGTACAATTTGCCTTCTCCTCAGTTTTCTTCCTCCTGCCATAATCTTTGCAGTTACTTTGAGTGTCTGCTTGGGTCTACAACATTGATCCTATTTAAACACTTGCTGTGTGCCTGCTGTACAGTGAACAATATATTTATTGCATCATGATTATATTCTTGCCTGGGCTAAACTTAGCTCTCATCTAAAATTATATATATATATATATATATGTGTGTGTGTGTGTGTGTGTGTGTGTGTGTGTGTGTGTGTGTGTGTAAAATTGTCCTGAGAATGCTCTGTGATCACTACCCAGTGAATAAAGATAAATTTAAAAGTCCATGTCTAAAGAAATGCAGTTTGATTTGAGAGTTAACTATAACATATATTCATAATTGGAAATACTAGAATCATTCATAAATAAGAAGATTAATTAGTTATAGAAAAAAATATGTTGCTATTATATACTTAGAATCCATTTCTTTGTGTGTGTGCTTTTTATTTTGGAAATAGAGTTTCTTTGTATAATATATGTTGATCAGGTTATCTTCATTCATCTTCTCTGAGGTCTTCCTCACTCATACAACTTCATGCCTTCTTTGTATCTCTTTTTTAGAAATTAAACAGAAAAATAAGAGGGATAAAATTCAAACACAGAATAATAGAACAAAATAAACTCAGAAAAAAATTTTAAAAATAGAAAAGCCAGAGAAGCACATGAACACAGAGAGACATAAATGTGTGTCAAAAATACCATGGGCTTCATTTTTGAGTTGACCATCTACTCCTGACAGGACCTGCCCTTGAGCATAGTTTCTATATACAGTGAGATGACATTTGAGAAATACTAATACTTTCTTGTCTGTGGTTGTTAATCAGCAATAGTTTCTTGATTAAGGAATGGAGATCATATGCTATTTTCCCTCTCACTTCTGAGATCCCATCTAGCTTAGACCTATGTAAATCCTGTTCATGCTTCTATAGTCTCTGTGAGTTCATGTGTCATACAGCCCTATTGTATCTAGAAGAGCTTATTTTATTTGTTTCATCATTACTGACCCTTGCAATCTTTGTATTTTATCTACAAAGTTTCTTGAAGCTTAAAATACAAATTTCTTTTGAGAAATCCCACTAAGGACTGAATATTCCAAGATCCCTTATGCTCTGAAAATTTTCCAGTAGTAGATTTCTTATTTCTTCCCATCTACTGCAGGTAGAAGATTCTTTTACGATGGCTAAGCAAGACACCAATCTAGGGGTATAGGAGAATGTCATAAGTCATTATATTTCTAGATTTCTTTATCAGAACAATATTATTTGGTTTTCCCAAGGCCAATGGTCTATACAGTTCTAATTCCTTGTCCACATGAGCAGTATATGTAAAGGATTTTATCTCAAGGAGTGAGCCTTAAATACAATCTTAAGGTGGTATATTAGTCCCACATCTATTATGCTACTGTTGGGTAAGTGAGTCATATAATCAGGTCACTATTATATATCAAAGAAGTTATATATGGATTGGTGATTACCTCTCTCTTCTGGTAGCATGCAGAGTATTTTCATGAATGTGAACATTATTCAGTAGGGATGAAGGCTATGTACCATCTTGACTTCTCCATATTTAATGAAATATGTATGTAGGTGTGGCCTTCACCAAATAGGGCCTTACTGTAAGTTTACAAAGAGGAATCAATATCCTTGGCTATATCCTAAGTTTTTTAGAGGATTCCATGGGGGCATCTTTTGCTAACAACTCAGATGTAACTCATTCCTAGCTTTCTCTCTGTGGCAAGAGAAGTCTAATTGAAGCTTTGTGTCCCCATTATTTGGTGATTCCATTTATCTACATGTGTGTGTGTGTGTGTGTGTGTGTGTGTGTGTGTGTGTGTATGCACATATAACTATATATACATGTCTATATAATTTCTTTTTATTTTTTCAAATTCTTCATTCATATATTTCAGACATTAACCCTGTATTGTATGAATCTTTTCATATTCAGTAGTCTGACACTTTGACCAAATAATGGTTTTGCCTCCAGAACTTTGAATGAAGACTGAATGAAGACCTTTAACTTCAGAAGAGGCATGTGCCATCAGCCTAGCTTGTGGGTATGTATGTGTGATGTGTGGTCATATGAGTGTACATGCTGTATATGCATGTGTGAAGATCAGAGTTTAGCCTATGTTTTTTTTTTTTTTTTTTCTATCTCCATCTGTTTGTGACAAGGGCTTTCACTGATGCTGGAACTCACAGACTGCCTAGGCTGCTTAGTGGAATTCAGAGGTCCACCTGCCCCAATACCCTCAGCCTTTACCTGGGTGAAGGAATCTGAACTCAGGTCTTAATGCTTGCACAGCAGTCACTTCATCATCTTCTCCCTTGCTCCTCTTTCCAGAGTGCAGGCTGCAGTTCTAGGGTCACAGCTCCTGGGCAAGGCAGGAGAGGGGTTAGCAGCAGCCGTTCTAGGAGCTAAGGCATGGGCCAGAGTACCGAGCAAAGGCGGAAACGTGTTTTCAGAGCACAGGCCACGGTCCAGTCCAAGGCAGAAATAAAAGTTAGTACTCAAAAGGAGAAGATGGAAAGAAATAATCAAACACAGGGTTGAAATCAATAAAATAAAAATTCAATACAAAAAAATCAATGAAATAGCTAGTTCGTTGAGAAAATAAATAAAATTAATAAATACCCTTAACTAAAAGACAAGAGAAGATCCAAATTAATAAAATTAGATTTGAAAATGGGAGCATTAAAAACAGACACTGAGGAAAGTCCACATAATCATGGGAACATACTTTAAAAACCTGTACTCAAACAAATTATAAAACCTAAAAGAAATGTATAAATTTACCAGTATGTATAACATACCAATGTAAAATTTAGATCAGTTAAGCAATTTAAAGAAGCCCAAAGCTTCTAGTGAAATAGAGGCAAGAATTAAGTCTCCTAAAAAAAAAAAAAAAAAAAAAAAAAAAGCACAAGAACAGAAGGATTCAGCACAGAAATCTACTAGATATTCAAAGAAAAGTTATGCAAAAGAGAAATTCTGCAAAATAGAAACAGAAGGAATATGGCCTAATTCTTTTTCAAAGGTCACAATTACCCTTATACCTACACCACCACAAAGATCCAAGAAGGAAAGAAAATTACAGACTAACTTTTCTTATGAATACAGAAGCAAAAATTCTCAATAAAATCCATGCAAACCAAATCAAGAACACATGAAAGTGATAATCCACTATAAATCAAGTAAACTTCATCCCAGAGATGTAGGGATGACTCAACCTATGCAAATTGATAATTGTAATCCCCCACATAAACATGATGAAAGAGAAAACCACACAATCAAATTATTATTTAAGACAATGTCCCATATAACCCATGCTGCCTTTCAACTCAAATGTTCAGCCAAGACTGTCCTGGAAGTTCTACTTAGAAGGCAAGATCTTAGGAAGTAGAAGGACAAGGATCATTCATAAGTGTTGATAATACAGCTGTGTGCTACCATGCCCAGCTTGAAACTTTTTCTTTGATCAATATTTTATCATTTTTTATTTATAAATGTATGTGTGCATATTCATGGCATGCTGTACCATGGAAGCCATAAGACAACTTGAAGAATACCTGCCTCAAGTGTTGTTTGGGATTGAACTTATATTGTCATACTTGGCAGAAAGCATCTTCACCCACTGAGCCATGTTACTGGCCTTCACATACACCTTCCAAGTTTTTGGGCTAGGAGCTTTTTGCATTTTGCATTTTCTTTGACAGTTGTGTCAATGTTTTCCATGGTATCTTCTGCACCTGAGATTCTCTCATCTATCTCTTGTATTCTGTTGGTGATGCTTGCGTCTATGACTCCTGTTCTCTTTCCTAGGTTTTCAATCTCCAGGCTAGTCTCCTTTTGTGATTTCTTTATTATTTCTACTTCCATTTTTATGTCTTGGATGGTTTTCTTTAATTCCTTCAGTTGTTTGGTCATGTTTTCTTGTAATTCTTTAAGGGATTTTTGCGTTTCCTCTTTAAGGGCTTCTACCTGTTTATCTGTGTTCTACTCAATTTGTTTAAGAGTATTATTTATGTACTTCTTACAGTACTCTATCATCATCATGAGAAGTGATTTTAAATCTGAATCTTGCTTTCCTGGTGATATGGGGAATTCAGGACTTTATATTGTGGGAGAACTAGGTTCTGATGATGCCAAGTACCCTGGGTTGCTGATGCTTGTGTTCTTGCGCTTGCCTTTCATCATCTGGATCTCCTTAGTGCTACCTGCACTGTCTCTACTGGAGCCTGTCTTTCCTATTATCTTGGGTGTGTCATAACTGTTTGGGGTGGGTATTGCTGCTGGGGTTAGAGTTAGGCCCAAGATCTGCTCAGTGCTCAGGCACAGACCTGAAGCAACTAGTGCCCCAGGACAGGAGTGAGTTCCTGGGTCCCAGTGGGTCCCAGTTACTCTCTGTTTAGGGTGGTGTTGCTGTCTCCTTACCTAAGATACTGCTGGGTTAGAGTTCCTGGGACCCCTGCCTCCCCTGCGTTTTGTGAGATTGAGTGCAGAGCTGAAGCCCAGGATCTGCTCAGTGCTTGGGCGCAGTTCGGAAGTGATATCTGATTTTTTCATAATCTTTATTAGTGAATATATATTGAAAATCTCAGATGTATCTCCATAAGTATCAGTAATGATAACGATTTAAAAAAAAAGTCCTTTAATTCATCAATGTTTTACTAATTTAAGTAAAGGCAATTAAGTCAACCATAGCTGCATGCTCCTGTAATTCCAGCCCTTTGGAGACGGAGGTAGGAGCATGGTGATGAAAGGTCAACCTAAGCTCCTGGACAAACTCTTGTATCAAATTATAATAAATAAAGGGCAGGCAGATGAGAAGTTTTGGCATTTTTGAGAACATGAATGTCCTAGGATCTAGTTCTGTTTGACTGATCATCCTGGGTGCAGTTCTTTTTCACTCATCCTGGAAAACTAAATTAGTAGCTGTTATGGTACAAACTTGCTGATTAGAAACCCATCTTTGGTTGTTAGACATTCATTCAAAAGCTATTGCTTCTTCAAATGCCAATGCCCATTGTTAGCACTAATTTTATTATTGATTCTCATCCACTCATTGAAATCTTCTTTCTTCTAGTGCATTATAGACAATTTACAAACATTAGGTAAAACCAACAATAACAGTACAGTGTGAGCTGCAACAATAACGTAGGAAGACAAAAATGAAAAAAATAGGCGAGTGAATCCATAGTCTTCCTGACAAATATATTTCTAAGTTCTCTGAACCATACCAAGCTTTATTCGGTAAAAGCAGCTACTTCTAAAAAAATCTTTTTATATGTAACCAGGCACTAACTGGAAATCAATAGACTAGTAAAGTGGGTTGGCATATGGCTTTTAAATTGTTTATTTAGTTATAGGTCATGTTCTGTCAAATTACAACTGACTTTAAAACATCAAGTAATCTGTTTACAAGTAAGGTAATAGTCTGTCAAGTCTGCCTACTAGCAACATTACCCAAAGATGAATTAGCCAATCACCAAGGCAGTTAAATATTAGGAGCTATAAGATTCAAAATGGTGAGTGTTAATTCAAATAATGCTAAATGATATTCATAGAAAAAGTAAACTATTCCCCTTGAGTTAAAAATAACTTGAGTATGGAATAGTCCAAAATATTACTTGAGGATATATGTAGGGATACAACAGTTCTAATTCTTAGTTAAGCTAGTTTTCCATTCAAGACATAACATGTAACTAGTACATGGACATTTTTTGGAGCTGGACTATGGGAAGGAGTCTATGCACATTCTGAAGTGATAAAACACTTTTTTGTGTTCACTAATCTCAGTCCTTCAGCAGTGCTGGTATCAAAGGCTGATAGCCTACAGAGTCGAGCTGTATATCTGGGATAAAAAAATCACATTTTCTAAGTTAAAGAGACTTATATATAAAAGCAGGATGTAAATTAATCATGCTGCGAAGGAAATTTATATGTCATATATTTTCTGCATATACACGTACAAGAGTGAACCTTTTATTATTTTTTGTATAGGTAGGTAGATAGATAGATAGATAGATAGATAGATAGATAGATAGATAGATGATAGACAGAGATAGATATATTACCAGACAATCTTATTACATGACTGTCACATTTTAAAATTATGGTTCCTAACAGCTGATTCACAATTGAAGGATTCTTTTAAGTGAATGAGTGCATGTATGAATAAAGAGACTAAGATATTCTGATTGTAGAATATGCAGTTTGGAGGCAAGGGGTTATTTGTACTGTGTTTTGTCTCATACCTATCCCTAACCAGTTTTGCAGTAATGTCACGATTAGAGACTTATTTTCATATAAAGTAGAGTGGTCTTAAGTCTCCAGGTAATTTAGAATGGACTTGAACAGCCTCTGCCTTTTATGGACTCCACCAAACCTGCTTGCTCTCTTTTGTTTAGAGGCTTTCTTCTGAGAATAAAGCTTTTGTCTCTATAAGGCTTCCCTACTGCAGCCTCTTTTCCTGCTCAAATTCCTAAAGTTTCTGCTAATTGAATAGAAGCTTTGCTCATATTCATTGCAAGTCCTAGAATCATGTCTTGCTCCTCCTGTAGCATTTCTTCCATCTCATTTATTCAAATTCTTCTATTTGGCTCATTAATTTCCATTATCTTCATTTCTCTTCATCTCTACTGCTACCCATATCAAGCTGCAGTGTCCTCTGCTGTATCCACTGGGTTTTTAATACTGAATCCCCAGGAATACTTTCATCTAGTTGTCACATTTACATCTAAGGTATTCAGTTATCCCACTATAAAGTGAACCTTTCTATTTACCCAAAAACTTTTGCAATTTACATTTAATTTTATTTTTTTTTTAATTTTTAAGATTACCTGCAACAATCCTTTCTCCCTTGTCTCAAAATGCCTTATTGTGATGTTTCCATGAACTGAGCATATTTTTGAATCATGCAAATAAAGGACCTTATCTGAGTGGTGTTTCTGAGTCAATTTTTCTTGGATGTATATATTTAACTTTTTAAAAAGGAATATGACAAAGGAAAGTCTTTGTAAATATTTGTTAACGGTACTGAAGAACAAAAGAAAATTGCCATGTGTTACAGATATTATCCCAGTCCCCTGAAAATGTCATAACAATTAAGAAACGTTGTCACTTAGTGAGTCTTAGTGATTATTTTTGAAGAATGAGCTATGCTTATATACCTGTATGTCAAGATATAAAGATACACAAACATACTATTTCTTTGTCTTACTGGTCCATTTCTAACCTGGAGGAGGCATATTTATGGTCTACTTTCACAACATTCTATTTAAGTGCTTCTGCTTTATTGACTGTGGCATCCCCTCCTTGCCATAATGTTGACAGTTGTGTGGTGCTAGCAAAATCACAGCAGATGAGTAGGCTGGACTTCAATTTTCTGGTGATTAACCTTCCTCTGTGCAATTTGCATGGATGTGGACTTTCTTCACTGGCCAGAGAATTTCATGCTGTTAAAGATGTCACTTTTATTTAGCTTTTACCTCCTCTGTTATTTATTTATTTATTCTTTGCAACCCAGCAAATACATTATTATCATTAATAATGGAAACAACATATGGAGTGCTTGGATATCGAAATCCTCCAGATAATGTGACTTGCATAAGGTCACTTACATTGTTGAAACTGACTCTCTTCAACCTGTTCTGCACATGGCATCACAGGTCTAAGTTATTTTTATTTAAGGATTGTGTTTTTCTGAAGTAGATTTAAGAAAGTCTGGAAGGACAATTAGCATGTCAGGTGAATTTTACAGCTTAGAGTCCAGCTCTTCTTGACTCTTGCCTTTCTATACTCCATGGACCTTGACACTCAGCCTGGGTCCGAATACTGAGCCCTTTTAACCATGTTAACAAATAATGATTTATAGTTCTTTTAGTTCATGATATTTGACTCCTTTTCCTCTCAGGCTTTGTCATCCCATCTGTAGTTTGCGTTCACCCTTTTAGTAAGCTGTAGCTTCACTATCACAATTTAGACATGCCTTTTTACCCCAGCCAGTTGTACTAAAATCCTGATTACAAGTTGGTAATGTCAGCAAGTGTTGTAGTATTTAGCCTTTAAATGACTAGGGGGACTTAAGTAACTGAGCACACTGCTGTGGAAAAAGGAGATTTCATAAGACTGAGGATAGTGCTTATGATGGTTAATTTTAACTGTAAACTTGTGTATATTGAGGTATATTTAGGATATTAGTAATGTACACCCATGGGCGTGTCTGAGAGGACATTGACAGAGGTGATGGTTCTAATAGGAACATTAATATTTTTGATAAATAAGAGTTTCAGTAATGTATTGGGAGGTAGTAAGACTCTTAAAATAGAAACTAGTCAGTTACTGAACTAATTCAGGGGAGTTATGTCTTGTTCTGACTGTTCTTGTTATGGTCCCTCTCTGTTTTCTGACTGCTAAAATGAGAATTACTTTTCTTTACCAGACGCCTCTACTCATTATGACCAAAAATTCTGAAAATACAAATTATAGACATTTTACACCCTTAAGTAGTTTGTGTCACGTATTACAGTGACTCAAAATTTCTGAAGAGAAAGTGGTTTAAGAAGAGCAAACCTGGACTTTCCTCATCTAGGGTACCTATTTTGCCTTGTGTTCTCTTTCTCTATACTTCAAGGTGTGATGTCTTCAGCAATCTCTGATGCTGAGCTAGACAGAAAACAAATCTGTAACTTTGTGTCTCTAGACTGTGAGCTATAACAAAATAAAATTAAAAGACAACAACAAACAAACAAACAACAAGAAAAACCCCAACCCTTCTTATTAATGCATAAAATATGTAGACTTATAATTTCCTAATAGTACTAGAAAACAGAATCCATACAGTTTGCAAAGTGATTTTAACTGCTATAATTTGATTTTGGTTCTAAACAAACAAGGCTCTCTTCCAAATGACATTACAAAGATGTTTTCTTAATTTTAAGTTTGTGTCAAATTAAAATTGTAATATATTTGTCTGATTACTGTAATAAAATATTCATCTCTGTGGTACAACAAACAACCTACATTAAGATTTAGAGGAATGGATTTAAATTGAGCTTATCTCCTCAAAGTAGTACTTCCATCTCTCATCAGGTATGGAATAAATAGTGCAGAAATCAGAAACAATAAAATGTTTCTTCTATGTATCTCTACTTAATTATGTCTTGTCATGGAACTCTAAAGCAGTATAATATAGAAACAGGTTGTAAAACATAAATACTAATACTAACCGAATCACGGGCCATTCAAGAGGAAGATACTCATCAACCAGCAAGGAAAACCTAGGCTGGAGAATAATGGCCTAAAACATTTTGCTCTCAGGCATCTTTGAAGCTATATTCCCATTCATTTCACATATTAGTTTTTATTTAAAATTGTCCCCAGAAAAAAATAACAAAAAACATGGACAAAATAAGAATAAAATAAACCAAACACTTTTTTGTTTTGATTTTGAGGAAGCAGAGGGAGAGACAACATACACTACAGTAAGGAGATGGAGAAGAATCTGGGAAGAATTGGAGGAAAGAAAAAAAATATAACCGAATTATAATGTATGAGAAGCATTTAACAAAATCCTTGAAAATGGTTCCTAGATAACTTTTTGTTCCCATTATTAATAAAATTGTTGTTTTAATAAATTCTGTTTGATCGAATACATGTTAATCATATATAATCACTATAATCCATAATCAATTCTTTAACTTTTTTAAAATAGGGATTTTATTAATTGAGAATTTCATACAATATATATTGGTTTATCATGAATGCCTCTTTCTCTAACTCATCCCAGATCCTCCCCGACAGTTGTGTTGTTACAACTCAGTTTCATGGTTTCTCTCCTGTCTTCTATGCTTTTGAAATGTGTCAATTCAGCTTATAGTTGTCCAACTACTCCTGGGCATTGTACTTTTGCTGGTGTTTTTCAGGTGTTATGTGATGGAAGAAAATTGACTTACCATCCCATAAGCAATCAATTGTCAATAACTCTTAAACTTGGAAGTAGTACATCTGGCCACCTTACCTCCTCCGTGTTGGGATTCTCTAGGTAACTATATCCTAGGAGAAGGAAAATTGCTTTTTCCAGGGGAGAGATTACTTGCTGGTTGTTCAATATAGAGTGATCTGCATTGGCACCAAATACATATATCCAACAAAATTAGGCTCAGAGGGTTCCGTTAATAGTATTTGTGCATGGTAGAGCAACTATTCAAGGGTGGAGGGAGGAAATGGGTCATAGGATGATGTAATTCTGTTTCTATTAAAAACATTTAGAAGGAACTGTTATTTTTCACTGACAGTAGATTAGAGAAATCAGTCTGGCTGTTTTATATGCATGTTGTTAGACATATTAGACAGGATTTCATGTGTTTATACTTGTTTATCATCAAATTACTTGCTATTCCTCATGATATTTCTAACTGTTAAACAGTTTTAACATATTTTGAATGAATTATCTCTTTATCCTGTTGTCATTTAAATCAGTGGCTTATTATATTTTCTATTTTGTTGGAGGATTTTTTCATTTGTAAGATTTGTTTTAAAATAAAGTGTTCCATAGGTATGTGAGTTTATTTCTGGGTCTTTAATTCAATTCCATTGATCAAGCTGTCTGTTTCTATACAAATACCATGCAGTTTTTATTACTGTTTGCTCTGTAGTACAACTTGAAATAAGGGATGATGATACCACTAGAAGTTCTATATTTATTACTCTGAACAAAACTCAAATCCAAGTTGATCAACCTTAACATAAAATGAAGATTCACTAAATCTAATAGAAGAGAAAGTCGGGAATAGCCTTGAGTGCACTGGTGTATGAGACAGTTTTTGAAACGGAGCACCAATAACTCAAGTACTAAGATGAACAAATTAAAAAATAAAACCTCATGAAACTGAACATCTTCTGTAAGGCAAAGGACAAGATCAATAGGACAAAACAACAACCTGCAGGATGAGAAAAGATCTTGCACAACCTGCATCTGAAAGAGAGCTAATATGCAAAATGCATAAAGAACTCATGAAATTAGACAACAATAAACTGAATAACCAAAGGAAAAAATGGGATACAGTGCTAAACAGAGAATTCTCAATAGAGGATCCTTGAATGCCCAACGAACACTGTAAGAAATTTTCAACTTCCTTAGTCAGCAAGGAAATGCTAATCAAAACAACTCTGATACTCCATGTTACACACATTAGAATGACTAAGACCAAAAATTCAAGCAACAGCACATGTTGGCAAAGATGTGGAGCAAGGGAAACACTTCTCCATTGCTTGTGCGAGTGCAAACTTGTACAACAACCTTGGAAATCAATGTGGCAGTTACCCAAAACATTTTAAATAGGTCTACCTGAAGACCCAGCTATAACACTCCAGGGTATATAACCACTGTAGGAAGCATGGAGAAGGTCTTCGTCTACAGAATCTCCAGCCAAAGGAGCCCTAGCTCCTCATATCTACTCCACTGCCTCCACCCACACACACATGCCTGCTCCTCAGCCCTCAGCCCTCTTCCAATTCCAATTATCTACAACCCAGCTGTATCTGGATTTCCAGGAGTTTGCGATCCCCTGGACCTAGGCTCCTCATCACAGGGCCATGAATCTTTTACCCTCTGTTCCCGACTCTTCTGTGAGGATTCCAGCAGCAATTAGATACCTGGGAGTCAGCGAGCCCCAGTTTCAGCCTTCCACATCTTTGGCAGCATTTTCCCACCCCTTCAGCAGTGTATCAGAGCTTCCCTAGAGCCCAGCATGGCTCAGGGTAAGTGTAGTCTAGCCTATTTTGTCACCTCAGCATCTTTCCCACACCCCAGCAGTTGCTGAGGAAGAATGAAAAACCACAAGGAAGAGGGGTTCTCTATGATTTACTAGAGACCTGGAATGGGGGAGCTTCAGGGAGTCTGTGAGGGTATATTGAGCTGTGACTCTTAGCAACGGGGAATATGGAGCCTAAAATGACTACCTCCTCTAGTCAGGCAGAACTCCCACCCACAAAACCTACAACCCAAAACTTATCCGGTCTTCAAAATTTCAGGGACAAAGATGGAACAGAGATCGAGGGAATGGCCAACCAATGACTGCACTGCCCTATTTGAGACCTCTCCCATGGATAAGAACCAATCTCTGACACTATTAATGATACTCTATTATGCTTGAAGATAGGAGCCTAGCATAACTGACCTCTGAGAGGCTTTACCCAGCAGCTAACTGGAACAGATGGAGAGACCAACATCCAAACATCAGACAGAGCACAAAGAGTCTTATGTGGTAACACCGAACCATAAAATTATTTTATTGTTAATACATAACTGTAATTTCGTTAGTTGTGAATTGTAATGTAAATATTTATGTTTTAAGATGGTCTTAGCCAAACCCTGTAAAAAGATCTTTAGGCTGTCAAAGAGGTCAAGGTTCACAGATTGTGAACCTCAGTATTGTATCTACATGGATTATTCCATCTCTGTTTTCCCCAGTTCTATATAGACTTTCTTATGTTTTTCTAGATAGTCTCCTGTCTTTTCTTTCTTATGAAATGTGTATTAACTTGTATTCCTTCATGATATTTATACTGATGTTGAATAAAATACACATGCAAAACTGGGGTAAACATGTTCGTAATATTGAGTCATCTAAGCAAAGATGCACTTTTCGTATGTTTAAATCTTTTACAACTCTCATGAACATTGTAAATATTTTCACTTTTAGTTTATTTGTCTGTTTGCATGTGTATTTGCAAGTTAAATGTATGCATGCACACCTGAACAAGTATGTTCAAGTATTTACATTCCAGGATGTAATTTTTACTGTCATTCCTCAGGGTGTATGGCAAGCAGTTTAACAATTACACTGTCATCTCAACTTTAAATGTATCCTTTAACTATTTGAACATGTTAGGTATACTCCAAATATTTTTTATCTTCTTTTATAACATTATAAATGAAGTTTTTATATAATTATATGGAAATTTTATTTGTGGATGGTATGTTTTTACTAATTAGGACAAGTTATAGATTTTTTAAAAAATATGTTAAAGTTTATTACCCTCTTAAGATGATATAGTATTTAAGATTAAATATTAATAAGTTTTTTGCCTACAATTTATAAATTACACCCATCTGTCCTTTCCCTTTCTCTATTTTGTCTGATCATTGTAAAAGGGTTGTCAGATTTCCTTTCATTTTTCATCTGTACAGCATTGAAATCTAGTTTTGATGAACAAATACACTACGTTTTTTTTTAAACATATATTTTGGGTTGAAGATTCGGGGCAGTGGTTCTTTAATCCATTTTATTATTTCATGAAATTGGTCACTTGAAAATTCTATTTATAGCAGAGATTAACTTTAGCAAAAGTATTATATAATTCCATGTATTCATTAATTTTTATACACTTCAGTTTTTTGCAATGTATAGAACACTCTCATAGTCAATAAAATGTGTGATGATTTAAAGGTTCTTTCACTCATGTATATTGTTTTATGTGCTTACTAGTCATTCAATGTCTGGTTTTCATATTTTTTATTTTAAAAAATCATAGCAGACTATTGAGTTATTCATTAATTATATGTCTTTGTATTCTCTATCTTGTGAATTCATTTTTGAACATTGTGATTTTGGAAAAAAAATAACAGCATATTTTTATAAAAACTGAAGTGTTCAATTACCCTAAAGAATAGCTCTTTCTACTTTCTATCCTGTGGAGTTGTTACATTCACTGAATAGAAATTGATTTCCCTTTGAAGACTTATTTTTAGTCCCAATCCATATGCTTAACTGAAGAGTTGACAAATAAATCAAGAGTTTGTTTATGCTTTCATGATGGATTTTACATATTTGTTTTACAGAATTTATTATCAAGCCAAGAGACGCTGTGTGACCTACATTAGTGCGGCTGGAGAAGGAGAAGACGCCCACATAACTACATTAACAACTGCATACTCTGCCCTGGCTGTTTTTGATGGAAAGGTAAATGAATACATACACAAACAAACCTCTCCAACAAAAAAAACAAAAAACAAAACAAAACAAAAAAAACAATCAAACAGAATTTTTAGGGCTAAAATACTTTACCCAAACACTATGAAGTTTGTCACAGCAGTTTGCCACATATATCATTCAGAGAAACTAGGAAGTTGGTTATCATTCTTTGCTTTACAATAGTTTGCTTTATAACACACACACACACACACACACACACACACACAGAGAGAGAGAGAGAGAGAGAGAGAGAGAGAGAGAGAGAGAGAGAGAGAGAGTCATCTCTCCTCCCTCCCCCTCTCTCTATATATACACATATACAAATGCATGCATGCATACATACATACATACATATATACATACATAAATATATATGCAGGGAATATTGGGATAGGACTGCATAGTTAGAAAGACTACTGTCTGCAAGTTGGAAGACATGGAAAGCAGGGTTTGCCATTTTCTTTCTGGCCACAAATAAACATAAATTCATGGGTTGGGTAATGTGTGGTTTTAATACTGGTGGTCAAATCCGAAATACTCAAAATGGAAATACAGAACTTGTAGAAACCATCTCCGGTAGATAGGTATGGCCTCCAGTTGAGGGATGGGGCCACCCACCTATCTCAAAAATTTTAACCCAGAATTGTTCCTATCTAAGGGAAATGCAGGGCCAAAAATGAATCACAGACTGAAGGAAAAGTCATTCTGTGACGTCCCTACCTAGGGATTCATCTCATCTAGAAACACCAAACACCTACACTATTGCTGATGCCAAGAAGTGCTTGCTGATAGGAGCCTGCTTGCCACCAATTCCTGAGAGGCTCTACCAGCACATGGCCAATACAGATGTAGATACTCACAGCCAACTATTCAACTGAGCATGGGAACCACAATGGAAGAGCTAGGGGAAGGACTGAAGGAGATGAAGGGGATTTCAACCCCATAAGAAAAACAATATCAACTAATTGGACCGACCACCCAGAGCTCCCAGGGACTAAACAATCAACCACAGAGTACACATGGAGGGACCCATGGCTCCAGCTACATATGTAGCAGGGGATTGTCTTATCTGGCATCAATGGGAGGGGAGGCCTTTGATCCTATGGAGAATTGATTTCCTAATATAAAAGGATGCTAGAGCAGTGAGGCAGAAATGGGTGGGTGGATAGAGGAGCACCCTCATAGAGGCAAATGGATGGGATGGGGGTTTTGCAGAGGGGAAACCTTGAAGGGGGACAATATTTGAAATGTATATAAACAAAATAACCAACTAAAAAGTGAATGAATGCATGAATAAACAAACAAAAAATAATTAAAGAAATCTTAACAGCTATGATACACCAGGTACTAGAAACTGGATGAAGGAATATTTATCATTCAGAGAAACTTTGAAGTTGTCTATCCTTCTTTGCTGTATAACAATTTGCTTTACAACGAGTGTACGCATGCACACACACATACATACACACACACAAGGCATTTGTGTGTGTACATATATAATGAGATAATAATTTTCTTTTCCTCTAACTTTTTGTTCTATTGAGGCTGATGGATTCAATGGATTGTATGATCCCTTCCGACATGATGAGTGAGGAACTGTCCCATTTATACCTTTACAAACATATTCAGAAGCAATGTTTTATCAGCTCTCTGTACCATGCCTGGTCAAGTTGACACATAAAATATATCAAATGCATCCGATTATCTATCAAGATTCTCTCAAGATTTTTTATTACTAGTGTATACCATATACAACTCAATAACACTGAAAATTAAGAATATATTTATATTCAATAAGGTCAAATTAATAAATAGCTTTCAAACAAAAAATGGATACAAAGTCTATGAAATAAAAGAAAATGTGTCTGGGGAGTTTTATTTTACCCTATACTAGTAACAATCTTGAAATGTGTTTTATGGCACATCTATATAATTATACTTCACAGCCATTTCATTTTTGGCCAGTGTTCAGGTAATAAAGACTTTTCCTGTTTATGGGTCCAGAGACTCATTTTCAAAATAGAATTTGACTCTTTCAAATGAAAAGTTCTTTAAAATGAAACAGCATAAAAGTGTAGAAATTTGGAACACAGGAAACAAATATATACAGTCTAATTTCATTTACAAAGCTCCACATTTTATTTTTAAGATTCTTTTCTTTCCTCTAAAAAGAAAATAATTTACAGTTCTCAATTTGTTCCAGTGTACCAAGTGGCCAAGTGTCTCAGACAATAGTCCACTGCATAAACAGAGTTGGAAAGGAAATTCATCATAACAAAGCAAAATTCATTATCCTTTCCACAGTCTGAATACTGTTAACATATCTCATTGTGCTTAAACCATAAGTAAAGTCCCATTCTGCTGGGTTAACATCTTTATGCTTACCTAAATGATTCAGGGCCCCAAACAGCTTGAATTTAATTAAGCAGTACTTTATAATTACACAATATAGCAGTGATGCTTTAAATGTTTTTAACTAAAATTTGTTTTCACAGGCTTAAGAATCTAGTATAAAACAAATCAAATAGACAAGACAATTTTTTGAAAAAGAAATAAATACAAGAAAATACCAAAAACATCCTATCATATATAGTGTAAAATATTATCCTGATGGCATATGTGCTCATTTTATAATCTTTCCTGTTTTTCATGTGAATGTATATGTCTCTCTGTCTCTGTCTCTGTCTCTGTTGTTTATGTGTGTATGTGTGTGTTGTGTGTGTGTTCTGTGCATGTAGGTATACACATTTTTGCCTCAATATGACAATTTGTGTGCATGTATATATGAGAACACAAACACATAACATAAGTTGACGTTGGTAAAACATCTTCCACAGCTATCCCATCATTATTTTTGTGGTTGGGTGTCCGAAGCAAGCCAAGAGTTTTCAGATATAGTTAGTACTACTAGCCAAGTTATTCTGGGGAACCCTCTGTCTCTGTTTCCAAGATTAAAATTACAAGTGGAAACTTGTCTCATCCATAAGATTCATGGGTTTCTGGGATGTGAAACATAGTGTCACTTGAGAATGGCAAGTGTCTTATTTGCTGGGTCACCTCTACCTACTTCAATATGCATTCTCCGTTCATGTTGTTTCAGAATATAATTTTCCAGATGCATTTATGCAATTAAACTAACAATAACATTGCATTTTGTATTTCTTTTTAAAAATTACTTCAGCATTTTTGAGGGATTCATGTCTTCAACATAGTAAGTTCACTATAAATTAAATAAAAATAAATGTCACTAAATATATTAACTCAACATGGAGGAAACTAGTTGAGACACTGCTGTATCATAGCATACAAAGTAAATATCTCTTCACTTTCATGAAAGGATGAAGTCTGTGCCAATAAGCATTAAATTATTTGGAGACATCCAATAATATTTGTTAGTAAGATTTATTATAGTGCCTTTATCAAATTTCATGATATGCAGCACAGAAATAACGAACTGATTTTTTTAAAGCCAAAACATATTGATATATAATCAAAGGCATTTGCCCAATGATATTTAAAAGACCAAGATCCTCTGGTTGGAATGTCTTTTTGGGTTTCCTTGCAAAGAAGCAGTTCATTTCTCTCCTCTACCTCCAATTACATCCATTATTTTTACAGATTTTTTCCTCCATTAATCTCAGAAAGATTTCAAAAGGCAGATCACAGACTTTCAGAGAGAAAATTCTCTTTAGTGATGACTTTGCATCAAGTTTTGAAATGTTATTTACTATGAATTACATTATAGAAGTTGCTTTTTATTTAAAAAAGTCAAGGTATAAGTTTTGTATTATTTAATAAAGTTAATAGCCACTGTTACCTAGTGAAACTGATAATTCTCTCTGGAAATGGGCCATTAAGTAGATTAGCATGCCATGTTGTCACATAAGGGTCTCTACATTATTACTCTGTGAAGTAGTTATATCACGCCTAAAAAAAAAAAAAAGTGGAGTACAGTATGACTGCATGAGGCATTATATAAATTGTAATCTGAGCTTTGTTGACTTCAGGCAAAGTAGGTGATTTTTAGTTTTATACCCTCTAAAAATGTAAAGATATGAAACTTTATATAGGTATTGTGAGATTTAGTTAAAATTTGTGTAGAGTTTCATGTCCAAGTTGATAAAATTATACATGGGAGTCATAGTCATGCTTGTTCATATAATTGAATCTTTCATAATAGGAAAAAAGATTCAGGACACTTTATTTCACACATGAAATAATTTTAGGAGTAAAAATAATAATTTTAATCTTGAAATGAAAAGGCTATGGTTGAGCCCCTGACAGTCTTGTACAACATGACATCTCTCTGGAGAAAGTAGGAAACCTACTTAGAATTCTGATCTTTTTCTGTCAAGCTAATAACAAGAATTTACTAAAAATAGCTTTGATTTTGTGTTATTTTTGGAAATTCCAAATGTGGATGAATTTAAAATAAAATACTCAGAGAGATTAAGGTGCTAAAATAATGGGGGGGGGGGTAGTTGCTTCCAAAAGTGAGAAAAAGAAGGTCAAAGGAGCAGATGATGAGAAAGGGAGTGGGATGGACAGTCATTTCTGGATGTTAAAAATACCCATTTGATTAATATATATTATGATTTTATTCAACCATGCTTGGGCATCTGGCATAATCTAGAAAAGCGTGTACCTAATATAAGCTTAATAAAAGCAAATATATGGACGAGAAATGTAGACCGTGAGTCCCAATAGGAGTTTATTGTCTTCCTTCTGTCTTTAGAAATATATATATATTCAGAGTTTTACTGAATTCTGAATTCTGTGTTTATGACTAGAATTTTTAAATAGCTAAGTATTTTCAGCTAGATATATTTGTTTTCTTTGTGGTACATATCTATGTATATATGTATTATATATACATTTGTGTATATATACATGTGTTTCTCGTGTGTACTTGTGTATATTTGTGCATATATGGATACACCAGATATTGAGGTTGGTTTTCTCCTTTTAGTCTTCTCCATGTCCTTTTGAAATATGGTATCTTTTACTGAACCTGGGGCTCACTGTTTTGCTTGGGCAAGCTATCCAGAGAGCTACAGGGATTCTCCTGTCTCTGTTCCCCAGCTCTGGGGTTATGGGACCTCGCTAATACACTGTCTACAGTGTGCTAAATATAACAGTCAGGTCCTTGTGTTTGCACAAGCATGTTACCTATGGGCTATCTCCTCAGTTCCCAGTTATTTTATGGATAAGAATCTCAAATGAGTATGGTGGTGTAATGCCTATGATCATGAGTTCCTATCTCAAACACAAAAGTAAAAACTCCTTATGTAACATTTATACCTGTGCATGTACCCATTTTTAATATTCTGGTACATGAAATCAACTCCAAAATGTTACCTTTATTGCCCTGTAACTATCCAAATAGTTCTTTAAGTATCCAGAGAGAAATTGGAAGACCCAGATCAGACAGGACCTATTTTCATACCACAGGAAGCTTCCATAGCAAATCCCTTGGAGCCCAAAGACCCCAAGTCTACAATTTAACAAATGTATATGTCTTATCTACCTCCTTTTATGCCCCTATCTAGAAGTGAGTAAATCAGTTGGTCAATATAAATTCATTCTTTGTTGTTGATGAGAAACTAACCCTGTCATTCATATTGATAGGGATTAAGATTTAGAAAGCATTTGTCATTGAGATCCAGGCATAGTTTGCATGAGTAAAACCTGATATACTTGTTTGATTTTAGGTCTTCTGTCTTATTTGGCAAACTACATCATTCAATGGGTTTTACACTGTTCCCCTTTCCCCTCAAGATTTTATAAAACACAATCATATCTCAAAAGTTTATCAAGGGTATTGAATAGATCTCAAACCTAGATACATATTAGAATTACTTAAAGGTTTTCAAATACACTCCTACTGGGCATCATGCCCAATTTCTTCTGATTTATTTGGTTTAAGTACTGGCAATAGGCAGCCATCAATTTTAAACATCCTATAGGCCATCTAGTTTATTATCTGGCTATGTAACACACTAATGGTGATCAAAAACGAGTTTTCTAATTAAGTACATTCAGGTCACCATGGATTCTCTACCATCCTAGATGACTGCACACTATCTTAAACCCCATTTATGATGCCATTAAATGTGTATTTTTGATCTTCGTACTAGGCAAATTATTTCTATAATTGCAGAAGCACACAATAAAATAATGTCTAATTCAAATCAGGAAAATAATTCCCCAGTATGTTTCTAAATGTCTTGCTTTTGAATTACTTGTCCTTAGCCACTTTCCTTTCTTCCGTTCTGTTGCTGCAGTTCATTCTGGAGCAATGAAGTACAGTACAAACAGTGGTACTAAAGAAAGTTGAATTCTTCAGCAGTGAAATGTCATAAATCAATTCATTTAACTCCTGATCCAGAACATGAATAATAGTTGGAAACACAAGATTCCCATTCAGGTTGTCATCGGGGCCATGCAGGATGAACAACAAAATAGCTTTAGAACTCATGGAACTGTGTGTCTTGAGGTCTTCAAACTGTTGTGGAGATCAATGATACTTGTTACTCTCATGGTCACCACATTCCCCATAATCCATGAGTTGTGTGAAAACTCTGAAGGGGGCTTCCAGCCCCTACTGGCCAGTATCATTGACATTTAGAATAATATTGATTGATCTTTTTCAAGCATTGCTACTAGAGCAGATTAATGATTCAACCACCAACCTCAGAATGAACTAGAGATGTAGGTTATTAGTAGAATTACATTAAGATGTCTTTGTTAATGGCTTTGATGTAGAATATCTTGGAGAACAATTTGAAGTTAAGAAATCAACAATCAGTTGTTAATTGAGCAAGGGAACAAGAACAATGGTAGGCCAACTAGTCCTAGTTGATGTTCCTTTCCTGCTGAAGCAGCCCAGGTGGTCAAGCAGGACTGGTGAGGATTAATTTCTTGTGCCCTCCTCTGCCTTCTGTTTCTTGATATGATGAAATAAAAGTATTGTTAATGAGTAAATGAGCACCCTGAGGATTCCAAATAAAACTGACTATTTTCATATAAAAGTTTACATTTGTGATTCTCTTAAGAATTTTTTTTTAAGATTACTTCTTAAGATAAATAATAAAAGGAATGATTCTTTCTTTGTAACTGCAAATTGGAGCCTGATAGAGAAACTGGCTAAGAAAAATGTCTTGCTTGCTTACATTTTATTAATCTATAACTTGTGGCTTAAATAGAATTGTATGTGCTTTCTTGGGAATAATTTGCCTTTTTGCCTGTATTACATAAAATGTTAAGTCATATAAAGGTATTAGAGAACATGGTGAGTTTTGCTCATGATTATTCTCTTAAAGAAATAGAGAAAGTAACCACATTATAATTCGTTGTATTTCTTGAAAGATTTTGCTGTAATATATAAGCTGTGGGAGAAACACTAAAATTGTTTGGATCTTGTTGGAACCTTGCTTCATTTACCAAGTGTGTGTGTGTATCTGTGTGCATGTGCATGTACAGGGTGTGCATGTGTGTGCGTGTGTGTGTGTGTGCATGTGGTGTGTGTGTGGTGTGTGTGTGTGTGTGTTTGCTGGCCTCAGTGAAGAACATTTTGTCCTTTCACCTTTTTAACTGGCCCCAAAGAAATAAGTTTTATATCCTCGGAGAGAAGACTCCTGAATGATGAATTGCTGACTCCATAATTCTTCTCAGTTTACCTGACATGTCAAAGCTGGCTTCCATATCAGGCCATTTTAGCACTTATGTACTTTACTAATTGATTATTATCAACACAATTGGAACAGATGTACCTTGGATAATATTTAAAAGTCAGGTATAATTCATAAAAGCACAGGAATAAAATATAGGTGTACTAGAGGTTAAACTCAATTGGTTCCTATTTTCACATCCATGTTTTATAAAATTTTGCTGGTCTACAAAAAGTTATAAGCTTATTTAGCCACAACATTTTCACATGATGATCCAGGCAACAGAGATCTTAGAAGTGCTGTACCATTAAGTTATTTCTTAATATGTGAGCAAACAAAAGAACTTTATAGAATGGAGGTGGGTTTATATTTACAGGTAGTTTCAAATTAGAATTCAAATGTCCTGGTTTTCTGACTTTCATAGATCCTCTAGAAGGATTAATCAAATGACATACAGTAATTTGAACATTTAGATTCATACAATGAAATCAGGGGTTTTAAGATATGATGGATATTACGGTGCAAAAGATCACTAATGCACAAGCATTTAAATATCTCACTTGGATATAATGGTACTTTTATGGAAGCTTTTAAATAGTCTGTGCTTTTAATGTTGATAATTTTCAAACATCTAATAGGTAGCACAATTGTTGAGTACTTGGCACCATCATTTAAACAATCTGAACCTCTGTTATGCATCTTTTTTTCTCTTTGGCTTCATAGGAACCAAATGTGCTAGTGATATTTTTGAATCTAGAATATTTTCTTAGTTACAGATATTGTTTTAGCACAAACACAAGATGAATTAAATTCAAGTTATAAAGAAAATTTATTTATTCTCCTGGCCCTTTCTCCCTGACTTTCCCCAAACTTGGCTCTCCTCACAACCCCTCCCTTCTCCTCACCGTTGGCTCTTCCACACAGTTCCCTCCATCGATTCACCTCAGAAAATTATTTTATTTCCTCTTCTGAGTGGGATTCAAGCATCCTTTTCTGGGCCAATCTTCTTGGGGGGAGTCTGTGGATTTTAATGTGAGGTATACTGTAATTTATGGATAATATCCATTTATAAGTGGATAGGGATCTGGGTTATCAAGTTCAGGAAATCGGCTGCTGGCAGGGGTTGGGAAATCTATGGGACCTGCCAGTGACTTGGAATAGGGGAGGCTCCAGGGAGTCTATGAAGGTAATGAGAGCTGAGACTCCTAGCAGTTTGGGATTTGGAGCCTGAAGTGGTCACCTCCAGTACCCAGGCAGGACTCCAGTGGAGAGATAAGGACAACAATCACTTACAAAACTTTCAACCCAAAATTTTCCCTGCCTAAAGGAAGTGCAGGAACAAAGATGGAGCAAAGTCTGAGGGAATGACCAACCAATGACTGGCTCAAACTGACACCCATCCCAGGGGTAATGACCAATAAATCCCTGACACTCCATAATGATATTCTGTTATGCTTGCAGACAGGAACCAAACATAACTGTCCTCTGAGAGGCTCCACCTAGCATCTGACTGAAACAGATGTAGATACCCACAACCAAACATTAGATGGGTTTAGGGAGTCTTTTGGAAGAATTGGGATAAGGATTGAGAGACCCTGAATCAACAGGAACTCCCTAGGAGGACCAACAGAGTCAACAAACCTGGATCATAGAGACTGAACCACCAACCAAAGGACATATACGGGCTGGAATTAGTCACCACAACCACCACCAACTCCTGCACATATATACCAGATAGGCAGCTTGGTCTTCATCCAGATACCCCAACAACTAGAGTAAGGGATGTCCCTGACTTTGTTGCCTGCCTATGAATACTGTTCCTCTAACTGAACTGCCTTGTCTGGCTTCAGTGGGAGAGTATGTCCCTAGTCCTGAAGTGACTTGATGTGCCTGGGTGAGTTGGTACCCAGTGGGCATCTTCCCCTTCTCCAAGGAGAGGAGCAGTACATGGGGAAAGGCTGTGTGAGGGGACACTGGAAGGTTCAGGTGCTCCAGTTAGAATGTAAAGTAAATAAGCAAATAAATTAATTGATGAAAGGAATATTTGGAAAATCATAAGTGAGGAGGAAATGTTTAATCAATCTTGTACCACTTTGAAGATTTCAATGTGGCAAAATTTTATTGCATAATAAATAATATTTTTAAAAAAAAATCTATGTACAATTTTATCTTTGAGGTAAGTGGGAGGGTAAACGGACAGAAGGCTAGAAAATGACCTCTGTTCTCTCGTCCTTACTTTCTCAGTTATGAAACAAGATTCATGGCTATTTCATAGTGTCTGCTGTAATTTTCTGGAAAAGTTTATATAAGCCCTCAAAGTGAAGAGACACACAAGAGCCCAAGTTTTCAGGTCTTAGTTTCAATATGTAGCATTCTAAAAATCACATTCTGACTTTCTAAGGTATTGTTTTTAGTAATTGCTTTGGAAGTTTTTGTCTTAAATAAGAAAAAAAATATCCTTTTTGTTGGGCTGAATATGGAATGATTAAAAATTCATTAATGCAAAAAGAAAATCACAGGATCAGCTTTTGGTATCATGCTTTTTCATATGTAATTCTTAAAAATAATTGTTTTATCATGATGTTCTGTACTTAAATAAATAAACATATATTTGAAATAAAGGTCCATCTAAAGAGCATTCCATTCAACAAGTGTTGAAGTTTGCAAAAATATTCTTTGAGGAAATGTCATTTCTGATTCAAAATTTTGGGTGTGAATGCTGGAGGTACATCATAGGTTGGTGTACCAAATATAGCATTCAAAGTAAGCTACAACTCTAAAACAAGACAGAATACTCGGATGTAGTTAGTGTAAAGCCAATGTATTATTTTGCAAAAGTGAAAATATATGTCAATGACACTGCTAGATTAGGGTCCACATTGCCTACCTCTGCAGATCATATTTCAGATTTAATATCTTACCTCAGTATTTATAAAAGATAAATCAAACTAGTTAATACATCTATCTGCCAGTCAGCATTAGAAATAATGCTTTTTCTCATTGTGCATCACTTCATATTTTATAGTGCTTAGGCTGTATTTTTTTAAAAAAACATATTATTTTTAACATTTATTCAAGAGAAATACAAATGTCATTGAGTCCAAGAATAAATACAAAAGCAATAATTTTGGGAGTCTCTTAGCCAGATGCTATACAGTGCCAAGATTTTACTCATTTTGGTTTTGAAAGCCTGCTCTTTTTTCTATCAACATCCACATATTGGTGTCAGGATGGAGTAGATTGTTGTGAACGCTGAAATGCCCTTTTTTCTTTTCTTTGAGAACATTATGAAACTCAAGATGTCACTCTAGACTGGGTGGGGTACCTCCTCGAGTAGATATCTGCCTTAAGAAGAGAAGATTCATGTATTTTGAGTAATGTACTTCCTAAATAATACAAGCAACAATTCTTAGACAGTGTTGGTTATGTTACAAGTCAAATATGCTCCATTCTTTTTTCTCTGAAATATAGTATAAATGTTCATCTAAGGAAGTTAGGCATCCGTTATCTTTACAAATACTGAATTTCGTTCATGATATTTGATTAAACAAAATTAGATATAACAGTTCCTAAAGTAATTTAATCCAGAAGGACTTGCACTGAGAATGAACTCCACTGAGATTAGGGTGACAGAAATACAAAAAGAGAAGTGCCTGGTGTATATTCACACTCTGGAAAGTCACTTGATGGTAGACACATAAAGGTTCAGTTGTCTTACAGAGCAATCTCTGGAAGATTCTCTGCAACAAAATTAGCAAGCAGAAAGGTCTACTTCTCTAGGAATGTTATAGAATCATTTTCCCATGGTATGGTAACTAGATTGTTCATGATCAAAATGCGTTTTCTATCTCACTCTATGTTATATCCAGCTATAACAGAATCAGCTATAATATTTTAATTGTTGAACACCAGCCATTCCAATGGAGAGAGAACATTTTCATATCAGAAATGTATCCATACTGGGCTAGTCATAAATTTTCGCATAAATGATCTAAAACATAATAGAAAAGGATATATATGCAAATAAGAAACAATTCACCGTAAATGAAGTTTCTTAGAAAATTGTGTTTATAATTAAATAATTAAAAATCAAATCCAGAACAGGATCACTACAGGTTTCATATAACATCTTAGTGATTTCAAGATACGTCTTGCTGCATTATGCCAGCAGATAGCAGGTGATTCTTTTTCCCATGGGAAAACTATTCAAGTTGTTTTCATTATTATAAAGTTCTTATCTGTTAAGTAGACATATTAAAAGTCTTATACATAAATAAATATGACTGTTGTATATATATGTTCCCTTCATTTCTTTCTGAAATCTAGTTTAAATGTTCATCTAGGGAAGTTGGACATCGGTTCTCTTTACAAATACTGAATCTCTTTCATGATATTTGATTTGGCATGATATTTGTAAGTTTGGGCAATAAGCCCAACAGACAGCAAAAACCTGAAAGAAAACACTCCATTAGAAATGTATGTAATTTTGTTCTCAGAATCCTGGGATATCATTACATTTTCTGCTCTGAAATAACAAAGGTCACGGCATGTCATGTGCTTTGGCAAAAAGACCTTGTTTGAGCTCACTTTAAAGGCGATTATATGACTGTACAAGTCTTTAAAAACTTGAGCAAAACAGAAAATTTTAGATATTTCTTCATTTGTCTAATGAAAACGATAAAAAAAAAATGACTTTGTATTCTACATCCCAGCGTTTCTTTTCATATTTAGTGTATGGTTTTATAGTCCTTCTCAATTTTCTGCATTTGAATAACATCTTAGATATACAATAACTAAAGTGAGATGACTCAGAGGTAAGAGTGCTTACTGTCAAGTCTGAGGTTCTGAGTTGAATTCCTGGAACCCACATGGTGGGAGGAGAGTCCCAACTCTTCAGTACACATATACACTGTGAATCATTTACATGTGCACACAGGCAAACAAAATAAACATCAAAAGTATGGCCATCAGACACTAGCTCATAAGGGAATTTTAAGATTGTTATGGATTGTTATGTTTTCTAGTTGTTATTGTCAGCCTTGTTATCTAGCTGCTTAGAAGTCTTCTTGCAGTGCCTGCAGCCTTCTGGAGAGGACCTAGCTGAACACAGGGCTGTAAACACTCACTTGAACACTTACACTCAATGCAGCTTGCGTGCTTAGTTTCTTGATTTTAGAGAAAAATGTATGTGTTAAGTAAGTTCCTAAACTTAGTTACTTTGTGAATTCTCTCTTCAGACTGCCTCTCTTTCCCCTATACAGGTGTAAAATCATTTTCATATAAACTGATAAGAAATACTTTACAACGTATTTGATCTTCATATTTACTACAAATACTTTGTAATCAATTCCTTCTTTGCCCATTTGAAAACACTCTTCAATTATCATGACTTTAATTTTTATAGATGAATTTCTAGCACTTCTATTCATGGCACACAACACTTTTAAAAAAATCTGTGGCTCAGCTGTACTTCCTTAGCAAATGTCAGACACAAAATTATTATGTCCAAACTGCTACACTGGATGCAAAGCAGTTACTTACTTTTTTAACATTCTTCTTTCTTCTAACTATATGGTTGGGCAGACCAAAGTTGTGACTCTGAATTTGTCATTTTGTTTATCTCTTTATTTATTTAAAAATAAAAAGATTTTTTTTGCTAGTAACAATAGTGTAATGAGCTGAGAGTACTCAGAACTAAGTAATTTTTAGTTTTGCACCTGTTTCTAACTCAGTTTTCATAAGCAGGGCATAATCAAATATATTTTAGTGTAGATAACAATGTTAATAGAATGCAATACTGTCTATTCTTTCAGGAATCCCTCATAAAAATATGGTATGCAGATTTACAGATGTTTTACCTTCCCATGGTTATTTTGTATTATATATGCCAATTTTAATTGGGTCATTACAAAAATTAGAAATGTACAGGTATAGAAATAGTAGGAAAGAATGATCTATAATTAACAGTTTAATTTTTTATTAAATTTTTATTAAAATATTAAAATTTAATAATTGGTTTGAACAAAGTTATTTTTAATGTCAAGATGAGAACTACACCAATTTTTCTTTATTTACATTTTGAAGGAAATATGTATAATAGGCCTCTTTTTTCCTTTAAAATTTTTATTATTCAATTGTTTAAAAAATTCCTTCCAATTGTTATCACTTGTACATATGTTTGGAGTGTGCAGTGATATTTTGGTAAATATTTGCAATGTAATAATTTTATTAGGACAGTTACTGTATTACTTCATTAAACTCAGTAGATTTTTAAAATTTTAAGTCATTACTTCTTGACTCTTCTAGTTGTTTACAAAAATATAACATGTGAGTCTGTGGTATATTCTTTTAAAATGTGCAGCCATCACTGTTTGCCTTTTTAAACAGAATATAGATAGCATTGTACCTTTCATTGCCAAGTCTGCGTCATCCTGGTGAAGATGAATCAGCAGCCTGAGGCAGTGCTCGCTGGAGTTATTGAATATGTGTTCACTTACTTAAGTTTCATATAAGGGACAATCTGTTTCTAAAGGTTTATGTGCCTTTTAAAATATACTGTGATATTATTCACCCCACATTCTTCATACCAATCTACATTAAAATATTCATCTCTAATGTTCATATCAAAGAACCTGGGGTTGTTGTCTATAAGTTTATGTTTCATATCTCTAAGCTATATTTTGTTAATCATTTTTACAGTCTAGTCATCCCCACTCTGTCTGCTCTCCAACTCTCCAACTCTTTCTCATCTCATTCCTCCTCCCCTGTCTCCAAGAGGATGTCCCCAAACCCCCCACCCCACCAGAACGCCCCACTTCCTGGAGCCTCAAGTCTCTGGAGGGTTAAGAGCATCTTCTCTCACTGAGTCCAGACCAGGCAATCCTATGCTGTTATATGTGTAAGGAGCCTCAGATCAGCTAATGTATACTGCCTGGTTGGTGGCTCAGTGTCTGAGAGATCTCCAGGATTCAGGTTAGTTGAGACTGTTGATCTTCCTATGGGGTCATCTTCCTCCACAGCTTCTTCCAGCCTTTTTATACTTCAACCACAGGGGTTCCTAGCTTCTTTCCATTGGTTGGGTGTAAGTATCTGCATCTGACTCTTTCAGCTACTTGTTGAGCCTCTCGGAAGGCAGCCATGCTGGGTTCCGGTTTGTAAGTGCATCATCGCATCAGTCTTTATAACAAGAAACAAAGTTTCTCTAGTCTTGCTTTGCTTAAGAAGTAGATAATCAGTTGGAGTTTCTTCATAGAAAAAAAGGCATTGCTCATGTCTTCAGATAATGTAAGTCATCATTCCTCTCTGCGCTAAATTTAATCAGATGAGCAGTGCTTTGCTCTTGTAGATGAAATATTATATTAACAAGAAAACAAGCAACTCTAGTCTGCAATGGCTTCTGTAACTTAATTTTCAATTGTATTCCGTCAATATTGATGAGCAGATGTTTCATTGAGTTGTTGTTTACTATGAACTGCGGGAGGAAATACTGAGGATGATTTTGAAATAAGCAACAATATAACAGGGATGAGGAGATTCATCCATTCTGCCTACTTTAAATGATAGCCTCCTTGGGAACAGCTGTTTAGTTAGTCTGTTGGAAGATTTACTTACTCTTCCATCAAATCAAACTATGAATCATTGTAATCCCAAAGGAGTTATATGTAATTTTTTTTCTTCAAGAAACACTAGAGGCAATGACATCAGGGTCTGAGTATCTCACAAATAATTACACACATTTGGCAAAAACAATTTTCACTTACTTTAGTGTTAAGAAGGTAAGTATAGCTTAGGGCACAAGTAATCACTGTCGACTCTTCATACAGGATATAATATGGATACAAGGATTTAGACTCTTGAACTCTGTGATTAATGCCCTATTACATAGGTCCTAAGCCTGTACTTGTTTTTTAAACAAAGTGTCAAGTTTTTTTATTTAGGTCCACAATGGTGTGCAATCAAAGCATAGATAGCCTGATGTTTTTATTTATAAAGATTGTTCTTTTCTTCTTGTGTTCAAATTTTTTTCTAGGTTCTTAAAAATGTCACTTATATTTATTAAAAGTATGGTAACTATTGATAATGTCTTACCTTCTTTGTATGTTCACTTTTTTCAAGAATACCTACAAAGTAAGTTAACATAATAGGTGAGGCAAGAGAAAAATTAGAAGTTTTAAGTTCTTGTTCTGTCATTTTGAAATATTACTTACAATATAATAACAATTTAGGGAGAAGGAAACAGAAGTATAAAGAAGTATAAATAGTTAAAAATTAGAGAATAAAATTTAATAAGAAACAACATTTTCCATGTGTCCTGACAATGTACCCATAGATGATGAACACAAAACAATGGCTATGCTGTTCAGAAACTTCACAGATGCTACTTTTATTAATCAATGAGGCCTAAATATTCAAGTAATGTGGCAAATAAATATCATATACCACTTGATAAATACTAATCCAAAACTACAGCCAACACCTTTTCTTTCATTTCTTGTTAAAAATGTTAAATTCAGTCTGTGTAAAATGAAAGGGTTATAGTCATCAAAAATGGCAAAGATATGAAAGAAAGAATAACAAACTGTTTTGAATTTAAAAAAATAAGAAAGAATGCCAATAAATGCAATACTGCACACTGGCTTTGTGCTAGTTTGCTTTGTCAACCTGACACAATCTCAAGTCACTAAAGAGGAGAGAATGGTAACAAAGAAATGACCTCATCAGATTTCCTTGTGAACTTGTTTGTGGGACATTTTTTCTTGTAATTGTTGACTTGGGAGGGACCAATTGACTGCAGTCAGTGCCAAACCTGAGTTAGTGATCCTGGGACAGCCAAAGATACACAGAGAAACCCTGTCTCGAAAAACCAAAAAAAAAAAAAAAAATGAAAGAAAGAAAAAATGAAAGAAAGAAAGAAAAAAGAAAAAGAAAGCAAGATTTCCCACATATATGTATAGCTACAAGTAATTAATGACCCCTGGGGAGTAACTCCCTAACCAGTTATCCAATTCCAAATTGTCAGTTCTAAAACCATATACATGCAAGCAATACTAAATAGACCTAGACTATTTCATTTATATATTTATTCATTTATGTATAGATTTGTTTATTACTTATTTTACATCAATATTTAAGGAAAAATAGGCTGTGAATTTTAGAAAAACATGTTGGGAAATGTGGACACAGGAGAAATGAGAGGGAGAAGATAAAGGGCACAAATGATGCAAGTACAGTACACATGTATGAGATTTTAAAAATGCCCTCCAAGCAAGCAATAGAGAGCAAGCTACTCATTGGTATTTGTCTCTCCTCTTCATTTCAGTTTCTGCCTCAGTGTTCTCTCTTTGAGCTCCTTTCCTTGGTTCCTTTGATGATAACCTCTGACTGCAACATTTAATAAACTCTTTATTTCTCTAGGTGATTTTTTCATGGGATTTTATCATACGAAAATGGATAAATGAAAAGCAGTATATATCAGAAACAATTATGTATTGGGTCTACAAATAATTCCCTTTCAAATAATTTTGAAAATTTGTTTGTATGTACATAGATATGTTAAAATCCATGAGAAAATCAAAATTCAAAGGAAAAATATTAACATATTGAAATCTTAGAAGTTTAATGATATTTAACCTAGGAATGTTTAAAGATATTTAAGAAATCAAGTATTATTTTTTGCTAGGTTTAATTTATTTTACAACTATATAGATTAGTCCCTATTCAACTTTCATTTCTAATACTTGTTTGAAGCATCTGAACTCTTATTACTGTTATCTTTGTAAATGTCTGTCTAAAAACCAACACCTTGTCTATGACTTACATTTGATCTGAAGTCATAGGTACATCAGGACCACTAAGATATGATAAAAGAGAAATACAGGGAGAATAGAAGCCAGTATCTGTTAACCTGAAACAGAGAGTCTTGGGTATAAATGGGTTTACAAATATGTATTTATTTTCACAAACTTTTGGAGGCTTGTTGTTTCTGGCATCATGAGGGGGCACTTCTGGGGTTGTAGCCTCAGAAATCCCTATATTTTTCTACCTTGAGGAATCTCACAAGTTTTATCATTGTAAGGAATAAAGATTGTACCATCTCTAACAGTGGAAAGGGATAAACAATCATTTCATTGTGAAATATGACTAGAGTGTCCTCCATTAAAAGAAAAACACTGCTTTCTTGAAAAAAAAATATTATCACAAATTTAATACATGTGAGGGAAGGAGAGGTTTCTATTAAATTCTAGGGTGGTGTTTATTTGTTTGGGTTTTGGGAGGGCCTTACAGATATTGGAAAAAAATTAAATTGTATCACAGGAGGAGCATATAACTACCCACTGAGCTATGTAATAAGATTGTAGGATACTTCCCACACTCATTATCTCCACACAAATCCAGCCATGCTTCAGTGTGGTAAGAATGATTTAGAGCTAAAACTTCCAAGAGAGATTTTAGCAATAAAATATTCTAACGAGATCACTAAAGCCAACATTAAACAGAGAACAAGTCTTCAACAGACTGACAGCAATATCTCAGACTAACTATCTATTTATCTAATAGTGTTATTATTTCACATCTAGCAAAAATACATGAGATACATTTAAAAATGAAAGAGAAGTGGGATGAGGATGAGGATGGAGGGCAGCTGAAGTAGCAACAAATAAAGAGATATGGGAAGCCCTAGGATGGGCAATGATAATAGACACTGAAAGGACCAGAAGAAGAATGAAAAACTGTGAACAGTAAGTTTGAGCCTAAACAAAGCTAGGTGACATAAAAATGCAAAGCCCCAAGCAGAGCAGTGTAAGCAGATATACAACAACTGTTAGAGACTATCCTAAAATCAGACTCAAAAGGAAAATTTTATAACAGAACTAAAGGATACTTATTAAAGACTTATTGAGATGGAAGATTCTGTACATTTGAAAATAAATTCTTTAGGAACTGTCTCATATGCAAAGAGAAGGGTTTGTAAAGAAAAAGATAATAGAAAAAAAATTAGAACATTTCCAAATAGAAATAGTCTCAAGAGTTATAACATACTTCCAAGAATACTAGAAGAAAATCAACAGTATAAAGTTGCATATGAAATAGACAAAACAATAATTTTGAGGACTTTTTCGAACTCAATGTAAGGTATAAACCAGAAATTTCAGAAGCTCATAGAACATGAAGCAAAATAAATATGAAAAATATCTTTAAAAGCACATAGATTGAGGGTAGTGTCTAAGTACTTGCATGTCTGTAAAGGACAATCATGGACCACTCTACGGAAACTGTGAAAGGACAAAGACACAGAGTGAAACATTTAATCGTAGGATAAAGAAATAACAAAGTAACAAAACAAATTATAAATAGAATTATACACAAATAAAATGGATTTTTCAGGAAAACAAATGATTTCTCAAAGGATCACATTGACAGTAACATTCATGTGTATGTTGCCTGTGAGCATATGTACTGTATGCATGCATGGTATATTCAGAAATCAAAAGAAATGTCAGTTGTTCTGTCAGTGAAGTTGCAGATAGTGTGAGCTATTGTGTAGATGTTGCCAAATGAACCTGCATCCTCAGGAAGAGTAGCTAGTGTTCTTTACTGGTAAGCTATCTCTCTGGACTCAGATTTGTTAATTTTAACTGTGTTTTCGAGCAGTCTAGGAAAAACTACACATGTCTGTGATGGCCTTAACAAACAGGTTTAACTGAGGAGCAAAGACTCACTCTAGAATTGGCTGGTGTCATTTTATAGGCTAGAATCCAAAACTGAACATAAGGACAAAATGCATTTCTTTTCTCCTTCCTTGACACTTCCAAGACATTCTAGGTACCATATGACTAGATACAACTGTATCATCCCAACATAATGGACTATATCCATTCTTAAATTATAAACTTTTCCTTCCTTACATTTTTTTGCCAGATATTTTGCTACAGGAACAAGAAAAGAGTAATGGATGTAGACATACCAAAATTAAAACTACTCTTACATGATAATTTTGTCTCTATAAAAAAGGTACAAGAATTTACAAAATTTTCATAGAACTAACCAAAATATAGCACATTATAGCAAAATAATCAAGTCAATTGTACTTCTTAATCTCTCTGATAAAGGAATGGAATTGGAAATAAAAACTATGGCAATGTATGCAATGGTGCCAAAGATGAAGTATAATGAACATAACAAACTATATTTTAGTTATAATGCTTGAACTAATTGATCAAAGATCTAAATAGAGAGAAACTCATGATTCATCGATTAGAAAGCTAATTACTGTAAAATTTCCATTCTTCTCAACTCAGTATATAGATTATCTTACTCCTAATTAAAACCAAAGCAAGTTATTTGTGATATTGAAAACATGTTTGTAAAGCTTCTGCAAAGAATTCAAAGATCCAATGGAAGATACAATTTCAGAGTTGATAGACTCACACTGTGAATACATTCCCCATGGGAGTGATGGCTGGAACAACTAAATGAATAACAATTGATTGGATTAAAATGCAAATATGAAATAAACTTATCTGGCAGAAATGATTTAATGTATGCATGAGTGAGTGAAAATAGACTTATTTTGTGTGCAAAAGAACTCAATAATTATTAATTTTAATACTATTAATTTTAATACTTTTTGTTTTTGAGATTATAGTCTTTTTAGATCATTTTCCCATTCACCTTTCTGCCATTTAACCTTCCAAGTTATCGTCTTTTGTTCTCTCTTTAGTTTATTTCCTCCTTTTCTTTGACTGTAGTTAAATATATGTGTGTATATGTAGGTATATATGCATATTATTAGGCTCTTACAAGCTTTTCACCTATTTTTTCTACAATGATACTTAAACCATAGATATAGGCACTATATAGTAGTTTTATCCATAGAACTGGGCTTCAAAACAAGATATTTTGATTAATTGTGGTTTTCTTTGTTAAAAAGTTTCATTGATAAGGGATAAGAACTATACTTCTCTATGAATCTAAGAATAAATATTTTGAATGTAAATAGGAGAGCAAGAAGATTTAGTAAAGTGGTGGTTATAGTTTTTCTCCTCCAAAATCCATAATTTCACTAGCCCTGTATATTGGCCAGGTTTTCTTTACCAAGAGCAATTTCCCTCTTGTTTAAGAGGTCGAATTTGGAAGCTTTGTGTTACTATCAAGAAATGTATGCCATTATTTCAGCCTTAGGTTTAATATGCACATACAGTCACTGTCATGGAATACCATACTTTTTGTAGATACTTAATGTTTTGTCAATTGTAGTGCCCCTTCACAAGAACATAATTAGCAAGTACTATAGTGAAATTTGATAAGATGTGCTGTATTACTTAGGGTTGCCTAGAGTAACAGACTTATAGAAAGAATTTCTGTCTATATATAGCAGGGGGTTTACTAGAATGACTTGCAGGCTGTGGTGCACCTATTCTAACAATGGATGGCTGTGAATGAAAAGTCTAAGAGTCCAATAGATGCTCAGTCCATGAGGCTGGAGGTCTTAGCTGATCTTCAGTACCTACTGGAATCCCAAAGAAGTTGATCTAATACCAGTAAAAGATCAGATTTTCAAGCAAAGCAAGAACAAGCAGCAAAAACAAAGTACTTCTTCTGTATCCTTAAATAGGCTTACAGCAGAAGGTGTGGCCCAGAATTAAGATATGTTTTCCCAGCTCAAATGATTTGGATTAAAGGTGTCTTCCTGCCTCAAGATAGATATTGAAGCTGTGATTGCAACCTCAAAAATCCAGATGAGAAGTGGATCTACTTACGTCAAATAAGGCAATCATCCCTAACAGGTGAGTCCTCCATTTTTGGGTTTTAGTTACTTCCAGATGTAGTAAAGTTGACAACCAGCAATAACCATAATATGTAGGATATACCCAACTATCATAAGAAAATATGGGAAAAACGGCTACTGTGCAGGGACAGAGAAGCAGTTCAGTTTGGTGCAGTTCAGTTGAGTTCAAGCAATGCAGTTGAGTTTGATGAGTTCAGTTCAGCAACAGCTTTTTACCAGGACAGTTTTACAGAGACAAGTTATAGAAAGAACAAGCTACACATAGTTGAAGACACAGGAAGACAGAGAATAAAAAGGACCAGATTAGAATACATTGCCAGAGTTAGTTTGAGGTCAAGCAGACAAATTCAGTGAGAAGCCAAGAGAAGCTGGTTTAAATCAGTCAGCTTGCAGAGGACTTCTGAACCAGAACAACTGAGTTGAACCAGTCAGCCAAAATCTAGGAAAAAACAAACAAACTAGAAAATGTGTAAGTTTACTCATCACTAAGTCTCTGAGAAGACAATTATATCTGGTGAATAAAAGATTATTTTACCATACCCAGACAGCATCTAGGAGCAGAAGGATTTTAGAAAAAAAAGTAAAGGAAATCAACAGTGGAAGCCATTTTCTTATAAGGTCAGAACAAGTTAATTTCCGTTTGCTGTAGAACTCAGGTTGATCATGCTTTAACTTGCTTTTTGAATTTGAGGTTTCTTTATCTTAGTTGAGGCCATCTTTGATTTTCTATCCCTTGCCTTAATAGTCTTTTGGGAAAGCACTGAGCACTATTCTAGAAACTTAGGTTCACAGTGTCCAGCTAATTGCAAATTCTTGGCTTTTGTTAAACTTCTTGCTTTGGCCTGCAACTGCCAACCTGGATGTAGTTTTTCTGTCTTCTTTTTCTTTAAAATCTCCATTTAATTTGCATTCAGGGATATTTTATGAGAAGTGTTTCTCTCCAGTCAGTGGCCATCAGCTTAAAACAGACTCTCAATTCAATTGTTCACAGAGTGATCTTTGGGTTCTTACCATGTAACATTTGGAGGTTCCACTGAGGTCTATGTGAGACCCTAGCCTGTATGACCAACTTCCATGTCTCAGTGTGGGATGTGACTGCGGTGAGTGTGTACTTCCTCTTAGGAAGGGCACAACCTGAGACCCTCCACAGGACTCCAAGAAAGGAACTCAGTACTTGTGGCAGTCCAGGCCCTTACAAAATCCCTGCCTAAATTCCCTCCAGTGAAAGTAATCTAGTCTGTCACCTCCAGAGGTAAGTCTTGTTAAGGCACCTTCTGTTTTGACACATAGGAGAGGTCAGACGTGGTTTCTGATTCTGTGTCTGGGATCCTTCTAAGATGTCACAGGATTTCCTCTGTTTAGGTGTATGAGTGATGGCCACCACTAATTCATCTCCATTGTTGGTTTCTGTCCTTTTGTTTCTGCCTCCTCTCATCAGTCTTTCACTTTTCATTGTGAATTACAATCCAGAAGGGGAAACTATGGGCAGTTTTGTTTCTAAATAGATCTGTATTATGTGTCTCTACTATGTGTCTTATGTGAAAGATCTCTTCTTTCTTTATTTTCAGGAGGCATAAAAAGACAGGGAGATGAAGTATGGAGACCATTCTACAAAAGGGCTACCTACAGATTCTCTAAATTGGAAAGGTCCTCTTTTGATATTGAATGGTCTTCTCCTAAAAGTACAGGAGACTTCAGAAAGCCAGAATCAGTATAGCTCATGGTGATAAGAACTTCTTTTCACCCTAATTAGTATAGTTAAGTTTATTATGGCAACCTCCTCTTATGATCTGTTCCTTTAAAGCCACTATTAAGGTTCTGGTAACTAATCTCCAAAGGAAAAACATACAAAATTTTATCTGTCAATCCAGAAGAGGAAGAACTACCCCTGTACAATGTCCTGGATGAGTGGTAATTCCATCTCTGGTCTTAAGCCCAGGTACACTTTTCTCATTTTCCCCTACAGTATCACCTCCCCTTGCAACACACACACATAAACATAGTGGCTCAAATTTGCTTTCTGTTCCCTTGACTCCCATCACTCAACTTAGTCTGTCATTCTGTCCTTCTTCCAGGCCCCTAGTCTTACTCCTTTTGAGACAAAGGATTCTAGCAAGAAACCCCCACCACTATTTACTATATTTTCCCTTCTTGATTTGTACAACCAGAAGTCACAGAACACACACCACATCCATGTATCTGAGAAACCACAGATACTCATCTCTCTTCTAGAGATTATTTTTTATACACACCAGCCCACCTGAAATGACTGTCAACAGTTACTGATTACCCTGTTTACATCAGAAGTAAAGGATGGCATAAATTTGGAAGTGAAGAAAATGGTCCAGACAGGGCATTTCTGGCTAATAATGTTAATCACATTGAGGGTATGTTTCCATGCAACTTACTGTCTTGGATTCCTAACACTGATCAATAGGAGTTGTGATAGACACCTACTGCTGAGCTTTTCTCTCTGGGCTCTAAGAAGTAGTAAGGAAGTCTACAACCTGTCAGAGGTAAACAATGTCATGCAGGGGACCGTAAAGCATCTTGCTATATCCCTAGGGTTCCTCCTAGGGACTTACTATACCTATATGTCCATAGTAGACCCAGATGCACTGGAGAATAAGCAGACACTCAACATTACCTATGCCATTCATTCAACCACAGATATTAGAAATAAGTTATAAAAGTTAGAAAGATTTGATGGAAGGAATAGGTCCTACGTGCTAGAGGTAGTACAAAAATAGTGGTTAACTACCATAGAACTGATTGAGAGAGAGAGGTGCAAGAGACTTGCCAAGAACACAGTAGTGGTCCTATGAGAAAGTCTGAGTAAAAAACCAGTCTGGTACAACAGGCAAGAAGAGTGACAGGAGATAAGTAATCCATCACTAGGGAAAGACCACTGTGCCTACTGCAAGGGGAAAGGACACTGGAAGAAGAAATGACCTAATCAGAAGAAAACATCTCTGAAAATACTATAATTGGAAAAGTAATGATGTTCAGGCTCCTATGTTTTAAGTTCAAAGAGCTTAGGGCAATACATAAATGTGGGTGAATCAGTTGATTTCTTAGTAAACACAGGAATGACATATTCAGTCCTTAAGAAGCCACTGTATCAATTGACTGAAAAAAATATGGAGTCCATATCACCTGTATTTGAGACAGATATGTTAATGCTGTGCCACTCACCCTGGACTATATCTCTTCTGCCTGTGAAGAAACATGGGACCTCTGATTATAGATCTGTCTAAAATCAATGAGAAGTTAGTAAGAGTTTCAAGACCATTCACCCTACAGTTCCAAACCCAGACACTCCCATGAGTTTAATTCCTCCAGATATACAGGTGTACATAGCCTTGGACATGAAAGCCTTGCACATGTTTTTTAGCCAATGGGAATTGGCAGAGGAGACTCAACACATCTTTGCTTTGGAATTTTCTTTTTTGTTCCCTTATGGGAGAGACCCATAAGGCAGTTACATGTGCAACTTACTTGGAAAGATTGCTCCCTAGATTTAAGAACTCTCAAATTCTATTTGATGAAGTATTAAACGCTGACTTTCTCATGTCCTTCCATCAGAAATTTCCTGCTACGATACTCTTATACTATGTAGATGATCGCATCCTAGCCTCTGAAACTGAAACAGATTGTAAAAGGCCCACTGAGGGATTGATGCAAGAGTTAGAGACACTAGGCTACAGAATGTCAGATAATAAAGCCCAGTTTTGTACATGAGAGTTGACTTATCCTGGCTACACACCAAGGTGAGCCAAAAGGAGCTTGAATCAGAGTAGGATTGTGGCCATCTTTCAAATCCAAACCCCAAAGACTATGTGACAGGTTCAAGGACATCAGGGCTTGAAGAAATAACAATGTTTCTGGATACCAGAACAAATTAGTGTACTGAGCCCCTAATCTGGACTGAGACTGAACAAAAGACATTTGAGGATTTAAAAATAGCTCTGACTTCAGGTCCAGCCTTAAACTTCCAGATGTTTCCAAATCTTTTTAATTCGTGTACTCCTGAAACAAAAGACATTGCAGAGAGGTTTTAACTCAAACTTTATGGTAAAGGAAACATCCTATGACATATATGTTCAAATTATTGGACTCTGTAACTTCAGGATGTTCCACCTGTCTAAGAGCTATGGCAACTACCAGTATTCTAGTGAAAGAAGTAAACAAGCTAACTGTGGGTCTGGATCTTATACTCATAACAGTTCTGATAGTTGAGGCCCTCCTTGAAAGAACATCAGAATGTTGATGGTTTAATACCCATGTGTTCTAGGACCAGGTACTACTCCTGGTTCATTCTCCAGCCTTGTTTGAGAACCCACCACCATCAAACCTACTACTTTCTTGCCCAATGGTGACCCACATATGCTCATTCATAACTGTCTTCAGGTAACAATGGTCATTCAGATGGATCCTCCCAAATCTAATGAATACTACCCTGAAAGACTGTGATACAGTACTCTACATGGATGAAAACAGTTTCATTAAAGATGGAACCAGGTATGTGGGAAACTAAAGTTGTTTCTATTGCTCAAATCATTTGGGCCCAAGCCTTATGGCTAGATTCCTTGACCTAGGGAGCAAAAGGAATTGCTGTAACATAGGCTATCAAATGGGGAAAAAGAAGTTCTATCATTATATACATGAATAGTCACTATGCCTTTGATACTGCACATGTCCACGGTATGATTTACAAGAAAAAATGGCTCCTCACTACTGGTGAAAAGGACATTATAGACAAAGAGGAAACCTTGGCTCTCCTCGAGACTAATTGGCTTCCCCTATAAGCTTCTATCTTCCATTTCCAAGGTCATCAAAAAGGTGGCTCCCCTGAAGCAAGAAGAAACCAAGCTGTTGATGTCACTATCTGACAAGTGTCCCTAAGACCAGTGGAGTCTATTGATACTCTGGTGACATACTCTAACCCAGTTCTACTTGAGATTCCATGTTGTAACTAGAAAAATACAGAATATACAAAAAGAATCAATGAACACCTTGAAACCGCAGGTTGATAAAAGATACCAGAGGGAAAGTTTATTATTTCAGAAACAATTGTCAGTGCTTTGGTAACTGACCTTCACCAAGCTTCTCATCTAGAGTCTATAAAACTTTCTGATATGCTCAGACCAAGGTAATACCTACATTTGAAAGCCTAATGTGAGATATCTGAGACAGATGCCAGGTCTGTACTCAAATAAATCCAAGAATTAATTCTTGACCTAGAAATGGGTTCATAGGAGAGGCCAACAGCCTGGTAAACTAATTTCACTGAAATCTAGCCAACCAGGGTGAAATACAAATATGTGCCAGTTTTTATAGATACTGTTTCTCGGTGCATAAATACATTCCCCACCCTGACTGAAACTGCTCAAATAGTAGCTAAAACACTCCTCTAGGATCTGAAACATCTCTCTAACAATGGGGTCTAACAATGAACCAGATTTTATAGCCAATGCCTATCAATAATAGTCAAAGTTTTAAGCATAGATTGAAATTTTCATTGTACATATAGAACTTAGATTTCTGAACAGGAAGAACAAATGAAAAAGACACTAAAGAAAATTGTAACAAAACTCTCATTAGAGTCTGGTGAAGGGTGTTTAGACTTCTTTCCTTTGCTTTACTTAAGGTCAACTGCACTGCATAGAGGGAGGGATTACTTTCCATGATATGTTTGGAAGACACCTGTCACTTCGCAGCACAGAGACCAGCAGCTGGCAGAACACTGTAGAGAAAATCTCTTGTGTACGATGTGAAAGTATCACCTATCAATAAAAAGCCTATGGTCAATGAGCTGAGGCAGGGTTAGGTGGTCTATCCAGCATAAAGAGATAGGATTCCGGGAAAGAGTCAGGCTCAGACTTTTCCCTAGGCTCAAAGGAAATGGGTACATGAACCTGAGGAGAGGTAAATAGCCATGTGAAGAATAGAGAATAAATGGGTTATATAAGTTAAGATTTAGTTAAGAAATAAGCCAAAGCTTGTGGCCTATGTATGTATTTATAATTAGTCTTGGTGGCATTATTTTGGGAGCAAAGACGATGAGTAGAAAAGCTCACAGTTACAGACCTTTCTAATCATTCCCTTCTCAGGTCAATATAAATCCTATAATCTTTCTTAAAGACTGTTCTTCAAACTACTGATACATCCAGCCAACCTACAATCCTACTACCAGTTTCCCCTTTTCAAACCTGGTGATAGAGTTTGGGTCAAAAACAGTCACTAAGCGGACATTGGAACTGACTGAGAAAGGACCTTAAATAGTGATAACCTTCATTCATTTTTGTTAATTTTATTGTATTGGTTATTTTATTTATTTGCATTTCACATGGCTGTAAATGTGGCTGCATTACACCATGGATTCACCACACCCAGGACATTAAAGCAGAAGCCACACATGCTATCAAATGTATTGTCTCTTAGATTATGAACCCATTAAAATTAAGGTTACATCAGGTCCAGACTCTTCCTCTCCTTGCCTCCTTACTCACTTTCTGAGTCTTATGTTGGGTATTAATAGAGACTCATTATCCAACCTCCACAATCTTAAGGCCTGGACCTGGAACTGAGGAAGATAGATACAGGGGAAATGATAGGTAATGTCATGATAGAACAGCAACCCATATTTCATATTGACATTTGCTCATGGTTGCCCACTTTAAGTATCTGGTTACATTGGAGAAAGGTAGGATGTGGGAGTTTATATTTTGAGGTAAGAATACAGAGTTTGCAATTCTATGCATGCCCTGCCAGTGAGCCCCTTAGTTGTCAATTACAAGGTGTTTCCATTGTAAAAATCTGGTTGTGAAACAGAAGCTTCCTGGGAATACTCAGATGAACACATATACATAGAAAAATGGACAACAAAAAGTGCAATCTACTGGTGATAAAATTAAAGGTCTGAAAGGAAGATGCTAGTCACAAGAACAGACCCTGGGTATAGGTTAACTGTCCAGAAGAAACTACCTCTTCAGGTTTCTAGACTCTAGGTTCCTAATAAAGTTTTCATACCTGTGCCCAAAACTACAACCAATCCTCTTTTCAAAGCATGTGAAACACCCAGGGGGATAGTACAACTTCCTGTCCCAGGAAACAGAGAAATATCCACCCTTATTTTCCACTTTTGACATGGTCTACCACTTATTTTATCATTCTCAGACAGAAATTGGCCAGGATTGCTGATCATATTTAGATCCATCAACCCCTATACTACATAGTGATAAGAGCTAAACAACAAAACAAAACAAAACAAAAAACCTGTCAGCTCATTCACTGATAAAATTCACTGAGACTGGGGGGTCAGCTCAAATTAAAGTCAGAGGACTTAAAATGACTCAACAGGTCTAATATTGAAAACTTTAATTTAGGCATGTCCCCTTATTCTGATGCTGGCTATTCTGTCTTATGTGATAATTCATTTGGATTACAACAATTGCTCCCAATGGTAGAAGTCACTCAAAAACACCAAGCTAACAGACATAGCATATCTGCAAAAGACCTGTGCATACTCATTCAGGCCCTAGGATTGCTGCTTCAGTTTCTATCAACCCATATAATCCATGCTTGATTGATTTGGTGCGCTATGTTCTCGTGATGACTTCCATCCTTTCTGGTTCCTATCATCTTCCCTGACCTTCTTCTTCAGGGATCCCATATCTCCAAAGGGAGGGACCTGAAGGAGACTTCTAACCTGTGTCCTCTCTCTACCAATTATTTCTCTGCACCTGATCCCATCTGTAACCAAAGGAATACTCTCTGATGATGACTGGACAGGGTAACTATCTCTAAGTTTAGCAGACTGTCATTAAAATCATTTCATTGATCTTTTTGTTTGTTTGTTTTGCCAGTACTGTTTGTTTCCACCCTAAGTCTCTGGGCTATTTAGACTCAGCTCTCTGGCCACTTAAGCAGTGCTAGGCATGGACTTCCTCTTTGATATCTAAATTAGACAATGGCTGGTCACTCCTATAAATTCTGGGCCACCATTTCCCCAGCACATCTTACTGTCAGGACAACTTTTAGGTGGATGTTTTTGTGGCTGGATTGATGTCTAGGTTTCTCTTTTTATATCCTGCAGAGTACCTTCCTCTGCTAAAACAAAGAGATCATCGTGAAGAAGGCTCTCCACTTGCACTGGTTTGACCTCACTACCTTAAATGAGCTCTATGAAAGCTGTCCTTGTCAATGGAACCCCACTGTCAGTTTTCAGACTGTGACATTTTATCCTAGCATCAGCCTCTGTTTTTCAGGGATTTTTGTGGGGCTCCCTCAGCCAACAACTCAAAAGAATATACTCCAGTCCTACCACTGAAAGCTTTGCCTAGGTACAAGACCGGCTCAGACTTCATCTCCTCCATTACTATAAGTTCTCACTAGTGTCACCCTCAAAGATTCCAGGACGTTTCCACTACACTAGGTTTTTACACCAACCCAAATACCCATCAATTGAAGCTTTCTTTCCCCACACTCTGTCTTTCATTCCTCTCTTGACCTGATCTCTTTCACTCCCATTCCCACATGACTGCATTCCACTTGCAGATTCTATTTTATTTCCACTTTGCAGGGAAATGTATGCCTCCCCACTATAGTGCTGCTCTTTACCTAATCTCTCTGGGTCTGTGAATTGTAGCTGGATTATCACTTACTTAACAGCTAATATCTGCTTATAAGTGAGTCCATGCAATATTTGTCTCTCTGTGTTACCTCACTCAGTTTGATTTTTTTCTAGTTGCATCCATTTGTGTGCAAATTTCGTAATGTCATACTTTTTTAACTGCTGAATAATACTCTATTGTATTACCACATTTTCTTTATCCATTCTTCAATTGAGGGACATTCTCAAGTCGGGTGATGAGAGATTGGTATGGTGAGAGGTAAACACTCTGGTATAATCTTAAAAGAAGTGTCTCAACTGGAGCTGAATAGGGTAATTATGAACCAAGACAGTCTACAATAAACCAAATACTTAAGGAGATAGATATTTGAAGACAACTGTAACTTTGAAACATTCATAAAATACTGGAGGGCCCTGAATAAAGCTATGCCTTACATGAAGGGGAACAAAAAGCTTGGTAATAACTGGGGAAGATAAAAGAAATAAGCAAAAACTCACAGCAGTGCTTATCTAAGAGTGATAATTTTTATCTTGCTTAGCTTACCTTGAAATATGTTTCAAAAACATCTCCAAAAAACCAATGGGTGAAAATTCAGTGTCAGTGTATGATGAACAATGTTATTATCAATGAAATAAATTTGAATAGAAAACACAAAAGTTGATCTGTATGGGAAAGTGTTGAGATCACCCTAAGAGAGAATAATGTCATGCTTTGGTGAAAATGAATTGTCACTTATAAAGCAAGCAAGTGAAAATAGATTTACCACCCCCAATAGGCCTCCTATGAGAACAAAGATTCCATACAGGTTTTAGAATGACCAAGAAAGGAGCCATAAAAAAGGATGGGGTTTTTTGGTGAGTAGGGAGTGAGACTATGAACTCACAGGTGACTGGAAGGTCTCTACATCCCCTGACTTCATAAAAACAGCTTGCTCATTAGCACCCATTGATGGGGGCAGTGGCAATTGAAATTGTTTAGATGAAAACTACTAGTGGCCCAGCATCAAAAATATGTTCATTCTTTATACAGGCTTTATTTCAGGAGCATGTGGTTAGTGTATATGAACTACATTCTGCTGTTCGGTGCTGTAGTAAAAAAAAAAAATTGCAATGAAAGCCAGAAACCAAAAGTCACAGAAGAAATTCACAGACACTTTCCCAAAGTTCACCATCAAATAAAATGCAGGAATACATTTTAATGATTTTTTCCAAGATACTTGCTATCTATCTTTTATTTCAGGAGATTTAAGAGCTAGGAAAATGAAAGTCCATTTATTAACATACTGTTACTTCCTGCCAAGCTGTTAGATTCATCTTTACCACTACACTGAAGTTATTTAATTTCACCTTGACAGTTATGCTGTGTGCTCTGATCCCAGCACAGATTTATATTTCGAAATAACCTTATTGTATATGTACAGTGGCCTTTGGTATCTGTGTGTTCCTCATGGTTCAAGAAACTATGAATGGAGAACTAAACATATAAGTACCAGATGCATAGAGATGTCTTAGTCATTTTCTCCTAACCAATTTAGGGTAATAGGAGCTTACACAGTACTATGCTGTTTACAGACAAACAAGAAATTATTTAAAGTTTACATGGGGATTTCATAGGTAATTCAAAAGTCTTGTGTGGATTTATATAAGGGAATGAAATATTCACAGATACTAAAATCTAAAAGGGATCAATGCCCCATGAATTTCAAAGGACAACTGCACTTTACCACCTCCAATAGGCCTCCTGTGAGAACAGAGATTCCATACAGTTTCTAGAATGCCCAAGAAAGGAGCCATAAAAGGAGGATGGGGTTTTATTTTATATTAAATTCTATTTAATATAAAATACTGTATTGGTCTGTGTAATACCTGTTGACCACACTTCCAATCCCAACCTTGATTATTACACACTGGTCATTCCTTGTTTCTTGTAGAATAATAGCTTTATCTAAAATATTAATATTTTTCCTAGAGTACTTCCTTTCCTTACTTCAGTAATGAAACGGTTTTCTGAGATGATGTCAAAATACAGAGATATTTATACACACACTCACACAATTGCAGCCATTTTGCTTTTCAGACAGATGGAAAATGTTGCCCAAAATAATGTCACTTTTCAATGTTAATTGGACTGAGATCTCACTGTATAATAAGCTTCCATTTTCAAAGAGTCTGCTATGTAAGGTGTTTTTGGAGTCTGCATTTTAGATTAGCCTCTAATTGAAAATGTAGTCTGTTGCCTTAAAAAGTACAATTATCACTCTTTAAAAAAAAAAAAAAAACAGAAGTCACAGAGTGATCTCACATACACATGAATGCTCATCTTAAAGCAGTGTCGCCGGCACCTGATTCGGGGCCATATGATGAGAAAGAGGAAAGACAAACATGGGTTTTTCTTTTGTTTTTATTTTTTGATGATTTAGAAAATGTAAGGATTGTCTTCAATATTCAAAGAATTTTTTTCATATATTTCTTTTCTATAATATTTTTGCTGTCCTTTCTGTCTCTTAAATGTATTCTCTTTTAAAATTTCTCTTCCTTGTGCTTCTGGTAGTTTTTTGTTTTGTTTTGTTTTGTTTCTTGTTTTTGTTTTTGTGTTTGTATATGTGTGCATGTGTGTGTTATGGGTATTTTGTTTTGTTTATGTGTTAGTATGGTATTTTTGGTTGTTCTCTGACTTTTGTTAATAACTTAATTGCTGTAAAATAAAAAGTTATCATACATTTTCAAGGAAGTTGATTAATAAGAAATATGAATAGGCCTATTTCTGCAATGAGATTCTGTTTAATATAAAGAATTATCACCTTAATTTTCAGAAATGCTAATGTATGTCTGAACATCTATATTGAAAAAAAGTGAGGTCAATTTTCTCTTCTTAGTACATAGAGAGGCTAAGTGGTCTGTGTGTGCCATAAGCTTACCAACCAATAGAGTAGGATAGTCTCTGAAAAAACCACCTTGTTGATAAACAGGTAGCTCCTCGGCTTACTTTTGACAAAAATATTGTCACAGGTATTCTAATATAGCTAGATTTGTTTCAAAAGAAAATTTAAAAATAAACATTTACCCTGTCTCATTTTTAAGGTCATTTTGTTTGCTATACCCTCACATGTTCAGAATTGTTACTGACTAACGCAATTAAAGCTTCATCTAAGAAGTATAGCTTGGTTATTAATATAGACATTTTGAACAATAATATAATCAATCAAATAGGGTTAAGATATTTTATTTAAACATGAAAGTTTTAAAGGTTATTCACATAGCAAAGTATGAAAAGAGAGCATAAATTAATTAACCATGTAAGCAACTCATATCTTTTCCAAAAATAAGTGTGTCAATGTATTACTTGAATATGTGATATTTTCTACCTAAGCAATCAATTAAAATGTTAAGTAGAAGAAAAGTAATAAAGTTCCATATGGGCAACTTATATCTATACTGATGTAATTATAATGTTTGTTTTCAGAAAATATAAATGAGATAATATCTTTATTTCAGTCCACATGATGTTTCAAATTTAAAAATTAGAAATAAAAAAGATACTAGTGTTAATTGCATGCCCAGTGTGATTGCTATCATTTTCAGTATATTTCTTGTTAATAATAAACTTTATCCTCATTGACGGCCTAAATATCAACTAAGATACGGTCACTAATCCATTCTTGGAATTCTACAAATTAATATTAATCTTGTCTATTTTATTCAGGTTTTCAGAAACCATTCCTTCTTCATTATTTTTGCTCTTAACCAGATTTCATTATTTTGACTATATTCCATTATGATCAGTTTTCAAAAACTATCTACCCCAGAAGTGAGATGGTTTCAACAAGTCCTTCTAGACCCTTTGATAAATATTACAACAGGTATTTAAGGAAGATCAAGTGTTTTTGTGCTGCCACCTGAAGATGGAAATTTTTAAAGCAAGCAAGATGGCTTTTCTACCATAATGCCATTAGATGTGTTGTTGAAATGAAGAGAGGTAGTTAGATAAGGAATAATTCTATGGAGATAAGTTTACTCTGAGTCATATAAAGGAAGAAGTTGTCAAAAACAGATGAGGAAGCTATCAAGCCAATTTCATAGAGTTTGTTCCGTGAGCTTCTCACATGAGAAAAAGATTGCTATTTGTCTCTCATCTGAGCAATCAGTGGTTTTACCTGGGTTTGTGTTAGTCAGTGACTGACTGTAGAAAGATATAAATGCATTTCCACAGTTCATTTAAACTAAAGATACATGTTTATCCATAAGTGGTGACTTACAAAGGAAGCAAGTGCCAATAGTTGACCTATAGTCTGGATACTCTGCCACAACTGTTAAAAGTCACACTGCTTCTCAATATTGTCAACTTTGAATTAACCTATATATGAATCCTCATTAGGAAAAGCAAATTACATCAGCAGAACAAATTAATATAAGAATAAAAACAAGAGGAGAAATGAATTTTCCTAACTTGTAAACACTGAAGTAGATTATTTCCATAGGAGCCTCTGCAAATATATAAATCTGCTTTATAAAACTAGCATTTATTTAGGGTCAGCCTAGAGATTACACACACATATTCCTTATACAAGATTGAACAGGTTGTATATATATATATATATAATATATTATATACAACCTAAAATACATATATCTAATAATCATATCTAATCTAATATATACATATATCATAAATGAAAGTACTATAAATTAAAAATTAGAATTTAAACATTGGACAATTTCTATAGATGGCAAAGCCATTTAAATGCAACACCTTTTGCTAAGAAGCTCCTGTGGCCTCTTAGTTCTTTTGCTCTCTAATGTCCAATATGAAGAGGATCTGAATCCTTGACTGCAATAAAAATGAACCACAACTCAGCCTTACTCTGCTGACCCCATTTCTAACGAGTGTTGTTATTCAGGAAGCAAAGAGTGAATTTTATAATATGAATCATATCATTATATGGATCTTAGAATACAGATTATGAATTATGATATTTTCTGACTTAAGGAGCTCTTTGGCTTGTATTACATATGACTAGCCAAAAATTCAATGATCTGACTTAATTTTCATCTAGTAAAATGAAATTTTTTTTCTGCTGGATATGTTTAAATTCTTTTGTTTTTAATTTTAAAAGCATGCACAGAACATAGTACAATGCATTCTCATGCACATATCATCCTCCAGGAATGTCATCAATGTGTGATCTACTTGTTAAATCTAGTGTTATGTTCAGCTTGTTTTCAACAATTCATATACATTATTTGGGAAATAAAATTTTATGACAAAAAGACTTATTTCTAAAATTATAGCTAAATAATTCCTTTTTCTAACATAGAAAGATCATGAACATTTTTTTTTGTGTGTGTGCCATATGAGGGTTGAACTGATGGGTTTTAGGTTATGCTCCAAAAATGCTTCACTTAATAACTAAAAAATAAGTTAAAATAATATAAGATAACTTAACTCTTTTATCTCCTACTCCATTACAGGTTTCTGAGAAGGCATTCCTTCTCTCTCAGAATTATCTGTAGAATCTTTCCTTCACATACAGTAATATGGGTATATGTTTTATATATTAATATATGGTTGCCAATACAAAATAAATTGTGTATGCATTTTCCTGATCCTTGATTTCTTTTCTACATAATCAAAACATCAATTTGTGTTTATCACAAAAAATACCTTCTTGAAAAATTACTTAGCATATATGTCACCTAAAGTATATTGATCTTTTTTCATAGTTTTTAAACATTTTTGATAACTGTTATTAATTAATTATGGACCCATTAATGATGGACTTTTGAATCCATTCTAACAGTTCTGACATAAATAATATTGATAGTAATGGGTTTCTGTAAGATTGATGGATGGAGTCTGATCAAGAATTTCTCTAGGTTACAGATGCAGAAAGGAACTGTCAAAAAAAAAAAAAAGCTCATATTTTTAATTTCACTGAATGATTAAAATTTGTCTTCAATGTGATTCCCAATTTATACTCTCACTCACTGTGTGACAGTTCTTATTGCACCATCACCAAAAACAGTATTGAAATGCACATAGTGTATAAAGCTATGTAAGCCTGATTACCTGAGTGGCAATTAAATATTTTCAATGTTTTCCCATATTCAAATAAGACTAAATACACCTCAATGTTTCTATATATTATATTGTTGTTTGGGCATTTGTTGTACAAAATAAAGGACTTTGAATTGTTCTTGACTGAAAATTCTGCATTTTAAAAATTCCACATATAAACAAATTTTCATTTTACATGATAAAATCTAAGATTTTTGGATTTTAATATTTAGTGTAGTTTTCATGTAGAGAGAATGGTAAGCAAAAGGCCAGGAAGAAGGCTCAACAGTTAAGAGCATTGCTGCTTTCACAGAGGATCTGAATTTCATTCCAGCATCCAGAACAGGAGGATATAACTTCAAGTCTAGGTGATCTGATGTTATTAGGATGCACACAGACACAAACACTCACGTATATACATAACTCAAATATGTTAGGATATTTTGAGCTTTTAATATTCAAAAATAAAGTTTTAAACATATGTTTTATTTTTCTTTGAGTAGTGACACACACATGCTCACTCCAGTATTGAGCATTGAAGTCAGGAACCATCATGCATGGTGGACACACACTCTACCATTGAACTGTATCACCTAATTGCCTTCTTTTACATTTCATTTGAGCTAGGATCTCACTAAGTTGAGAAGCCTATTCTTAATCTAACTGTGTCATGTTGGTCAGTCTTGAATTTGAATTTTTCCTTCTTCAGATCATGATATACCATGATAGTCATTGTGGTGGTTCACAGGAATCATGGTTGGTTAGGACTATCATCTTATTTCTTCCTTTAGAAGTTTGCATTGATATCACAAGTGTAAACTTATGTACAATATGAAGGATAGGATATATTTTATTCTCAGACAGATAGTTTTCCAAGTATGTATCACTCAACACACTATTCATTTCATAATCAATCTCCAGAATCAACTAACATTTTTTTTCCTTTTCATTGTGTGTATGATTCAATTTTATATGAGGTGTGTGTATTTGTGTGCACATGTGTGTATGTGTGTGACTGTGTGTGTGTATGTGTGCTTGATTGTGTTTGTGTCTGTAGGTGTGCTTGTGGGTGCACTTGTATGCAGTTGTCTATGGAAGCCATCAGCTAGTGCTGGGATGTATTTCTACATAGTTTCTCTACATGAATTCTTTTTTTAAAAAAAAAATACTTATTTTTTTATTGAATATTTTCTTTATTTACATTTCAAATGTTATCCCCTTTCCCAGTTCCCCACCCCCAGAAAACCCCTATTCCAACCCCCGCTTCCTCTGCTTCTATGAGAGTGTTCCCCCATCCACCCACACACTCGTGCCTCCCCATGCTGCCATTGCACTCTACTCGGGCATCAAGCCTTCACAGGACCAAGGGTCTCTCCTCCCATTAATGTCTCACAAGGCATCTGCTACATATGCGACTGGAGCCCTGTACCCTTATTTATAATAACCAGAAGCTGGAAAGAACCCATACGTCCTTCAAAGGAAGAATGGATACAGAAAATGTGATATATTTACACAATGGCGAACTACTCGGCTATTAAAAACAATGAATTCATGAAATTCTTAGGCAAATTGATGGAACTAGGAAATATCATCCTGAGTGAGGTAATCCAATCACAAAAGAAGACACATAGGCTGCACTTACTGATAAGTGAATATTAATCCAAAAGCCCGGAAGACCCAAGATACAATTCACAGATCACAAGAAACTCAAGAAGAAGGAAGACCAAAGTGTTGGTGCTTCGGTCCTTCTTAGAAGGAAGAACAAAATATTCATGGGAGCAAATAAGGAGACAAAATATGGGGCAGAGACTGAAGGAAAGGCCATCCAGAAACTGTACTACCTGGGGAGCCATCCCATCTACAGTAACCAATCGCAGACACTATTGAAGATGCCAAGGAATGCATGCTGACAGGAGCCTGAGGCTCTGCCAGAGCCTGACAAATGCAGAGGTGAATGTTCGCAGGCAACCATTGGACTCAGACCCAGGTCCCAAGGGAGGAGATAGAGAAAGGACTGAAGGAGTTGTAGAGGTTTGCAACCCCACAGAAAAGCAATATCAACCAACTAGACAGCCCTCCCCCAGATCTCCCAGGTACTCACAAACCACAAAAGAGTACAGATGGAGGGACACATGGCTCTACGTGAATATCTTTGAGACAATCTCTCACTGAATGCAGGACTTGCCATTGTACCTAAACTATCTAAGCAGTGAGCACCTGGAATTCATCTTTCTCAGATTCCCCAGTACTAGTATTTCAGGTGCTTATCTCTAGGACTTGCTCTCTTTAAAAATCAGATCCCACCCTTATAGAGCCAATACGTTGTAAGCTACATCTAAGTCCTCATCTTGGGCATTTATGAATACTGGAAGAATCCGAAGACCTGTTTCAAGACAATTAATGTTCTATCTTTTTGTTTCTGTCTATATACCACTGTTACTTTTTAGTTTAGGTTGATTTCTGATTAAATTTATTTTTGCCTTATTATTTGAAAGTCTCCTATAGAAATTTACAGACTATCAAAATTACTTATGTTGGGTTTTGATTGAACCACAAATGAATACATAAGTTAATGTTGAAGAAATGTCAAATTCATAACATTGAGATACAGCCATGCATATATTAAGTTGATCATATAAACTGCTAATATTGACATGCCCAAACAATAATTTCATATAGTTCAACTTGATAAATATTATTGAGGTTTTTTGTACCTCTTTGAAGTTTTTCATTAAAGTTGGCTATTTTCTCTATGAATTAACACATTATTTTTTAGAATTAATTCTAGGTATATATGTATTTGTTTTCTTGAGCTCAGAAAATGCGGGTAGTTTACCTAGATTTATTTTCTATATAGTAAATACATTGCAATAAATCATCATCATCAATCATCCTCCTTAGTATAATTTTTAAAGGAAGAAAGCTTGTACATCTCATTCTAAAAGTGATTTAATTATGGTAAGATTGTAGTCTACACAGATCTACCTCCATGGGCTGAACCTAGACTCCTGCACATATGTTGTAAATGTGCAGCTTGGTTTTCATGTAGTCTCAAACATCTGGAGTGGGGGCTATCCCAAAACATGCAGCCTGTATATGGAGTATGGGTCTTCTTAAAAAAAAAAAAAAACAGTTATTCAGTTATTCATGGAATATTATTTTTTTATATCTCTTGTATTCAGTTTGCAACTACCTCATTGAGAATTTTTGTATGTATACTCATGAAGGATACTGGACTATAATTTATATATTTTTGTTGGGTTTACACTTGATTTCACTATTTCAATATTATTTGCTTTGTGAAGGAGCTTATTGTGGTTCTGAATTTTTTTAAACATAACTCAAAAAGTATTGCTTGTTTGAAGGCTCTATAGAATTCTTGTATAAGTATATCTGACCCTTGGTATTTTGCTTGTTTGTTTCTTTTCATTTTATTCTGTTTGAATGCTTTTTAAATTTTTTTGATTTGCTGAAAATAAAAAAAAAAATACTTATATACAAAAAAAAATTATGGTAAGATTGTTGACCAATTAATTTAGTATATTTAAATATATTTTATTATTCTTCTTAAATATTTTATATTGAGTTTTTTGGATATTATCAGAAGATGCTTATTTATTTGTAGGAGTTCTTTTTTTTTTTTTTTTTTTTTTTTTTTTTTTACTTGATGCTTAGATTGCAGTGATACACACAAATAGAATTTTTATTTTCATTGTAATTATGATAGAAAAATATTTATTTATCAAACACCATTTTGCTTTATCCAGTTTCAAAACAGAGTTGTTTATACAAGAATTTACTTTGATGCGAGCATTATCCTATGGTTCAGCAGCAACAGCAAGCTGTGAATCGTGAAGTTTTAGGGTATACTTGCTCACATCTGGCCAACATGTCAACATATTTTTTAAAGCACCTTTTACTAATGTATTTTCTCAAATAATCCTATGAATGGGGGTAAAAAGTTCATTTCTCTCACATTCAAAACAATTAAAAGGTAAAATAGAAATATATTTTATCATTAAGTAAAAGTTTCATTTCAACCACCATGATAAACCTTTAGCAAATCAAAGGTATTTCAAATAGCTTACAGGTAGGTTCTTAAATTAGAGAGAAACATAGGTTTAGGAAAATGAAATAAAAGAAATAAAATATGTCTTAACTAAAAACTATACCAAAAATTAAAAGGTAATATGGCTTTGTCAAATAGAACTGACAATAAGCATGCATATCTAAAAGACTATTAAATTTTTAAGCAATCAAATAAATCACAATGAAGAGATTACAAGGATATTGTTGGAAAATTAAAAGACTGATTTCAAATCATCAGTCTTTCATTAATAAAAAGCAATGAATAATAGCTTGTAAATACCTTGTAAATGTTATGAAATGACTTATTTCTGAAACCTTATTTGGGTGTGATATCAAGTGTACTCTGCAAGAACTAATCCCTTGATCTGATAGATTGCAGAAGAGTCCCTAGGTTCTTATCTCTTTGAAGAAAATAATTCAGTCAAGTCAACATTTGGGCATTTATTTAGCAAAGCACCTTAAGCAAAATGCACAAAACAAACACTTTAAAGAGTGTAGTGAGCAGCATCATGGAGTCAGTGTTGTAGATTTTAAAGATGTTATGAATATTTATTGAGTCACATATTTATACAATAAGGCTACCCTTTTTCTATTCCATATCATAGTGAGCTGGGAGTAACGTCAAATCTACGTTGTATGTGAAATGACGTTAGATATTTTGAGGATATATATGTGTGGAAATTTGTGTCAATGTTTTAAAATGCATACGCTTCTGAGTTGTATGATACCACATTTATGAACCAGTGAAGGTCACTGAGCACTAACCAGAGACTTTTGTCAAGAGCTCGGAAGAGTCTAAGAGTTTACCTACATTAACATTCAAATGATAGCCTGTCACTGATTCATGGGCAATGAGAGGAAGCATAAGACTCTTGAGATACAAAAGACTTTGTGACTCATAACATATGAAGCAACAGGAGGTTCATATTTATGCTTACTCCTATTGACCTATATTACCAAGAAACAATATTGGGTGACTCAGATGGGAATAGTATATTCATTACTTTTGTATTCCATATAAAGAAACAGCTTAGAAAAACCACAATATTTAAGAAGATTTTTGAAGCATCCATAGCTTTTTCCAAAAAAAAAAAAAAAGGTTTATTACCTTCACAAACATAATAAACAATAAGAATGGAAACCCAAAAACACTCACTTCTGTAAAAACATGCTTCTCAATCTCTCTAATTTATTTGTGAAGTAAACACCCAAGATAGCCTGAAATCTAAGCTGAAACAGGTTGTTGTATTATACTAAAGTGTGAAAAGATATTTGCCTTCCATTAATCTTGGATATTGATCTGATAAAGTAACTTAATAGATCATCAATTGTAAGGAGAGTGATAAGTTTTCAGTATAAAAATTAGTCATTAATTTAGAGAACAGAATGGTGAATGACTAAAACAAAAATCATAAATGTTCCTTGACATTTATCTTTGCCCTTTAACCTTGAACTACTACTATACTATGTTTACAAGACTCCAAGCAAAACTAAGGAGCTATATGATTATGTATTAGAAGAGTTTGTTTAATACTTGCCAATTAAACATTTTTGTATTAAAAAGGCATATGATTTCTATATATCCTATTTCTTTTGTGTGAAAGATTATTATAACCATGAGAGAGCTATAAATGAGAAAATTTCAATCATGAATATGGTTAGTACCATATGTGAAATGGATTTCTGAATGTAAGTTGGGGTAGAGGTGGAGACAGGTGACTGAGCAAGAGCTTTAATGTCTCTTTTCTCCCTAACTAAGAATACAATGTTACCTGTAGTCTCATACTCCTTCTAACATGACTTCCCACCAAGATGGACTGTTTCACTTCCTAAACCATGACCTTAAACAGATCTTTCTTCCCTTCAATTGCTTTCTATAAGTAATATATTACAGTAACATGAAACATTACCAATCCAGAAGGTAAAGTATGACTTTAGACTATTTTTTTCTGAGCCCAAACATTTTATTCCTAACCATGTCATATTAAAATCTAGTTAATTTCTTGGTAAATCAAAATAAAAAGGAATGCTATGTGTGATGGTACACGCCTTTAATACCAATATGCGGGAGGCAGGGGCAAGGATATCTCTGAGTTGAAGATCAATCAGATCCTATATAATTAGTTCCAGAATATATATATATATATATATATATATATATACACACACACATATATATATATATATATGCATATGTGTGTATATATATACGTATATACATGTATATAATGTATATGTATACACTCAGCATACAGAATATTAGTTAAGTATATGTTATAAAGGCCGCCTTTTCTCTCTGTCATAATTATAGTTCTACTGTTATTTACAGCTTCGGGGCCACCAGGTACTATATCATTAACAGCAAAGTTTTATTTAGGAATTACTTGGAAGTTCATAATTTGAAGCCAAAAGAAGTGTTTACAGCATTTTTCAATTAATATGTAGTTTTAAAATTTGTTTTTGTTTTGGGGATATTTATTTATTTATAACCCAAATGATGCTGCCCCTCCTTGCCCTCCCTCTTAGAGTCTTCTTCCATGTGCCCTCCTCTGAGACTGTCATGACACCCTGGGTATCCCTTCATCCTGGAAAATCATGGGGAATGCGGAGGCACTGTTTTGGTTTGGAGAGTCAGGAGAGAGGCACAGAAAACCAGGAGAATGAATGGAATTCAGCAGCTGCAGGGGTTGTGGCAAAAGATGAGTCTCTGTGAAGTCCCAGAAGCCTAGGATAGGGCAGGCTCTCAAGAGTCAATGGAAGTGACCTTAGCCAGATGCCTAAAAGTGGGGACATGGAACACAAAGAGGCCAGCCATCTCCTTTACCCACTCAAGTTCCCCAGATAAGTGACAAGACACCAATCCACCTACAAAACTTACCTGTCTAAAACTAATATGTACTTTTCAATGAATCATTTTTTTTTTGTTGCACTTATACAAATATTCTAAGCTTTCCAAAATAGTTGGACCCTTAATTTCATGAGAACTTTTTTTTTTTATCCTTGAAAATGCATTGGTAACATCTGATTTCATCTATTTAGTAAACTTGTAAATTACTCTGTACTTTGCTTTCTCAAATATTCACAAGAACTAATTGATCTGGAACACTGGTTTGGATTAAAAGCCTGGAGAAAATTCCTGTGGGTAGCATCATTTTTCAAAATGTTTCCAAGGGTATGGGAAGGGCTAGAATTGTAAATTACCTGCTTAATAGCTACCTGGTGTGAGCTGATATGCAGTACTCATCCCACAGATAATTTCCTCTTCACCTTCAGCAAGATGTTAGATGTTTTCAAATAGCAATTCTGTACTGTTTTATTGGTGTAAGCAGAACTATTATGGCTGTTACTGGCTATCTTTATTGCCCTTTGACGACTTACACCCATAACATATATGTCTGACTACCAAAACTGCCATTGATCATAGTTTAAAGCATCATCTTTAGATGATAAAATTGGTGATATCATTGAATGACAGGTTTGAAAGTATTTATCTTCAAAAATCTCTCAAACAGATGGCAAATATACCACTGTTTACATTCTTTAAATGAATGCTACAGATGGTAAGAAATTATTCCACCATGTTTAATAGGAAAATCCCACAGCATTTCTACAAAGGCATTTCTATTTTTATTGCAAGAAAATATATTCGGTAATTTACTTACCAAGCATTCTTTTGCCTTCCAAATTATATATTAGAAGCATATGGGAAAGATATCTAAGGAGTGAGTATTCACTTTTCCTTTATGTCAACCTAAAATTATTTGGTAGTAAAAATAAATTGGAATGAGAAAAATGCTTGAAGGTGTTTCTTTTGTTTTAATTTTACATTTTTACAGGAAAAATCTTAATAATTCTTTAAGGTATTTTAGGTGATTTATTTATTTATTTAAAACATATTGTATTTTTTATTTAAAACAAAGCTTTAAAATGTCATGTTAATTTTGTAAAAATTAATGCTTTAGTATATTACAGTGTTTTCAATATGTACTAATTTCATGCATCTTGTAATAAAACGATGTTTTTACAGAATGTTTTAAATAATAAGAAAATATATAAATTTAATAAACATTTGAAGTGTAAACATATCTTCTATTTAATTTTGATTATGTATGAAGTCATATAGTACCATAGATGGTCACAAGGACATAAATCATTTAATTCTATTCTCCTAATAGTAAATAATTATCATAAAGCTGGAGAAATGATTTAGTGGTTAAGAGTATTTAATGTTCTTATATAAGACCCATTTTATTTTCAAGCATGCATTTATGGTGGTTTACCACTATGTGTAACCTCAGTTCCACGGGACCTGACAGTCTCCTTTAGACTCCATAAGTACCAGAATTTTTAAATCTCAATTTAAATGTTAAAAATCTCTCAAAAAATAGCTTACTCTATAATCGAACTCACTTTTTGTACTTTTTTCTCACAAATAAAATTTATATTCTTCTTGAAAGATTTCTTATACAACTTCAATTTAAGTTTCCAGTTTTTTTATTAATAATAAATCGTGGGCTGGAAAGAGAGCTAAGTGGGTAAAGATAATCTGTAGTCAAATTTTTCCTGAGTACAATCTCAAAGAAATCTAAAGTAGAATGGGAGGTCAGGAAAGTTGTCCTTTGATCCTACCATGTGTTGCATGTCATTCTTGAAATACTTACCCAAATAAGAACATTAAATTATTATAGTTAAAGTAAGAATAGCTGTCTTAAAATATGTCTCTGTTTATTTAATAATACATTTGACCTACTGAAAGTTATACTTGTTTGTAGATAACCTTTGAACTATTTATGACTTAGGGGTTCACAGCTGTTTGTTTTGGAAGGGGTGATGGTAAAATTCATCCACTTGAATGATGCATAAAGTAACCTGTGATACTTGTGTTAGTTCTGGAGGTGTGATGCTTCCTTGGTCTCTGGCTGTTTGTAGATGATCTTTAATTTGTATAAGCTTATGCATGATTAAAAATCATTGTTCAAATTCAAAATCTAATGTTTTTTTTTAATACAATGTAAAAAATCAAATGACTAATATGTGCAGACTTAGAACACACATACACACACACACACATATATATTATATATTTTCAGACACAGTGTTTCCCAGTGGCCTTCCAGAGAAAGCACAAAGCAAGTGCCTCAATAAATCCAAAGTAACAACATTCCAAATTTAAAAACAGCAGTTATTTTGTATATATGCTTTAAGTTCTTCTCTATTAATATTCATAAGGGCCTTCAGTTTAATTAAAAAGTTTAGCTATTAAAATAGTACTTTAGGAGCTGGAGAGATGGCTCAGGATTTTTGAATATTGGCTGCTGTTTCAGAGGACCCAGGTCCAATTTCCAGCTCCTACATGGCAGCTTACAACTGTCTGTGATTCCCATTCCAGGGTATCAAACACCCATTCAAAGACATATGCAGGCAAAACACCCATCAATGCTCACAAAATATAAGCAAATAATTATTTTAAAAAATAGAAAGAAAACAGTGCTTCAGTAACATGGTAGTACATATCTTTTTGGTAGTTTTTGGAATTGCATTTCTTTTGTTATTACTGAATACTCACTACTATTGTTTAGCTAAATTTATATGGTGATAATGATACCTTGTTGCATTTAATGTTTATGCAAGAGAATTTGAGAAAATGGACAGAGTGTGAAAAACTCATCCCGACTGATCCAACCCAGATCCAGAAAGACAAATAAAGTATATCTTGGTTTTTATGTGCCGGTTAGTTATTAAGTCTTGGATAAACAAACTACAATTCATATAATCAAACATTAGTATAGAGTAAGGAAGTAGAGGGAGGATGAAGATGGATAACCTTAGGATGGAGGAATATAATAGAGAGTTATGGATGAATGAGGGGCTCGGAAACTGGAAAGGAGAGATCTACTAGCGAAGCATGGAAGAGAGGGTGTAGAGAAAATACAGGGAGAAACAGTTAAAACTAAGGGTCATTTGAGGGAACATATGGAAACCTCATAAGGTAGAACTTCCTAAAATGTATTCATATATGAAGTTGATCTATGTGAAATTACTGGAGTGTTGTGGATAGCCTCAGCCTTGTATTTTGATCCTATTCCCAGTGGATAGCCCCAGGCTTGTTTTTTGATCCTAGTTCCACCCTTCTGGGAGGGGCTGCAGAGGATGATTGAATCTGTACACAGAGGACATTTTGTAAACCTTCTGTCCAATTAAAACCTGTAAAATAAAGACTAGAATCAGAGATGGGCAGTAGAAGGGGAGGCAGAGGAAAAGGCTTAGGGGAGGAGAGAGTGAGAGGAATTTGATATAAAACGTAGAGCAGAAGCAGAGGAGAAGAGAAGGAAGTCGCTGGGGGAGCAGAAGCAGAAGGAGAAGCAGAGGAAGAAGCAGGAGGAAGCAAAGCAGAAGGAAGCCGGCCGTACAAGGAAGCTGATGATGGAGGACAACCACGCGGCCTGGATAAAACTGCAAGTTATAGGGATCTCATAGCCGGGATTAGAGTAGTGTAGTGGTAAATCTGCCCAATCCAGAGTTGAGTCTTCATTTTACTGGTCTCTTTCAGGTAGGAGACTTACTTACAGCGAACAAATTTGGCGATTAAATAATTCCTTCAACTACAACTGTAGGAGATACAACCCCAACTGAACATTTCTCATCATTACATAACACTTCCAGTTCCAGGAATGGTTTACATCTAACCAAGTTGTTGGCTAAAGGGGCCCCATGGAAACCTCCAAAAAAAAAAAAAAAAAAAAAAAAAAAAAAACCTTGACTATTGCCAAGGTTATGTGGTTGCTCTCTAGAAACTGAGAGTAATGTCCTGTTACTGAAGACTACACTACTCATTGAATTTTAGAGAAATTAGCTGGTGCCTAGCTAGAGCCTTCTCCACAATTGGCTAGTGTTTATGGTGCAGGAAGATACTCTACACACTACCACAGCATAAAGACAAACATAAACCCAGCTGCAAACCTTAGATATACAACAACGACCTGCTTGGAGGATGTGCTTGTAAAACAAGCCTGTGGGGGTAACTAATCAATATTTGATTAGATTTAAGGCCCATCCCATGAGAGGTTGACCCATTTCTGACACTACTTGGGTGACCAATAACCTGAGACTAGATAAACCGGGGAAAAACCAAATAATTTTCTGCTAAAGTAACATAGCCAAGCTACATCTCCTAAGTTTATTCTTCTATACTTATGTCCCAGCCTTACTCAGACGTCATCAGAAAAGCTTTCTGCAATAAATGGGAACAAATAAAGAGAGCATCAGTCAGACTATATGTAGAGAGTGAGAGATGTTGAAATACCCAGTCCTAAATGGGTTGTCAAATACCTCCTGTTGGGGTTCAGGAGACATTATGAAAGAGAATGTTTACATTCTAAAACAGAAGTCGATGGAAGATATCAAGGTGACAAAGTCTTCTAAACCCATAATGACTGGTGCATACATGAACTCACAAAGACTATGGCAGCATCCACAGAACCTTTTCATGTCTCTACCAATGTGGTATCCCAGCACTGAGAAAAAAACAGACACCTGCCCCCATTCCTAGCCTGGAAGCTATCTCTAATAACCACTCCAATTAAAAATTAGTCTTCTCCAATGAAGTTTCACTAAAGATTGAAACCATTTCTAAGAGTAAGCTCCATGGACAGCAGAAGATGGCCAATACAAAACAAACTATAGTGTGTGTTGTGTGTGTGTGGTTGTGTGTGTGTGAACAGTCCACACAACTGTATGTGTTTCTGGTGCTTTATTCTTGTTTGTTTTTCTATTCTGATTCTTTTATTATTATTATTGTTTTCTAGGTGTCTATTTTCTAAGGAAAGATGGAAAGAGTAGATTTGGGTTGGAAGGGTAAGTAAGGAGAACCTCAGAAGAGTGGAAGAAAGAAAATGGTATTTCTTACAAGCTGTCAATGCTTTTGATGCTGCCTGTATGACAGTAAGACAACAGGAATAGATTTAACTTTTCAAGTTCTATACTTGTCATTAGACAGATACACACTGGAAACACTGTTTACTATTCTGAGGTCCTTGTCCTGATCAGTGAGAGTATTGGGATAGCTGATCACTCATTCTGTCTACTGTACTCCAAAGCGATTGAACACCAATCACTCATACATATAAAATAAAATTTAAAGTTAAAAGACAAAGTCCTAAATAAAGAATTACCATATTTCTAACTGTAGCACTCGTGAGCATAAACTGAAAGATTGAAATCCTTTCACCAATATTCTTACATATATTGCCTTACTCATCATATTATGGAAATGAAACCAGCTTACATACACATTAAAAGAAGAATTAAAAATGAAAACCTGACACATGCATGTAATAGAATTTTAACCAACTGTAAAGAAAATTAAAAATTTGAGAGTTTTGGAAAATGGGTAGATCTAGAAATTACTATATTAAATTTTACCACATAACCACACTCAGAAAAATAAATACTGTATATTGTATCTTATATGTAAATACTAGCTTTACAATTTTGTCTGTATTTATATATGTGCTTGTGAGTGTGGTTATAGGCCATGAAACTGAAAGAGGATCATGATGGGAAAGGGAGGGTTAAAGGAAGCAAGAAAGAGTAATAGAAAGTAACAGAACATAATAACATAAAAATGGAAACAACTGTGAATCAAAGTATATTGGTAATGGAGGTGAAGTGATTGAGGAGTGGACTGTGAAAAAACATGGACCAAGGGAAAAGTATTCATGGTCATAAGGAAGCCTGTTATTTTATATGCCCATTAAATAGAAAAAGTATGAAATATCATAATAATATTTACAAACTGAATTATAAAAATCACTTCTGATATTCCCATTATCTGTGAATTGGTTCATAATTGATAACCATCACTGGCTTCTATCTATAGATAAACTAACTGACTACTGCAGTAAAATGACCAAGTTGCTTCCTCAATTTCACTGAGGAAATAACACCAGTATTCAGCCAGGAAAAAAAAATTGACTCTGTGATATAATACTACTAGGCTCTTCTACCAAAAAGTTCTCTAACATGAAAAAAAACTTGATTGCACAATCATTGTGTGCACATCATCACTGATACAAATATTCTCAGAGGATACTTGTTAATCTGTCTCTTAAAATGCAATACCTCATTTTGCAACAATTACTACATAGCCAAAGTATGTTTCCTGTCTGCTACCCTAGTACAGATGGAATTTATTGTCTATGTTCAGTCAGTTTATATATTTAAGAGGAATGTTTAGTAAAAAAGTGATATAGGAATCACAGGATCAAATTTTGTGGACTAGGTTTTATTTTTTTGTAGTTAGTTTAGGTCATCATACAAGCTTTGATTATATTATTATTACTGAAGAACCAATAGAGTTAATATTCTCAACTTCAGTGCAGTCAAATTACTACTTGTGACTGATTATATTTGATAGCAAATTATCTCTGAATTCATCATAGTAATTAACACTTATAATCACATCTATTTTTAAAGAAATACCCTAAATTAGTTAGCCACAGCAAGTGATAAAATATTTTTATTTAAGTAAAACTCTGCCATTAGTGTCTGAGCTGCCAGGAATACTTATTACAAGACCACACGTTTCTTTCTCTTAAATGATGTCAAAATCTGTCTTTATTTTAACAGCTAGGTGTTCATAGAGCTCAAATTTGCACAGGCATCCAAAAACCTTGTCAATCATTCTGACAGGAAAAGAAAACCTTGAGCGTTGCAGAGGTCAAACATTACCTGACCTTTTGGCCTAAATTCCAGGAAGCAGTCAATCATTAAACAGTCTTTGTTGCCAAAAGATGGTTACTTTCTCACAGTGTGAATCTGCAATCCAAGAAAATAGTTTCAGAACATTTATGAAATTCTCAACAAGTATATAAGACTGTCTTTGCCCAACAGATCTGTAATTGTTAAAAGTATTTCTTCAGTCTGTGTCTGGTTATTTTTAATATTTATTCATGTGGCCTAAAGATTCAGCTTTTTATATTAAAACATGAAGTTTCAACATGCTTTGTTCACTCACACATTTCCAGATATGCTTACTTAATACTCAGTAAAAACATTTGGTCATAGGATATGAGTCTCTACCTTTCTCCAGCAGTAGGAATTTTACACATGTAATGTGAAAGCTTGTCTTAACACTAGAGAATGACAATGTGAGACGTTTCTATCAATTGTACTCCTGTCAAATATCACAGCTGGTTATTGATGAAAATCTGCATTTTATAAAGTTTTTTTTATTCTTTTTATCTCTTTTTAAAAGAGAGGACACTATACAAATGGATGAAAAAGATGCTAAACATCTATTTTTAAACTTTCTACAGGTTATCCCTGGGAAACATATCAGTATAATAATATGATCACACATACAAATTAAAATGCAATAGATAAACGTTGAAAAAGAATAGTTATTTGAAACTGTGCCCTTTTTGAGTAAATCTGGCAGAGTACTGACAAGATAAAAGAAGGGTGAAGCGTTCTACAAAATTGGAAGAGAGACGTTCTTTTACTTCTCTTTAGCCCTCCATATCTGAGCATTAGTGTAGTGGTGATTCATGATCTATTCCGTCATAACATCACCAAACTGCAAAGTCACCAGTTGCTAAAACTGAAGAAATCCTGAATGTTCAGAAGGAAGTAAAATTCACTTACAAAACATTATATACCCTTTGCCATTTGAATAGCAATATAATAAAACACAAGTCATATGAAAAATATAATTTCTTTAACACACTTTACCTCGTAAATATGTTTATAAGATGTCAAATCATATGGTCCTTTGGTATAAGAATTGAGTTCTTGTAAACCTCACTGCATTGCTAGAGAAGTCTTTTTGTTGTTGTTGTTATATGCTCTTTGACCGGGGTGTACATTGCTGTGGCAACATTTAGGCTTTATAACCAGGTCTGTTTTATTGGAAACACTGATAATATTTTTTTAAAAGAGAAGTTATAAAATGCATTTGAGAGCTTCTGAAGATGAAGACGTATTGTATGCAACAGCACTGAGAATAGGTAGACTTGCCTTTATATAAGTATGTACATTCATGGTCAAATACATTAGGCTAGAACTGACATGTAAAATGTTTCATCAGATATCAATTAGGGAGAATTGAAGCCCTGAGGTCTCAATGGAGGTTGTCAACTTAGTCTCATAAAAATTTATTTAAATATGAAGAGTGTTTTTTGCTTTGTTTTTCATTTAGTTTGGTTTGGGTTTTTGTCTTACTTTTATTTATTTATTTTTTACAGTCCAGCAGTTGCCCCACTCCGGGTCCTCTCCCAGAATTCTTCATCCCACTCCTTCTCCATCCTTGTCTCCAAGAGGATGTTCCCATCCTCCAGGCTGTCCCATTCTCTAAGACCTCAAGTCTCTTGAGGGTTAGGCACATATCTTTTCCCACTGAGGCCAGACCAGATAGTTTTCTGCTAGATATGTGTCAGGGGCTTCAGAACAGGTCATACATGCTGCCTGCTTGGTGGTTCAGTGTCTGAGTGTTTTAAAATATGAATCTATGTGTGTAAATAAAAGTTCTCTCATATTTATTAATCCATAGTTTTTCCATAAAATATGCAGAAATAGGAAGCTTAAATATGGATTTTATTCTTATATTTATTTTCATTCTCAGACTTTATTAAACCATCTAGTTTCCATGTGCAAATTATTTGCTTGACTAGCACTTGATAGTCACCTTAGAATTGATGTTATCTAAATTAAATCTAATCAGCCTATTGGAGAGCTGAGAATTCACCCATGACTCATCTCTATTGTTTGAAATAATCTGGTCAAAAAAGAAAAATGTGATAAATGTCCTTATATAAATAATTTTTGGGGTGAGCATGCATTTAAAAATCATGAAGAATAATTTTAAATATTTTATAAAGCCATTTGTTTACTTTAGTGCATAGTTCAATTTTAGTGATAATCTGGTGTATCATAACAGAGAAGATTGATCAGCTTTTATTGCCTTTGCTGGAGAAAATGAATATAGTTGTATGTGATTTTAATAAAGATTCATTTTAGAAGAAAGGTATGTCATTTCTTCTCCACTTTATTAAAATATCATATGACCATAAGGATATTAAGCTTTGCATTGGAGCATAACTGATATTATAAATTACTTGTCATACTAATGGTCCAATTAATCAAAGAAAATGTCACGAAAGTGTATGGGAGATTACTCCACAAGTTTGTAATAAACAGATTTACTAGTATAGGGATCTATAAAAATATGAGAAGATCTTTTCTCTTCCTAACTGATGGATGTTCCTTTTGGTAGTTTGGATCCACAGTTAAGTTAATAAATAAAGGAGCTAACTAACAAAAAATTGTACAGATAACTTTAGAATTTGCTTAAATTAGAATATTTGAAGTATCTGCTAGTCCTATACTTTCTACATGGTGTTTAGACATTCAGAAATTTCCAACAGTTCTTCAAATCACACTGACCTGAAATGGTATTGCTTTACATATACAATTTCTGGCAGCCCATCTCAGACAAAAGTATACCACAGAGAACCTAACTCTTGAAGTAACATACTGATACATTAATTAGCTGCTAAGTTACATATTTAAGGGTTATTTTAATGTGTATTTAAGGGTTACTTTAAGTATATTTAAACATGTTTGAACTTTGAAATACATACACTAGCTAACTATGAAAGTTAGGTTATATGTTAGGTTTTAGTAATTCTCATTATACAAATGACTGTGTTTTTAATCCATCAAATTTGACATTCTAACTGTTCCTTCACATTATACTGATGTTCAGTCTCCTGTTAGGTATCTTTCACAGACATGGTTTTTTTTTTTTTTTTTTTTTTTATTCTTTTTTTTAATTTAATTTTTTTTTTTTTTTGCTTATTCACTTTATAACCCGCCCCAGTCACCCCCTCTCACAATCCTTCCCCATCTCTTACATGGTTTTATATATATAACAGTATACTGAAATGATTATCTTATCTCAAGAATGCAATAGATAAAATTTAAATTCTCATTATGCCATAGTTACTTACTTTGAATGGTATTACATGATAGGCACATGCCTGCCTCAAAGTATGTTACATGGATATAATTTGATATGACAGATTTCACCCCTACATTATATCATCCCCTGAAGCATATGGAGGTTTTCTGTAATGTGAGTTTCTCAATCATGGTGAAAAAAAAAGCTTTGGTAAATGAAGGTACATGAATAGAATGTTTGGCAAAAGTATTCATAAAGAGAAAATGTATATCCAGCCTCAGTGTCTGCTCCAGTAATTACAAAATATAGTATTTTTCATCACAGAAAGTTAAAACATACTCCAAAAACTGCACTGTATGAACAGATTTCTAAGAGCTTGTGCAAAAACTCCAAGAAAACAAGATAGGAGTTTTGTGAACTCAGTTCTTCAAAATATCAAATTGTTCTTGGTATGTGTTTTTGTTCTTTCAGGTGTAGAAAATAGGAGTGAATCTATTTCAGCTTTTGTTATTCCTATGCCTAAATGGAAAAAATACATTTTTTTTTTGATTATGTGGATTGTCCTTGTGATTTTTTTTTACTTTACTCAGGTCACTCTTCTTAATGCTCACTATATAAATTGTCTGATGGTCTGAATAAAGCCGTTCATTGATTGAGACTTTAGTTCACCTCATTTTCAGGCCTTTCTCTGCTAGGTTCCTGTTTCCAACTAGAGTCATAAACAGTGGCGTCATTCAACTTCATCAAGCAGCCTTTGGAAAGCTGTTAAATCATTGAGGACAGTCTGGCCATGAAATGGGATCAGAGTTGTTTCTGTGGCTAGCAGAATAAGCATTCAAAAGCTACTGTGGCTAGATCAGCACTGGAAATGGAAATCCTTATTGCCAAGTACAATTTTCATCTTCTTTCCCATGGGCATCAGCTTCATCGATTAACTGAACAATCACAGAAGTAGTTAGAGAAAGAGGCTGGCTGTAATCCTCAGAATAGGTCATCTCACTCATTTTATCTGAAATCTCTTCTAGAACCTTCCTTCTGTGACCATTTCCATGGGACATTTGGAAGATATTATCCATATGTATCTTTGCTGTTAGTTTCCCAATCATTTTCTTTCTACCTCTATCATCAGTTTGTCAAGCAATCTGCCTTAGATAAGAAGTTCATATAGACTCTTACTGATGACTGTTTTTTTCTTCTGGAAAAAATGAACAAACAGGTAACCTTCCTCCAACCTCCAGAAGTCACATTCTGGGAAGATTTGCCCACATCACTGTACAGGTGAATGCATTATGATAGCTGAGTACTTGGAGGTAGTACCTGCACAGAATGTAGAACCAACCTAAAAGGCCTTATATCCCTGCTCCTCAATCAACTAGCCATAGAAAATTCTATAGCAGAATTTTTCCCAATTAATTGAAATATTAATTCAATAAGAAATCTGTGATTGGACAGTGGAAAAGGAAGGCTGGTGAATAGTTGTAGAGATGGGAAAGAGAGGAAAGAGAGGAGAGGAAGGAAGGTGGAGAAAGAGAAAAATGATCCATATTCTACATAGCTTTAAATAGCCACAGGTAGATATGAACATCATATAAGGGGTAGATAATTACAGGACAATTTGTCTTATCTATGTGTGCAATTTATATTAATATCAATTGGCTCTGAGTAAATTGTGTGGGGTGAGAATTTACTGATATAAATCTGACTATATATTATAAGCCTCTAGGGTGTTGATTTTACTGAGTTACTGGGATTTGGGACCACTGACTACAGTGGGTTGATGGCTGGGCATGTGAGCAGAATTCACAGCAAGAAAACCTTGAGCAGTCAGTGCATGGGCTAGCCATGGAGGCAGTGGGGTCACTGGGACCCAAGAGTAGTCAGCGATAGCACGGGATGCTGCATTTTTTTTCTTAAATATTCCCTCAACAAAATTCATCCTATGTGGAGATGGTGTAAGAGCTTAAAATAAGAAGCTAATGTCAATGGGATAAGGAACAAAGAGCATTTGCATCATTTCCTATAAATTCGTTTGTCCTGGAATGTATGTAGCTCATTTAGAATTGTGTGCCCGGCAAGCATGGAGCTATGGATTTAATGTCCAGCACTGAATAAATCAGTTACAGTTGTGAGTACTCATAATCCCAGAGTCAGCGGGGGGAAAAACAGGAAGATCACATGTTCAAGAACGTTCTAATTTCGTTCTTTTTTATTATTATTATTTATTTATTTATTTTTTATTGGAAATTTTTTTACATTTCAGATATTCTCTCCTTACCCCATTTCCCCCCCTCCCTCCCAGGAACTCACTATCCCTTCCCCCCGTCCTCCTGCCTCCACGTTGCTGTACCCCCACCCACCCTCCCCCGTACCTCACCTCCCCACCCTCGAATATCCCCCCCCATGTCCAGCTTCATGGGACCAAGGATCTCTTCTCCCACTTATATTTAGCTGCCTTGCATATATAGCTGGAGCCATGGGTTCCTCCCTAAGCGCTCCCAGGCTGGTGGTTTAGACCCTGGGGGCTCTGGTTGGTTGGTATTGTTGCTTTCCTCATGGTGTCGCGAATCCTCTCAACTCCTTCAGTCTTCACTCTATCTTCTCCATTGCGAACCCCATGCTCAGTTTAATGGTTAGCTGTGAGCATCTGCCTCTGAGTATGTCAGACTCTTGCAGACCTCTAAGGAGACAGCTATATCAGGCTCCTGTCAGCATGTACCTTCTGACATCCACATCAACCTCTACCTTTGGTGACTGCACATAGGATGGATATCCAGGTGGAATGGTCTGTAGACGGTCCCTCCTTCAGTTTCTGTCCTGCACTGTGTCTCCATATTTGCACCCTTGAGTATTTTGTACTCCTTCTAAGAAGGACTGAAGTCCCCCTACTTGGTCATCATTCTTCATGAGCTTTATGTGGTCTGTGAGTTGAATCTTGGGTATTTCAGGCTTCTGGGCTAAAGTCCAATAATCAGTGAGTGAATACCATGTATGTTCTTTTGTGATTGGGTTACTTCACTCAGGATGATATTTTCTAGTTCCATCCATTTACATAAGAATTTATCAAATTCATTGTTCTTAATAGCTCAGTAATATTCCATTGTATAAATGTACCAAATTTTTTGTATCCATTCCTCTGTTGAAGGGCATCTGGGTTCTTTCCAGTTTTTGGCTATTATAAATAAAGCTGCTATAAACATTCTAATTTCTATAATGTACTATAAAATGCCTATTTGCTTAACCAATGCAAAACACATATGCATCAACATTAAGAATTGCCATCTGTTTAAATTGATGTACTGTCACTAGTCAGGATCCATCATTACACAAGCCAGCTAGATGAGTTGAATGAGGAGGTGGTCAGGATCATGACTTCTATAACTTTCCAATTCTGGCTGTTTCATTTACTTCTTCACTCTCTAGAAATGTGGTACTACTTTTGTTTATGATGTAACAGAGCCCCAAATAATAGTAGACCCACAGACCTTAGCAAAACTGGTTCCATGATAGAAGTACCATTCTGGCTATAGGTTAGCATGAACACATTATTATCACCTGCCAAAATAAAAACAAAAACCTAGTCCTTCAAAGTCCATAGTTGTAAGAAAGTCTCTAAACATACTAACCTTGTTTTTTTGGCTTCTGTAGTTTTGCTTCTGTCAAACTGTTTTTGTTATTCAAAGTATGTCAATGGAGAATATATATATATAAATATATATATATATAAATATATATATATATATATATATATATATATATATATATTCATTATTGTATATAGTATTGGTTGGTTTGGTTTGGTTTTGAGCACTTAAAAGCTCATCGTGAGAAAGGCTCAGTGCTACACTGGGACCTGAACAATTCATGTAGTCACTAACTGACTAATAAAGAATTTTTATTGACTTAAGCCCATGTCTGTGTGGTCTTCTCTTGTGAATACCCAACAACTAATTTTGTAGGTAATGACATTTTTAGTCATTTCAATTAAGCCTTTTCTAACAAGACAATCTACAGTTTATTACAGTAATGAATAGTTCTGCCAACTTCTATATTTAATCATGGTACATATACTTTGTGAAATTAAATCATAAGCTGTACTTAGTGATTTGCTAGAACTACAGTGGACAGAACTATGCTAAAATTCTATTGGCCACTTGACTTCTACATTATTACTCAGATGGACTGACTGCATTGTTATTGGGCCTCCAGTGATTGGTGTCAGTTCTTACGATCCTATTGTCCATAAAGTATGATCATTCCCCTTTCCCTACTATAAAATCATCCCAATTAATGACCAGTTACTCTCTAGAGGAATGAAACCTTTCACAATATTGAAATTCATGATGGTGTTTTAAAGTCTCTTAGGTTATTTGTAAAAGTAAAATAACCATGTACAAGATAGGTCTAATCATGTTCAAAATCAGAATTATAGTGTGATCTTTACTTCTGGTCATTTCGTTTTCCAAATACATATTATTGTTCCTTACTACACTCACCTCATATGACATAGCTATAGTACATACTGCTTTAAAAACTAATGACATGAGTTATTGACACTAATAGGAGACATGGCATCTCTTTTGTTCATAGATTTCTCTATCTGTTTACTTCTTTGGGCCTCAGAATTGATTATTAATCAGTTTCATTTTTTTAAAAGATTTTAATTAGAATTTTATTGACATGATATAGATACAGAGCAAGTAAGAACTTACTAATCTGTCATGTGTTTCTTTTATAGGCACTACTTTTACTCTGTTATTTCTTTTAACGGCTTTGACAATATTGACTCTGAAGATTATGTAGACCACTTGGCTTCTACCTTCTTAAGATACCAGTACATCTCTGAATTTAACTTTTGGTAATGAGTTCTTGTGATTTCTGACAAACTGACAAAAGTAATCTCATATCACCTTGGAGATTCTGTACTCTCTTCTAAACCATATTTCTCACACTTATAGTGAAGAGGTCTGTGCCCTTCCAACACAGGTAAGTAGACATCCCTGATAAATTGACTTGAATATTTTACATTTTTAAAGATTTTTGGATCCCAATTTTCATAACACTTCAGTCTAATCTAAACTTTCAACTATATATATTGAAGCTATATTTGAACTCTAATTTCCACCTACAAAGCAAATAAACTGTAGCTCTTCCTTTCACTCTTTGAACTAAAATATTGAATTGTCAGTGTTCTTTTATCAAGAAATTCAATGTGTTTTGTGTTCATGATTCTAGTTTATTTTGCCATGATTCTACAATGCTAAGGTCTATTCTCGTAAAGTCTGCAGACTTCTGTATGCATCAGTTGTAAATATCATGTAGTTAGTTTTGTAAATAATGGAGTGTTTCATAAGTCACTGAGACCTCATTATAGGCCAAGATATAAAAAATAAAAGTAAGAGTAATTCTGGGGGATATTCAGAACTTCTTTGTAAGACTTTCACCACAACAGAGTCTAGGCAAGTAGAACCAACCTAGCTAGTGGAAAGACTCTTTCCTTTTAAATAAATATAACAAAATTAAAGAGTTTGCACTTCCTCTATTAGGATCCTCCCTTATTTTACCTTCACATCATAAACATTAGGCTTTCTACTCACTGCCCATATTAGACTTGGGCAAATCTTACATAGTTTGGAGTTCCAGTTGCTTTGTAAATTCCTAAACTCCAATTAAGAATCTGGGTTTATTCTTGTGAGAAATTTTTTTTCTCCTAGCAGTCTAAATAAAAGAATCTGGGTTTATATCAGAAGTTGTAGCCACGGAAATTTAAAAGTTTAAAATTTTCTTTCAGATCAGATATAAAAAGTTTAAAACATAAATGTCATTCATGAGGACTTTCAGGGGATCTTTGGAGGCCTTTCTTTTCTCAAATTTACATATTTAGTCAGCCACCATTATGGTCTTTGATTTGAAGTAAATACATTGAGGCATATCATATACAGTTATCTAGAGCATTTTCTGTTATAAGATCCCAGTTAGCTATTTACTCATAATACCATGCAATGGGCTGCCAGTCAGTTTCCTTTACAAACAAAATGGATTCATTCACCTTTCAAAATATGATCAAGTTACTGAACAAGTACTGAAAAGCATGAATTCACAGAATCCATTTTAGGACTCTTTAATAAACTTCATTTGTACCCTGATTGGTACTAAATAAACATTAATTACAAGAAAAACATAACCAAGAGGAGACATGTACTAAGAGATTTGTTGTCAGGAATAACAATAAATTCAAAGATTTATTTCAAGCATGTACTTGTAGGTGCTCTTAAAGAAAGTGTCACATTTATACCAGTTAAAGAATTGTAGATTGGAAGGCTGGAACACAAGTTGAAGCTTCTATTCATGTTGGAATTTCTTCTTCCCTTGGGAAGACTTTTCTCTATTTTAAAGGTCATATCAGACTCAATAAGCTCACACATATTTCATATAATAATCTTCTTTAGTAAAATACAATACTTCATTCACTTTAATTTGTACCCAAAGAAAGCAAGTAGCAGAATCTTGCTCATAATAATACCATAAAAGAGGGGCACAGTTCTTTAAAGCTGTAACATAAAGGTATCCATTTCCTATGGGCCTAAGTATACATTCTTCAGACTTAGGATGTGAATAATGAGAATGCCTTTCTACTAACCTGATAAAGGAAGAAACTCAAATTCACTGAACATTGAAACCAGAAAATGAGGATAATGTTGCCAATTAAATGAGATCTGTCCTGTCAGAAAGCAACTATACCATATAATCCTCTGCAGAGGTATTTCTAAGAAAGCTAAAAATCACCCCAGGAATTTGTCACATGGAGAGGTATGATCAACAGTGATGAAGGTAACTGTTCCTCTCCAAACCCAAAATGGTGTTTCCAAATAACAGAATGAAGGTGGACAATGTGCCAAGAGAATGTACTTTTCCAAACTCTAACATACCTTATATTAAGGGGAATTTGACATTAAGTGTTTAAAAAGAACTACAAAAACATCTATAAAATTTGTTGTAATTTAGCCAAGACCTTGAGTGTCAGGGAACATTGCATGGAGGAATTTGATAAAAAGTTAAATTCTCCCATTTGTACTTTACCAACTGTAGCTCATTCCATTTATAAAATCTGGCAAGAGTTAAGTTAGTGATTTATTTTCCTAAACAAATGACTCTTTTGAGTGATTAGGGTACAAATATAAACTTTTAGGTAAATATGAGACTCGATGAAAATATAGGAAAGAAATAAGGTATTTATTCATAAAGCAAAATTGGCTGAACAAATTAAAAACATAAAAGTATTTTCAAATAACAAATACGACAAATGAGAGATAAATGATCTCATTTTAAATATTAATTATCTACAAAACAAAACAAACTTATCAAGTTATCAAGAGTCAATGTTAGGAGTTTGAATATATATATATATTTCATATTATAAAAGTATGAAAGTATGCATAATATATGATATAGAAAACCAAAAGTTGTTGAGATCCTTAGCTTCTCATAGATTCATCAAATACATTTCATTTTCTTGTGGTGTTGCTAACTGAACTAATGTGGCTTAAAACAAAGAAACATTTTATTTCTATGAATTATGCAAGGGCAACATTAAGCAGAAGATGCCCTCCATTACCATTCTGGTCAAAGTATCAATGTTATTTATGAAGCAATAAAATGTTTAGGTACCAGAAACACATTTTTATAATCCCTATTTCTAACCATGTAGGTAAATGCCAAAGGCAGAATACTAATTATTTCCCAGATGTAATTTTTCTGGCTAGAGAGTTGTTTCTGTCCATATAATTGACTGAAACATTGACTTTTGAGGAAGGTTTACTTGTTTTCTGGCAAATAAAGCCCAACTAACAAGGTTTGAATTCCCAACCAAACTGAGGTGTATATCTTTCCTGCTAAATTGATGGTAAAAAATATACTTTTCTTTTATATAAGTAGGCTATTTTATGAAGTATATGTGATTTATAAATATGATCAAAAGTTTTCTGCAGACCCATAGTTCAAAAGATCATCAAGAAAATTAAAGAAAACTAAAATTTTACAGATAATTTTATATATTGTCTGGTAACATCGCAGTCTCACAAACACATAAACACACATACACACATGCACATGTACACTCGTGTTCACACACACAAAAAAAGAGAGGGGGAGTATTGTATAGTATATAATTATATAATTTGGGAGAATATAAAATACTTTTTCTTTTAGGCTTTAATCAAGTACTTTAAATCTTTATATTGATTGTTTTCCTATTTTAGCTCACAAACTTCAATTTCCTGTTCTGAAATAAAATAAGTTGTGGAATGATGCAGAAATTTTTGACTGATTAGCACCTTTGAAATCTCTGCACTAGTTTTGTAGCTATAAACAGTAGTCACAGTAAAACAGTGATGAGACTATTAGGCAAGTGTTTTAAGCTTCCATTCATAGCATTTCAAGAAGAACTTTATGTCATAAGATTACAAGCAATATACTAGAAGTAGAAATGTGAAAATTCTCTATAATGACCAGCTTGGCCACTCCATGTTCAATGAGATGTTCAATGTTTGTGTGGTTGTAATCTTCTGCAATGGGACTTTGTTAGCAGTTTGTGAAGAGCAATCTATTAACTTTCAAACAGCCTAAAATGTTTGGGGATCTCCATGGGATCCCTTTGTCCAGCAATTCAATTCAATGTAACCCAGTCCCAGCACAGCAAGCATGATTTGGACACAAGACATGGGTGGACTCTGTCTTCCCCATTATTTGGGGACCTCAATAAAATCACCTTCATATATTTTAGGAAGGTTCCACTGTACTGGGTTTTGATACCATCCCTCAAATGCCTCTCAATTCTAGCTGACTTTCCCCACTTTCCCTCACATAACTCCATCCTCTTTTCTCCCTCTCCATCTGATCCCCCTTTGCTTCTCTGTCTTTCTCCAAGCTAAGCAATAAAATCTATCCACCCCCCACCTCTGGAAAATTCACGTGCCACATCCTATCCCTAGCCACTTTACACCTAATCTCACTTGTAAATGTAACTGTTATTCACCTGAATATTCTGAATATTCTTCTCAGAGTCTTACTGCCAAATAAGCTTACACTTTCTACTTCTTTGTGAAGCCTGGCTGGCTGGTTCTGCTTCTGACTCCTCTCCAAGCTTACTGATTCAATCTGGCTTCTTTCAGTTTCTCATTGGGTTTCTCTACTTGGACTCAAACTAACTGGGTAATTTTTCCAAATCTTCTGGCTCCTTCCTTATCTCCGGCTTCAACTACCTCTACTGACCTGCACTGAACTGCATGAACTCATGAACAAAATCAATTCCACTGCAAAGCACTCACTGTAATGATGCCTAATTACCTGACTCTCTCTCCCTGCATTGCTCTTAAATAACTTCTCTTTCCTGTGCTATTCTCATGAGAATTCTTTGGATACTTTCTCTCACTCATTCTGTCAAATCATTCTCTGATCCATCACTTTGTCTGCTCCTCAATTAGACATCACATTCAAACACGATGGCTTCCTTCTACAAACTAATTTTGCCTTAAAAGTGTGTACTAAAGGCATGACATGTCTGTATTCCAGCCAGAGAGATTCAAGGTGTGTGGCTTGTTTGTATTCTAGCCAAATCAAACAAACCTAGATCATTGGATGTAATCCCTTGCAAGAAGAGTCACATTGATGGATTAAAATTCCTCTACACTTTTGGAATGTATGGACTGTTAGCTTAATTTTCTTTTAATTAGTAGTTAATATTTGCATATTCTAGTATCTTTGATATGGAATGTACTCTGAAGGATACAAAATGACACCAATACAGCAGCAACATTTTGAGCTATACTGCCATTCTGGTGCAAAATATGCTAGGGCATTTTTGTCACAAAATTTATGAGTAACTAATCAGTTTCTAATTTGACTCAAGGTCCACTCCATATAATGGAACCCATACCCAAAACTGGGTGATAAAAACAAAAGAATGAATAGTCCAGAAAAATTGGGGTAAAACCAAATACTACTTTTTTTCTTAAGAAGCAGTGGTAAAAAGATTCAGTGATATTCTGATATTCTGATATACTCATAAATATGTGTATTCCTAAGCCATCATTAAAGAAACTTCATCAGCCTGCGGATGGAAACAGAGGCCCATAACCCCACATTATGCAGAAGATGAAAGACCGTGGAAGACAGTTCTAAATGAGGTGTCTCCATCAAATCCCTCTTTTCAGAGCTCAGGAAATCCCAAAGAAGAGGAAGCATAAAGAGTGTAAAAATGAGAGTGAGGTAGATGTCATCAGGGGAAGAAATCCCTCTAAATACTTCTCAAACTGTTTCACAAAACAGAAACAGAAGGAATACTACATAATTTATCTTTTGAAGCCAAAGTTATACTGATACCAAAACCACACAAAGACTCAATAAAAAAAGAGAATTTCAGACCAATTTTGCTTATGAATATTAGTGCAAAAATATACAATAAAATTCTCACAAATCAACTCCAAGAACACATCAAAATGGTCATTCACCATGATCAAGTAGACTTCATCCCAGGGATGCAGGGATGATTCAATATACAGAAATCCATCAATGTAATCCACTATATAAACAAACTCAAAGAAAAAAGCCACATGATCATCTCATTAGATGCTGACAAAGCCTTTGACAAAATACAGCACACCTTCATGGTAAAAGTTTTGGAAAGATTAGGAATTCAAGGTCCATACCTAAACATAATAAAAGAAAGATACAGCAAACCAATAATCAACATTAAGCTTAATGGAAAAATACTTGAAGAAATCCCACTAAAATCAGGGGCAAGACAAGGCAAACCACTTTCCCCTATCTATTCAATATAGTACTCAAAGTTCTAGCCAGAGCAATTAGGTAACAAAAGGAGATCAAAGAGATACAAATTGAAAAGGGAGAAGTCAAGATATTTGCAGTTCATATACATAAGCAACCACAAAATTCTATCAGAGAACTTCTCTAGATGATAAACAACTTCAGCAAAGTGGCTGGATATACAATTAACTCAAACAAATCAACAGCCTTCCTCTACTCAAAAGATAAATGGCATTGAAAGAAATTAAAGAAATGACATCCTTTACAATAGTCACAAATAATGTAAAATATCTTCATATGACTCTAACCAAGCAAGTGAAAGATCTGTAGGACAAAAACTTCAAGTCTCTACAGAAAGAAATGGAACAAGACCTCAGAAGATGGAAAGATTTCCCTGGTCGTGGATTGGCAGGATTAACATAGTAAAAATGGCCATCTTAACAAAAGCAATCTATAGATTCAATACAATCCTCATTAAAATTCCAACTCAATTCTTCACTGAGTCAGAAAGAGCAATTCTCAAATTCATCTGGAATAATAAACAAAACAAAAACCATTCTTAACAATAAAAGAACTTCTGGAGAAATCACCATCCCTGACCTCAAACTGTCCTACAATAGTGATTAAAATAGTGATTAAATAAAACCTGCATAGTATTGGTACAGAAACAGGTAATTAAATAGATGCAATAGAATTGAAGACCCAGAAATAAATCTGTACACCTATGGACACTTGATGTTTGACAAAGAAGCTAAAAACATCCAGTGGAAAAAAGACAGCATTTTCAACAAATGGTTTTGGTTCAACTTGTGGTCAGTATCTAGAAAAATGCAAATTGATCCATTCTTATCTCCTTGTACAAAGCTCAAGTCCAAGTGGATTAAAGACTTCCACATAAAACCAGATAAAATAAAGGTAATAGAGGAAAGAACCTGGAACACATTGGGACACAGGAAATTTTCCTGAACAGAACATCAATAGCTCATGCTCTAAAATCAACAATGAACAAATGGGACCTCATACCATTGAAAAGCTTCTGTAAGGCAAAGGATACTGTCAATAGGAGTAAACATCAAATCCACAAATTGGGGAAAGACAATTACTAACCCTACATCCAATAGAGGGCTAATATCCAAAATATAGAAAGAACTCAAGAAGTTAGACTCCAGAGAACCAAATAACTTTATTAAAGATGAGGTACAGAGCTAAACAGAGAATTCAAAACAGAGGAATCTTGAATGATCAAGAAGCACTTAAAGAAATGTTCAACATCCTTAGTTATCAGGGAAAATCAAAACAACCCTGAGATTCCACCTTACACGAATCCGAATTGATAAGAGCAAAATCTCAGGTGACAGTAGAATCTGACAAGGATGTGTATAAAGGAACACTCCTCCATTGCTGGTTGGATTGCGAGCTGATATAACCACTTTGGAAATCAATCTTTAGTGTTTTTTTTTGTTTTTTTTTTTTTTTATAAAAATGAAGATAGTTTTATTTTCTTTCATTATTTATAAACTGCCTTTGACAGGTATTTTACTAAGTTATATACTATTTAAATTTTATATATAGTTTACCTACAAAGTAAAACTTCAAAATATGGGGCCTGGAGAGATGTCTCAGTGGTTAAGAGCACTGGCTGCTCTTCCAGAGGACTCAGGTTCAATTTCCAGGACCCACATGGCAGCTCAGAGCTGTCTGTAACTCTTGTTCCAGGGGATTCAACACCCTTACATAGACATACATGTAGTCAAAACAGCAGTGTACATAAAACAAAAATAAATCTTTTTTTCAAAACTTCAAAATATTATTTGTATGATTCAGCTAATTTGTCTAACAGATTCATAAATGTAAATATAAAAGACCATTTTCCCTAAGTCTAAAGTCTGATAATAACACCAACAAATACACTGTCATATGCTTTTGTATATATTATGTAACCTTATTTCTTTTTTTTTTTTGTAGCTAAGGTGTTTATTTTTTCTTTTCCTTCACAAAGCAAATAATATTGAAATAGTGAAATCACGTGTAAACCCAACAAAAATATATAAATTATAGTCCAGTATCTGTGGAGCATACCTAGTCTACACAGATCTACCTCCATGGGCTGAACCTAGGCCTCCTGCACATATGTTGTAAATGTGCAGCTTGGTTTTCATGTAGGTCTCAAACTTCTGGAGTGGGGACTATCCCAAAACATGCAGCCTGTATATGGAGTATGTTCTTCTAAAAAAAAAAAAAAAACAGTTGTTCAGTTATTCATGGAATATTATTTTTTTTATATCTCTTGTATTCAGTTTGCAACTACTTCATCTTTAGTTGGAAATAGTTCTGTCTGAGGACCTGAGGACTCCTGGGCATATACCGAAATGATGTTCCAACATATAACCAGGACATATGCTCCATTATGTTCATAGCAGACACATTTATAATAGGCAGAAGCTGGAAACAATCCAGATGTCCCTCAACAGAAGAATGGATACAGAAAATGCGGTACATTTACATTATTGAATACTTCTCAGCTATTAAAAACAGTGACTTCACGAAATCGATAGGCAAATGGATGGAAGTAGAAAATCTCTTGCTGAGTGAGGTAACCCAGACACAAAGAACATACATGGTATGTACTTACCGATACATGGATATTAGCCCAAAAGCTCAGAATACCCAGAATACAACCCACAAACCATATGGAGCTTAAGAAGAAGGAAGACCAAAGGGTAGATGCTTCAATCCTACATTGTAAAGGGAACAATACAATCACAGAAGGTAGAAGGAGGGAGAGACCTTAGAGGAAAAAGTGACACAGGATTTGGTACTGAAAGGGACGAGAGAGACGTACAGAGGGTCAGGAAACTGAATAGAAACATGTAACAGAGGGAGGATAGGAACTGTGGGTAGTCACTATAAAGTCCCAGACTTCAGGGGGGCAGGAGGCTCCCAGGATCCCACAGCGATGACTTCAGTTGAAATACCCAACAAAGGGGAAATAGAACCTGTAGAGATCACCCCCAGTAGATAGGCACAGCCCTCAGTTTATGGATGGGGCCACCCACACATCTCAAAATTTTTAACCCAGAAATGTTACTATCCAAAGGAAAGACAGGGACAAAAATGGAACAGAGACTGAAGGAAAGACCATTCAGAGATTGCCCTACCTAGGGATCCATCCCATCTGCAGACACCAACCCCCCACACTATAGCTGATGCCAAGAAGTGCTTGCTGTCAGGAGCCTGATATAGCTGTTCCCTGAGAGGTTCCATCAGCACCTGACCAATACATGTGCAGATACTCACAGCCAAACATCAGACTGAGCCCGAGGATGCTAATGAAGGAGCTAAGGGAAGGACTAAAGGAGCTGAAGGGGATTGCAATCCAGCTAATTGGACCATCCAGAGCTCCCAGGGACTAAATTACCAACCAAAGAGTATACATGGAGGGACCCATGGCTCCAGATACATATGTAGCAGAGGATGGCCTTATCTGACATTAATGGGAGAGGAAACCCTTGGTCTTTTGGAGGCTTGATGCCCCAGCATAGGTAGATGTTAGAGTGGAAAGGTGGAAGTGGATGTGTTGGTAGAGTAGAACCCTCATAGAGGCAAAGGGAAGGAGGGAGAGGGGAGATGAGATGGGGTTTCTGGAAGGGAAACTGGGAAGGGGGATGTCATTTGAAATGTAAATGAATAAAATGATTTCTAAAATAATTAAAAATTACAATAAATCAAATGAACATAGATTATATAAATTTATAGAAATCGAAGCAGCAAGAAAGGGCCCAAATACATCTACATTTGGTCCTCTCCACATATATTACAATATTCAGTTCAGCATTTTTATAGGACTCCTGAATGTGTGAATGTGTAGGTCTCTGATGTTTGTGCTTTTTCTTGGGCTTCTTTTCCTGTGTTGTTTTGCCTTTTCTAGATTGGTGTGTTAGATTTTTGCTTAATGTTATATTCTATTTGGTTTTGATTTTACATAATCTGTGATTTTTTTAATGAAAGACAGAAAGGGAGTAGATCTGGATGGGGCCAGGGAGGAACTTGAAAGAGTAGAGGAAGGGAAACTGTAAAAGCATAATCTCCTTTCATATTTAAAGGAAGGGCTAGAATCCAATATACAGGATTGTTTTTCACAATTCTTTTACATTTACTGCCATTCAGAAGTAACACGGAAAATAAAACAACATACTACTAACATATTAATCACAGAAATGAAAGACAAACTAGCCAGTGCGGCTCTAGTTTAGGAAAGAACCTGCCATCACAGTAAGTACATGATATTGCATTAGCTTTAGCATGAGGTGTTTTCAAGTGAGCTAGTGAGCCAGAAAATATTAGAAAATATGCTTCCTTTTCAAGTTAAATCATTCCCCTTCCCCCTTCATTAATTTAAATGGTTTGCCTTGGCTTGTTCTTGGCAGTCTCCTGTGAATGTATGTGGTGAATAACCTTTCAATATAATTTATTGAAATATCTATTAATGTCAATCTTTACTACTGTGTGACAATCTCTGTCAAAATGACATGTGGTGAATAAAAAGAAGTTTCTCTTTTATAGAAACTCCTGACTAAAGGTATATTTGTCCTTTGATCTTCTATTTGATTATTCCTGTTAAACTTGAGTGCCTGAAAATGACAGGAAGCACAGGCCATTGGCTTGCATCTCAGTGGTAGGCAACACAACAGCTCAGACAAGATGTCATGATGCTGATATGAATCCTGATGAAATGATGGCTCAAACCTCCAAACATGTGCTTGCCTTTTCCTGATAAGATTGTCAAATTACCAATGTATTACTTGGATATTTGACAGAGCAAAGGAAAAAGATAACAAAATTTAGGTGTCAACTAAAACATTTTCCTTCCCTCAAAAATTTTAAGGGTTGCCTGAAGAGGATCAAACAGAAATTATTTTACTTCTAATTAGATATTATTTGAGAACTACAGAATCAAATCAAGCATAATCTATTTTATGTTACTTCATACTTGTAGGAATAAGGAATTGGCAGCAATGAAATTAGCAGAAAACTCCCTCAAAAATTCTAGAAGTAACTTGCCTCACAAAGTACTGCAAATAGCCTCTAATTTCACGTGTTTTGTCATTCAATAGAGTAGTAAAACATTAAACTTTCATGGGTATGTACAAATACATGAGATTCAAGTTATAATAAACTAACAGTTTGTATCTTCTCCCAGAGTTTGAGAACTTGTATGAAGTTAGTATTGTATTTGTTAATTGTATGTTACTGTGAAAAAATGCCATGACCAGGAACAACTTAATTAAGAAATTTTATTTGGGATTACAGTTCCAGAGGGAGAGTCTGTAATAGCAGAAAAATATGGCATGATACAAAAACAGAAGGCTAGGAATCACCTAACAATAACATATAAAAGCCTGAGACAGCAAACTAAAGTAACTCAGTGTTATAAGCTCTTAAAACCCATCATCGCTAGCTTATTCGTTCCTGCAATGACACTATTCAAATTATTCATAACCTCCCAAAAAAGAAGCAAAAACTGGAGACAAAATAATTAAATACATGAGCCATTGGGTGATACTTTTTGTTTATACTACCACAAGTATTCCAAAAAATACTTCCACATTGATCCTCTCCATTCTCTACCACATGTAATTATAGTAAGATGAGTTCTCATCAAACACTGAGTCTTTTATCCAGAGACCAGACTTGACTTCACTCTCATGGACATACTTCAGTTGCACATAAACTACCTAATATATGATGTTTCGTTACAGCAATTGGGACTTACTAAGATATTAAACTAAATAGTTATCATTAATTAAATTGATTTAAATACAATTTGTCCTCTGAACCAGTCCCCTAGTTTCATCCTCAGCAATGTAGCAGACCACTTGGTGTGGCCTCTCTTTCTTCATTTCCTTCATTGCCAGGGGACTAAGCAAATTCTGCCAGCACACCAAAAACAGTTTCTTCCCTTCACTTACTTTTCTCTGTCCAGTGGACCTACTAAGCACCCCTTATAGTACATTTGCATTTCTTAGTGTTATATCACAATACCTAAAGACATACTTTATCCAGAAAACTCAGTGACCACACCAAGCAGGATCTCAGAACTTTCACCTACCACTTAAACCACAGCACCACACTCTCTTAAGAAGAGAGGTAAAAAGAAAGTAAAGAATTGAAGACCTACCCAAGAAACGCAAGCCAAGATAGGATTAAAATTATAGAGGGAATGAATGAATCCACTAAATAAATCTATGAAAACACAAATAAAAAGTGGTAGTAAATGAAGAAAACAGTTCAAGACTTGCCATTGGAAAAACAATCAATAAAGAACACCAAATCTGAGGGAATAAAGGAGATGAAAAACTTAGGAACTTGGACAGAAACTTCAGAGGCAAGCCTCAAAAATAGAATATGGTAGATGGAAGAGAGAGAGAGAGAGAGAGTCTTGGACATTAAAAACAAGAATCTTGTCTTTAATAGATACTTTGGTAAAAAAAAAAAATGAAAATTTCAATAAATCCAGGCACAATACACCATGGAGATCTAGGACAATATGGAAAAACAAAAACTATAATAGAAATAGAAGAAGAAGAGATCCAGGCATATGTCAAAGGCATAAAACATGTTTTCAATAAGACCATTGAAGAAAAATTTCCAAATCTAAAAAAGGAGATATTTATCAAGGTAAAGGAAGTATACAAGATACCAAATAGACTGTACCAGAAAAGTAATTCCTCATGGCACATAATAATCAAAACACTAAATGTTTATAACGAAGAAAGAATATTAAAAACTTACAAAGGAAAAGGACCAAATAATATATAATGAAAGACCTATGAGAATAAAACTTAACTTTTCAATGAAGATTCTAAAAGCCAAAAGGGTCTGGACAGATGTTCTACAAACTCTGAGAAGCCACAAATGTCAGCTCACACTACTATCTGAGCAAAACTTTTAATCACAACAGATGAAGATAGAAGTTCCACGGTAAAACCAAATGTAAGGAGTATCTAACAACAAATCCAGCACTACAGAAAATACTAGAATGAAACCTTCAACTGGAAGAGGCTAACCATTTGCAAAAATTATAAGAATAAAAAGTATCAGACCAGAAAATTAAAAGAGAAAAACAAACAATAAGCATCAAAATAAAGCAATCAATAAGCATGCTTACTGATGACTACCAACCTCGAAGACCTCAATTCTTCAACAATAAAGCACGAATTAACAGAGTAGATTTAAAAACATGATTCATCTTTCTGTAGCATCCAAGAAACACACCTATACTTTAAGTATAGACATCACTTCAGTGTAAAAGGGCAGAAAAATATATTTCAAGAGTATGAAGCTAAGAAGCAAGATGGTATAGACATGTTAGTATCTGCAAAATAGACTTCAATCCAAAACTAAGTAGAAGATAAGAGGAAGGGCATTACATACTGTTTAAAGAGAAAATCCAAGAGAACATTGAAATTCTTTAAAAAAATTCTATGAATCAAACAAAAGGACAACCAAGTTTATAAAAGAAACAATACTACACCATACATCACATATTGACCCTCACACTGTGATAATAGGTGACTTCAATAATCTGTGATTTTAGTCATATCATTCAGACCAAAACTAAACAAAAAAATTCTGGGGATAAATGACACCAGAAACTAATTAAATGTAACAGACATTTACAGAACATTTCACCCAAACACAAAATAATATATCTTATAATAGGCCATTCATGGGAATTTTCTCAAAACTGCCTGTATACTTTGACAAAAACAATCCTCAGTAAATATAAAAATATGAAATATCTCCATCCTATCTGTACATCATGAACTAAAGTAGGTACCAACAATAAGAAAAATTTACAAACTCAGGAAAACTGAATCACTCACTACTAAATAAAAATTGGGCCAAGAAACAAATAAACATTTTAAAAATAATTGAATGAAAATATGACATACACAAACTTATGGGACACAATGAAAGTGGTTAAATAGACAATTTCATACATTAAAAAATTGGCAATTTCCCTCTTTTAGTAACATAACAACATACCTGAATTCTCTAAAACATGAGAAGAAATAACATCAAAAACAGATGATAAGCAGTTTTCAACCCCAGGGCTGAAACCAACTGATTAGAAACAAACAAACAAATAAAAATTGTAACTAAAGCAATGAAACAAGAGTTGGTTCTTTGAGAAAATCAGTAAGATTGACAAACCTTTAGCCAAATCAATTAAAAGGAAAAAAAAGAAGACCATCCAGTTAACAAAATTAGAGAGGAAAAGGTAGATATAATAACAAACATCAGAAAATCCAGAGAAGCATAAGGACACATTGTAAAAGCCTGGGTCCACACACTTGGAAAAACTAAAAGAATGGATAATTTTCTTGACAAATATTTCTACCACAATTAAATCAAGATCAGAAAAACAAGTAAAGCAGACTTATAACCCTAGTGAAATAGAAGCAGCATTTGAAAGTCACTCAAACAAAAAGCAAACATCAGAAAAAAAGGAAGAGAAAGAGGGAAGAAAAGAAGAGAAAGAGAGAGAAAGAGAAGAGAAGAGAAGAAAGAGAAGAGAAGAGGAAATGAGAGAGGAAAGGAAGAGAAGAGAAGAGAAGAGAAGAAGAGGAAGAAGGGAGGAAGGAAGGAAGGAAGGAAGGAGGAAGGAAGGGAAGGGAAGGGAAGAGTAGAGAAGAGATGAGACGAGACAAGAGAAGACAGAGAAGACAGGAGAAGACAAGAGAAGACAAGAGGAGATTAGGTAGGAGTTTTAGCACAAAATTCTCTCAGACTTGTAAATATGAGTCAATATTCTTCAAATTATTCAACAAAATAGAGAAAAAAAAAGCAAAATTGCTCAATTTGTTTTTTGAGGTCAGAGTTACCCCAAAACCCAAACCACAAGAAGACCCTAAAAGGAAAGATAACTGCATACTTACTTCTCGTTTGAAGCTAAATACAAAAAAAAAAAAAAAGAAGAAAGAAAGAAAAAAGAAAAATAAAAACACCTCAATAAAATACTTGCAACCTAATAAAAAAAATGCATCAAAACAATCATCTACCATGATCACTTGTAGGCTTCATCCTAGAGCTTCAGGGCTAGTTTGACATGCATAAAGTCACAAATGTAATTTGCATAATGTATAAACAGACTAAGACACAAACACATTATCATCTCATTAGATATGCAAAGCACCTTTGACAAAAATCCTATACCCTTTCATTATGAAAGTCCTGAAGAGACAAGGGTAGAAGGCACATACCTCATCATAATAATGGCAGTTTTCAGTAAGCCTACAGCCAACATCAAGTTAAATGGAGGAAAATACAAAGCAATTCCATAAAAATCAGGAACAAGAAAAAGTAGTCTGTTCTTTTCATATCTATTCAGTATAGTACATGAAGTCTTATAACAATAAGAGACCTGATGGAAAACAAGGAAAATAAATTACAATGGAAGAGGTCAAAGGGTTTTTATTTACAGATGATATGATAGTATACAAGTAACCCTAAAATCCCACTAGGATCCTAAAGCTGATAAACACTTTCTGCAAGTAGCTGGACACATAATTACAAAAAATTCAGCAGTCCTCCTATATACAAATGACAAATGGACTAAGAAAAAAAAGGGAAATATCTTTTAACAGTAGCCTCAAATAATATACCTTCTAAACAAGCAAGTGGAAGTCCTGTATGTTAAAAAGTTTAAGGTATTGAAGAAACAATTTGAACAAGATATCAGAATATGGAAAGATCTCTTATGGTCATGGATCAGAAGAAATAATATAGTAAAAATAGCCTTCCTACCAAGGGCAACCTACAGATTCAGTGCAATCAATGTTAAAATACTAAACAATTCTTTACAGGTCTTGAAAGGACAATTTTCAGCCTCATATGGAAACACAAACACATACACACATCACACATACACACAAAACACAGGATAGCTAAAACAATTCAGAATAATAGAAACTGTGAAATTATCATTGTCCTTGATCTAAAATTATAGTACAAATAGCATGATATTGACACAAAACAGACACGTTTACTCAGCTGTTTCTGTTCTAGTTCAAGATATATATTTTATTAATTCATAACAATAAGTGATACATATTTGTCTTCATCTTGACTACAATTCACCAAAAATACATATTTAGCCATTAAATGTTATGCTTTGGCAATTAGAGTATTTTTACCTCATTATGTATAAGGTATTTGCTGTTCTGATAATAGTGTTTTCATTCAGTCAATATTTTAGATTACCATATGTTGCAGTAAATTTCCAACCCAAGAAGGCCCGCTCAATAAAAACACAACTCAAATGATATAAGTACAAACTGCATGCCTAGATTGGGCAGAATTATCACTACACTACTCTATTCCCCACCCATAAGATCCCTTATAACTTATGGTTTTTCCAGGCCACATGCTTCTCCTCCATTGTCCTTCCACCTTCCTCCTCATCTTCCTCCTCCTCTCCCCCGCAAAACACTTCACTCTACCTCCCCTTCTACTGCCCAATCATTGGCTCTAGTCTTTATTCTACAAATTAAGGTGGGCAGAAGGTTCACAAGTCACCTCTATACTGATTCACTCCTCATCTGCAGCCTCTCCCAGGAAAAAGGAATTAGCATCAAAATACAAGACCAGGGCTATCCATGACAACTACATAATATGAAAATGATTCAATAGTTTTCTACTTTGGTTTTGCTTCTCTTTCTCCCTTTCATCAGCTGATGAAATATCTAAAATTAAACATAATTTGATAAGACAGACATTTAGATTCTCTATATGCAAAAATTCATTTAATTCTACTAATAGACCAGGGAAGTAAATGGTTTTAGTCTGTTTCATGAATTTTTAGGCACTAAGATTATCATTACTTTTCTCAGACCACAGCTTTGAACGCAGACTACTGTCTCTTGACCTCTGTGACGTGTACCCTTTCACAGTATTCAGCACTGCAATTACACAGGTTCTCAGAAATAATGGTGGGGCTCTTGAGTGCTCTCTCCACTGATTATAAAATGAGAAAGGCCCATTTTTCCATTCCTTTCAATATTACAATCCCTTGGGCCTATTGTTTTTAATGTTCTTTTAACTAACAAAATCGTTTGTCACAAATAACAGGCTAAAGCAGCAAAACCTTTTCATTTACATAGAAGCCTCTTGAAAAGAATTACTTAGCTGAAATGAATACCTTAAATGGAATAAGTCAAATGGGTACTTTGAAAAGGATATTCTATACATGAAATCATTTGAGTAAACACATTATAATAACAAGTACTTACATCAGATTTATAATAGAAACAAAATGCACCTATCTTTCCAATTTAATCAAAGAATCATCAAGAAAATAATTATTGTTTCTGATCCTTTAGTAAAATCTCATGCATAATCTGGGCTTGTGCATATTTTGGCCCCAGCCATGTCTGTTTAAAGATGCTTAAGAAGTGCATGCTGACAAGAGCTTGATATAGGTGTGTCCTTAGAGGTCTGCCAAAGTTTGACATATCCAGAGGCAAAGGCTCAGAGCTAACCATTGAACCAATCAAGGGGTTCCCAATGGAGAATTTAGAGTGAAGACTGAAGGAGCTGAAAGGGTTTGTGGCCCCATGAGGAGAGCAACAATACCAACCAACCAGAGCTTCCAGGGTCTAAACTACCAGCCTGGGAGCACATAGGGAAGGATCCATGGCTCCATCTGTATATGTAAGGGAGGATGGCCCTGTCGGGCATAGGTGGGAGAGGAAATCTTTGGTCCCATGAAGGCTGGACACCGTGTGTGGGGGAATTCGAGGGTGGGGAGGTGGAAGGGGATGGTAGGTAGGGGCACATCCACAGAGAAGCAGGAGGATGGGGGATGGGATAGGAGGTTCCTGGGCTAGGGGGGCGGCATGGGGTAAGGGAATAACATCTGAAATGTAAATAAAATATCAATAAAAAATGAAAAAAAAAGTTGTGTCTATCTTAACAAAGTATGTAACTGAAGGCGGACCTTGCAGTAGTAGAGACTCATTTCACATTGAATTCAGTGTACATTTCCTGTTTATGGCTTATGATATGTGCTCTCAATTCTCAATTCCACCCCAGTCACCTGTAGGTTATCTGCTGTACCTAACATTATCCACCCTAGCCCTCTGGGATGCTAAGCTTAAATTAAAGCTTCCAGCTTTATGAGTTGCTTTAGTCATGCTGTTTTGTCACAGTAATAGAAAAGTAGCTAATACAACATTTAATTTAATCTAAATTGAGCTAGTACATATATAATCTCCAATACATCAATATGATTCTCACCCTTCCTAGGCACTCTTCTTGTATTTCATAATTACATATTTCTGTCAATCTTTGTCTATCATTTTTAAACTTTAATTCTAATAACATTCTCTTTGTTGACTTCCTGATTGTAGCAAGCCAAGTCATCAATCATTAACCACACCAGTTATAAATTATCTCTCAAAACACAGAGTTGCTAGATTATCATATATCTCAGAATGAAGTCCAAAGTCCTCACAATGAATAGAGCTTTATTCTAAGAGTCTCTTTTTAAAATATTTTACACCTACCTTCTAAGAGTACACCATAAGAAATCAAGGGGAAACTTTTCAGTACCTTGTTACAAACAGCAGTTTTCTGGGCTAGAATCAATGTAACACAAAACACAAAGGCAAATCTGATAAATAGAAATGATAAAATTAAAAATGGTGAAGATATCCAAAGTGGATGGTGCTTAAAAGAGAGGATAACTGAGACAAGTTTTAATTATAAAAAGAGTGTAGGAAAAATAGATATGTGGGTTGTTTTGTTTTGTTTTGTTGTTTGCTTTTTTGTGGCTTCATTGTTTTTTTTTCTTTCTTTTTTTTTTATTTACATTTCAGATGTGATCCCCTTCCCCATTTCTCTCCACCCTGGAACCCCTATCCCATCCCCCCTCCTGCTTCTATAAGGATGTGCCCCACCAACCCCCTCCCACATCCACCTCCCCATCCTCCAATTCCCCACACTGGGGCATCCAGCCTTCACAGGGGACCAAGGACCACCTCTCCCACCTGTACCCAACAAGGCCCTCCTCCACTACATATACAGCTGGAGCCATGGGTCCCTCCCTATGTGCACCCAGGCTGGTAGTTTAGACCCTAGGAGCTCTGGTTGGTTGATATTGTGGCTCTCCACATAGGGCCACAAACCCTTTCAGCTCCTTCAGTCTTCTTTCTTACTCCTCCATTGGGAACTCCATGATCAGTTCAATGGTTAGGTCTGAGCATCTGCCTATGTATATGTCAGGCTCTGGCAGAGCCTCTAAGGAGACAGCTATATCAGGCTCCTGTCAGCATGCACTTCCTGGCATAGGGATAGAAGAGGAGAGTGGGTTAAGGCATCCATGGTGGAATTATTTTTAATCCCTGAAGATGCTATGCTAAAGCTTACACAGCAATTAGATGGGATTTAAATTGACAGACTTTTTAGTAATAATGTTGTAGTTCTCATTCAACAAATTCTCCTTATGTAATAGACACTACATTTGTGGATATATATTAACAACGGGTAACCAGAAGCAACCTCTCATAGGAATAAAATATAAGAAAAGTCAATACAGTGAAGAGAAAGGCAATTTGAACCTCACAAAGTGAATTATTACCATGTGATCATTGAACTGTCAGTGTCGAGTTAAATCACTTGGTTAGAAGGATCACTGACAAATGAGTTTAGAAGAGTCTATGGGAGAGAAATGATCATCAGAAAAACTATAGGTGATATAGGAAAGAAGGGAATGGGCAAATTTATGTCAGATTGACTTGAATTGACCAATATAATCTCATAAGTGCACCATTATCCCACCATATATTGCATGTATTTTTGGACCACATTACAGGATACATTTAGATATATTATTCCTTAACCATTCTTGATACAGGTCTATATTACTATTTTCATTTTACAACCTAGAATATATTGTATAAGAATCAGCCTCCTTGGAGTCATATCTCACATAAGTGGTCAGACTAGTAGTTAAATTCAGGACTTCAAGTTCCAAATTGCAGCACAATTTTTATGATAGCCCAGAAATTTGAAGTGTAGTTAGACATAGCAAAATCAAGCTGCTTGAAGCCAAAGAAACAATCTTGAAATCTCTGAAGAGAAAAAATGACACATTATTACATAGACAAAAACAACATGAATATCATGATTGTCTCATCAGAAAATAGAGGTCAGAACCAGTAGAATAATAAAGAAATAATTATTTTAAAAGAAATATCACCCTCAAGTTCTACAGCTACTGAAAGTACTCTTTATTGTTTTTATTTTATATTATGTCAATATACAGAAAACAAAAGGAGTTTTCTTATAGCATGTCTGCTGTGTGTAAAATGTGACACAAAGGCTTTAGGTAAGAGGAAATGATGCCAGAGAGTAGCTTGCATCTTTAAATAATGAGTAAATTAGAAATGATAATTATCTAAGAAATTAACATAATTCTCTAATTGTATCAAATATGTTCAGGTATATGAAGTAAATGAGAACTTTCATTGCATATGCATCTAATATTTTTGACACCCGAAACAGGAAGGAAACTGAAACTTGAAAGATGTTTGTAAGGTTTCAAGTTGTCTACATTTAAAGAGAAGCTAAGTGGTATTAACTCCAGCTGAGTTGTAAAAGACTGTGAAGATAGAGACTGAATATTCAATGGAAAGGCAATAACCATTATATTTCACCTTAAGAACACATTTTATAAACAAAGTTCAGCTAGACTGAAACTAAATAAGATGAAGCAGACATACTATGCTAACAATAGGTATAAAAACATTTGAGTGAATCAAAGCATATTGAATAAAGGAAAACCTCAAATGTGGCCATTGACAAAAATATGACCTTGTAATTAAAAGTAACAATAACAGGTGAATAGATACAATAATTACAAATGTATTACTATCTGATAACAAAGTATTAAAAATTCAAAAATGAAGAAAGGTATTCAGAATTACAATAGGGGATTTAAAAATATTTTAGTTATTATTTCAAGTGTATGCATGTTTTGCTTGTGTGTATGTCTGTATTTCTGGTGCCTTCAGAGTCTGGAAGTATCATCAGATTCCCTAGAACTAAAGTTACAGATGATTGTGAGCCTTCACATGGGTGATGGGAACAGGATTCAAGTCTTCTGAAAGAGCAGCTGCTAGAAAACTGTCTTTATTTGTGTCTTACAGATTCACAATCAGAAAACATCTGTATTAATTAGCTTTCTCATTGCTGTGAATAAGTACTCTGACTAAAGCAACTTACACACAGGAGGGGAAGTCATAGTGGAGGAACCTGAGGCAACTGATCATGCTGTTTCCAGTCAGGAAGCAGAGAGTGATGAATGCTGTTGGTAAGGCTACTTCTTCTTTTTATGTAGTCATTCTTCTTTCAGGATAATAGGATAACTAGCAAAAACAAACAAACAAACCAAAACAAAATAAGTTAAAGAAGAGATAAATAGACTTTCCCATTTCCTAGTGGCACTTGAACAACACCATTCAATAACTACATACACCTACTTTCCCAGGGTGTCCTTCATGCCCATCAAGAAAGACCTCAGGCAGTAGCCCAGATTTTATTTTATCAGAATACAAAAAGTAAAATTTTATAGAGTATCTTTTCTGACAGCAAAGGAGTTACACTATAATTCCATATGACTAAAGAATGTAAGAAAATCCCTGCTAGATTTGAGACAGCATGTTCCTAAACAACTAAAAGATCAGAGATGACACAAGAGAAGTCAGGTGGTACTGTGCACCAAACAGAGGAACATGGATTTATTTACTCCAGCCTGCAAAAGAATATATGAAAGCTAAAGAGCAAAATTTATTTTGATGATAATGTATTTTAACTATGTAAGAAGAAATGTTGATATTTTAAAGGACTTCTGTTGACAAGGGAAAAAAACATTATAAGGCGCAAATACTAAGATCTGAGGATGTGTTCATATGTACATGCATGATGTAAATATATATAAGAAACCATGCTCTTTTTAATATCGTTTTATAAGAATTGCTTCTATATATGTTTGTATAATATATATCTAGATAACTCCATTATTAGAAACAGGACATGAACTTTTAAAAGTTTTAATTAATTTATAAATAAAAGAATGATAGCCCCATTCATAATAATGAAAATTTATTTTTTAAAACCAATGAATATGAAGGAGAAAAAACCTAAATGAAGAATGTGTTGTAAACTATTTAATCTTTCCTATAGTATTAAGCTCTTAAGCATTCTATACTTACTGTACCATAAAATTTACAAAATGACTTTATACTCAAGCTCAGATGATCCTGGTACCCCCATTTATACATTAATGTTGTGTACAAATAATGTGTGTACACACACTTAATGTCTTGCATGTTGTTTGCCATATTTGTGACTGTGTTGTAGAGAAGCTGTATTTTTTATAAAGCTTGATAATGTTCTTTAAAACAGTCACTAGTTATAATGATGTCAAAAATCAGAATTCTTAGTCTTTTCTCTATACATATTCAGTCTATTTAAATATACCCTATTTGTAAGTGGAAATCTGACACTCAGAAAAAAAGGAGTGGGAAGATGGAGAGAGAAAGAAAGGAGGAGGAAAGGGAGAAGGAGGGAAGGGAAGAGAGGAAGGGATGAAGATGGGAGAGAGGGGGGAGGGAAAAAGTTAAGAAGAAATTGCTTGAGCAAAGAAGGTTCATCCTTCTTAAAACACTTGAGTTTGCTGTAAGTATCTGCAACTCTCTCAATTAGCTGCAGTAGAGCCTCTCAGAAGTCATGCTAGGCCCCTGCCTGCAAGGACAACATTGCATCAGTAATAGGGTCAGGGTTTAGTGCCTACCCATGAGACGGATCCCAAGTTGGACCAGTCACTGGATGCCCTTTCCTTCTTGTTCCTGAATTTCCATGCATGTCCTTATGGATCTGGGTTTCCTTGGTCAGGATGATATTTTCTAGTTCCATCCATTTGCCTGAAAAATTCATGATGTCATCTATTTTAGTAGCTAAGTAGTATTCCACTGTGTAAATGAACATTTTCTGTACCCATTCATCGATTAAGAGACATCTTAGGCTAGAACAAAGAAGTAATTTCAGGCAGGAATATAAATCTTAGGCTAGAACAAAGAAGTAGGCTTCAGGCATGAAAATGGCTGTGGGCTAGGACAGGGAAGTAGGCTCAGATATTTTGGTCATCATGATAAGCCCTAAGAAACAGTGATCACATGAGTGATCTTGGGACTTCCTTTATTGCCTTGCTTGTTCTTTGACTATTTGTATTTATTGTCTTGCTTGCTCTTTGACTATTTGCATCTATTGTATTGCTAGTTCCTCTACCTAAAACTGACCTTAATACTTGCATGTATTTAAAATGGTATAAAAGTAGATTGGGAAAATAAAATAATAAAAAATTATAAAAAAGAAAAATAATGGACTTGAGAGAGGTGGGGGGGGGGAGATCTGGTTTGTTTCCAGCTTCTGGCAACTGTGAATAAGGCTGCTATGAACATAGTACAGTTATTTTGATACTGTGGTACATCTTTTGGGTATATCCTAGGAGTGGTATATCTGCGTCTTCAGGTAGAACTCCTTCCAACTTTCTGACGAACTGACAGATTGACTTCCAGAGTGGTTGTACCAGTTTGCAATTCCACCAGCAATGATGGAGTGTTCCTCTTTCTCCATATCCTTGCCAGTATCTGCTGTCACATGAATTGTTGATCTTAGCCATTCTGATTGTCGTAAGATGGAATCTCAGGGTCATTTTTATTTGGATTTCCCTTATGACTAAAGATGTTGAATATTTCTTTAAGTGCTTCTTGGCTATTCAAGATTCCTCTGTTGAGAACTCTGTTTAGCTCTGTATTCTATCTTTTAACTGAGTTATTTGATTTTTTGGAGTCTAACTTCTCGAGTTCCTTATATATGTTGGATATTAGACCTCTATTGGATGTAGGGTTAGGGAAGATCTTTTCCCAATCTATAGGACTGAGATCAGGAACCCTTATGGAACAGTTAGGGGAGGACAGAAGGAACTGATAGGGAAGGCAACCCTATAGGAAGAACAACAGTATCAACTATTCCAGACTCCTCTAAAATCCCAGAAACTAAGTCACCAACCAAAATGTATAAATGGACAGGTCTGTGGCCCCTAGCACATATATAAAGAGGACTACTTTGTCTGGCCTCAGTGGAAGAGGATGTGCCTAATCCTGCAGAAACTTGATGCCTTAGGAAAGGGGGATGTGGGGGGTAGTGGGGGTGGTAAGGAAGGTTGTAGAGGGGAGCACATTTTCAGAGGAAATGGGGAGGAAGGCTGGGGTGAAGAACTCTGGGAGGGGAACCAGGAAGGGGGATAACATTTGGAACACATTTATAAAATAATTTAATAATAAAAAAGACACTAGAATTTACAATGTTTTAAATTATTTCTTAAGGTGTTGTGTATAGATACTTGTTCTACATTTAACTATGAAATCATATCAATAATATACAACAAAATTTCATTTAAAAGTTTCTCTTGTTTATTTATTACCAACACTAAAAACATTTTTGTTTAATTTCTATAATAAGAGATTTAATTTGATTTAGTTGTTTTCTATTTTTCTTCTGAGACCTCTTTATCTTTGAATTCTTCCCACTCCAGTAAAATCACATTAAAATATTTATGTTAGTTCTTGGGTCAGCTGAGAGTGTTTTGTAGGATTGTACCTATCATTAAGGAAAGCGATATATGAACTAGTCATGGAAAACAATTATTTAACAGATAATTATCTTCATTAAGAAGTCATTTTGCACTTTAGACTTATATTACTTCTTTGTGTGCCCCACCATCTTATTGAATTTAAAGAATTGGTAGATAACAATATTCCGTTCCCCGACATACTTTGAGGAAATCTTCCACTTGAAAATCTAATTAGTCCTTTACCTAAAAGTGGACACTTGTTCCTTACACACAAAACTGTATTGGGGAGATTCAAGGAGGTCCTTCTGTAAAGTTGGTGGGTGTCCTGGTATTTGCATTTAGTTTGCTAATGACAACTAAAATTTAATTATGAATTCTTTCTCACTGTGCTAAATTAATAATAACATTACTAATAAAGGAACATGAAATGGTGTTCTAACATGTTAAACAAATTCTTTCCTTCAAAAATGCATAGAATGCTATTGCATATCTGTCTCATATGTGCTTATCCCTCGTTTATAGACTATATTTTCTCTAACCCAACAACAGTTTCTCTTTCATATCAACCTTTGGATTTTCATTTAACCTTTTCACAATCAAATTAAGAGATCTTTATTGTACGACTTCTTATTGTGCCTCAATGTAAGGAACCATTTTACAAAGACAAGCCCAGGTTGAGGAATTCTGCAGTTGAGGTAGATATGAAATAAAAGGAAATTCGAGCATAGTGCATTAACAGCCGAAGTTGTCAAGGACTTGAGATGTTTATGAGTGGAGAATCCAGCAAAATACTGGTTTTTTTATGGAAACATGATTTCATGGGGTTCAGACTGATTACATAATTACTAACATGTCCTTTTTATGTGGAATCCAGTGCCTCCTACATGCTAGGTAAGCACTCAACAAACACATCTATTTTCTCAGTCTGTAACATCTTTTATTGAGGGTAAAAAAGAAAGACATGATGACAACTAAGGCTAAGTTTTCCATTTGAAACTGTACTGAAATATTTAGGACTGAATATTTGAAAAGATAAATGATAGAATATCTTTAAAAATATAAATGCAGTTATCATTTTTGTATATAATGTCAAATTTATATAAACAGTATTTGTAATTTGATTTCGGGACTTGATTCTGAGACTATTTTCCATGAAGAAAATTAGCTAGTGCATATCTAGTATACTACAGCTTTCTTAATTGATGGGTGTTTTACTGTGTGAACTCAAGTCCTTGAGCCATAGTGTCTCCACAGAGGTACACACAGGCTCCTGGCTGGATAAAAAACTGCTCTGACATGTATTCCCTCTGGCCCTCTTGAAATAAATAGTTGTTTCCACAATGTCGATGGAGTAAACCTTTTCACTATATATACTAAGGTATTCTTTCAAATTGGTATATGCTCAAAAACTGACTGACTGTTATAGAGTAGCTATAAACAACTTACAACCAAGATACATGCTATCTTCAGTTTCTATTAAAATGACAAAGTTTCACACTTGGTTTTAGATAAATGAGATGGTGCTAAAGTTCAAGATATCAGTTGTGCATTTTAAACATCTGTGACAATCTGATGTCAGAAAAATGATTGCAATAAGATATCAATTGGCTGGGTGCTTCAGCATAATGAGTCAAGTGTTTTCCAGAAAGCCTGGGGAAAACAGGGGTCAAGTGTGAAAGGCTGATAATGAGAAAGTGAAATAGTCAGTCCTTATTGGATTCATTATCTAGATACCAAACCTCCTGTGAAAAGCCCTATTAGCAATCAATGAATATTGGCCTTTTCCCTACAAATCTGTCTTCTGAGAACAAGTCTAGGTGTCTCAATTTGAGATGATGAAAAAAAGCAAATAGAAAGGAAAAGAATTATCAAAAGCAGAAAACAAGATGAAGTTCTCGTATATCTGTATATGAAAGTTTACACACTTTTTAGTTATCTCAGAAATCTGGACATATATGAAGATAAGAATGGTTAATCTGTCTGTAGAGCTACCCTGCTATGATTCCCTTTGTGATACACACACACACACACACCACACACACACACACACACACACACACAGACAGACAGACAGACACACAAACACATTTTCTCTTTATTAAAGATAGTTTTTTACTCACAGAATATATCCTGATTACAATCTCTCCTCCCTCTACTTCCTCCCAGTTCCTTCCCATCTCCTCTCTGAAATACATTAACACTTGTCTGTTATTAGGGGAAAAATTGATTCTAAGGGATAATAAGATAATAGACGGAGGGAAAGGTAGTCCAAGTTGGGATCCTTTTCAAGGGAAGGCTCCAAGTCCTGACACTATTACTGATGCTATGGTGTGCTTCAGACAGGAGCCTAGCATGGCTGTCCTCTAAGAGTCCCAACAAGTCCTGACTGAGACAAACACAGATACTTACACCCAACCAATGGACAGCAGCTAGGGACTCCTGTGGTTGAATTAGGGAAAGGCTGGAAGAAGCAGAGGAGAAGGGCGACCACATAGGAAGACAAGCAGTCTCAACTAACATGGACCCCTGATATTTCTCAGACACTGACGACCAACCAAGCAGCATACAGGAGCTAGTCTGAGGCACATATACAACATATGCCTGGTCTGGCCTCAGTGAAAGAAGATACAACTAACCTTTAAGAGACTTGAGGCCCCAGGAAGAAGGGAGGTCTGGGGGTGGGGAGTATGGGTGGGAACATTCTTTTGGAGACAGGAGTAGGATGGGAGAGGAAGAGAAGAGGAAATGTAAGAGGGAAGACAGGGAGGAGGATAACAACCAGGCTGTAAAAAAAATAAAAGTAATATATACATGTATATATGACAAAAATAAGATGTTGGGATTGAACAAAGCAAACAACTAGAAGGAAAAGAGCAAGTAGAATGCATAGGAAACAGAATTTATTCACATTCATAGGTATTCCATAATACGCTAAACAGTAAGGTATAATATATAAGCAAAGCACCTGTAGGGTAAAGCTGAAATAAAATACACAATTAATAAAAAAGGAGAAAATAAGAGATAAAGTTGAATAATAGGGAAAGAGGATTGGAGGTGGGGGGATAGTGGAACCTGATCTGGTATTGTGTAAGGGAGAAGGACTGAAGCCTAAAGGCCCGCAGAAAGAGTGGAAACAGGCAACCTAGGGAGGTAGGAGGTTGTGGGGACCCTCCAGAGTACACCAAAGACCTGGGAGGTGAGAGACTCTCAGGACACAAAGGGAGACATTTTAGATGAAATGCCTATCAGTGGAGGAAGAGAATTTGTAGAGCTCACCTCTAGCAGAAAGACAGAGCATCAAAAAAGGGAGGGGGTTGCTATTCCACAGTCAAAACTCTGACCTATAATTGTTCCTGTCTGAAAGAACTGCAGGAATGGAAATGGAGAGGGCCCTAAGGAAAAGAAGGTCCAGGAACAGGCCCAAAGTGGAATCGAGCACAAGGGGAGAACCCGAGGTCTGATACTATTACTAAGTTATAGAGCATTCACAAAAAGAAACCTATCATGACTACCCTCTAAAAGACCCAACGAGCAGCTGAGTCAGATGCAGATATTTGCACCAACAATGGACAGAAGCTGTTGACCCCTGTGGTAGAAAGTCTTTTCCTGTGCCGATAAGTTCAAGGTCATTACTCATTTTCTCTTCCATCATATTCAGTGTATGTGGTCTTTATTTGAGGCATTTTATCTATTTGGCCTTCAATTTTGTACAGGGCGATTAAGTTTGGATCTATCTTGATTCTTCTATATGAAGATATGTAGTTTGACCAGAATCATTTGTTAAAGAGACTGGTTTTTCCCAGTAGCTATTTCTGGTTTATTATCATAATTAGATGTCCATAGATGTGTAGATTTATATCTTGGATTCAATTCTATTGATAACTCTGTCTGTTTTTGTGCCATACCTTGCTGGTTTTTAGTATTATAGCTTTGTAATACAACTTGAAATTGGGAATGATGTTACAGAACAATTCTTTTACTGATCAGGATTATTTTAAATGTCCTTGGTATTTTGTGATTCCATATGAAGTTGAAAATTATCCCTTCAAGATCTGTGAAGAATAGTGTTGAAATTTTAATGGGGATTACATTGAATCTGTAGATTGCTTTTTATAGGATGGCCATTTTTACTATATTAAACCTACCAAATCATGAGAGATTCTTTCCATTTTATGATATCTTCTTCAATGACTTAAAGATTTTATCATAAAATTCTTCATTTGCTGAATTAGAGTTACACCAATATATTTTATGTTGTTTGTGGCAACTGTTTCTCTGATTTCTTTCTCCATACATTGGTGAGGAATCCCATAAAAATACTAAGCCAAAAAAACCCATAATATATACAGAAAATCTGGTGGAAAACCTGTGTATCCCTGCTTGTTGTTTCAGGCTATGAGTTTATATGAGTCTTGCTTAGTTAATTCAGAAGATCTTGTTATCCTGATGAGTTCGAGTCCCTCTGACTCCTACACTCTCTCTGTTTTCATTTCTGTGTTTCCTTGAGCTCTAAGGGGAAGGATTTGATGGAGATATCCTATTTAGTATTGTGAGTTTTAAGGCATCTCTCTCTCTCTCTCTGTAATGTCTGCGTATGCATCTCTGCTTCTGTTCCTGTCTGACGATGACTTAATAAGGCACTGATCCATGAATTTATCAGGATATCATTACAAATCATTTTATTGATACTTTTTAAAGACCAGTAGTATTTGGTTTTCCCTACATCTCTACACTATCTAGTCTCTGGTTCTTGGTCAACCAAACAGTATCTGGTATGGGTTCTGTCCTGTGGAGTGGACCTTTGTGATGGTTTGAATATGCTTGGGCCAAGGAGCAGCACTATTAGGAAGTTAGTCTTCTTGAAGTAAGTGTTGCCTTGTTGTAGGAAGTGTGTCATCATGGTCATGGGCTTTAATACCCTCATCCTAGATCCCTTGACACCAGTCATCTCCTGTTTGCCTCATCAGACAAGATGTAGAACTCTCAGCTCCTCCTACACTATGCGTGTCTACCTAGATGCTGTCCTACTCCTGCCTTGATGACAATGGCAGAACCTCTGAACCCATAAGCCAGCCCCAATTAAATAAAGAGTTGCCTTGATCATGGTATGTGACCATAGCAGTAAAACCAAAGAAAGGACTAAATCAAAGAAAACATTTGTTGGCAGCTTCCACAGGTTCTAGGCCACCATTGTTTAGTTTATCTTGCAGAAATTAAAGACTGCAAGTCAAAATTCTTGTGGTTGGGTATGTGTTTACTTTTTTTCTTTGGTAGCCTGAAGAGTATCTTCCCACTGCAAAAACACTAGAATATATAAATGAGGGCTCCATGTAGGCATCAGCTCAACAAGTTCAATGAGTTATATGGATGTTGTTCTCAGCAATGGTGTTCAGCTGTTAGTTTGTGGAGAGCAATCCTATTGTCTTAGCAATAACCTGGGTTGTTGGGATATTTCCATGGGACTCTACCCACTTGGCCAATAACTCAATTGAATGTAACTCTGTTCCTCTACTGACTTTTTGGTAAGAGATATCTGTTGGACCCAGATCTCCATTATAAGGAGACCTCATTTTGGTTGCCTAATATATTTTTTGTACATGCCCCCTGCACTAGATTTTCAATCATCCCTCAAATGTTCCACAATTCCAGCTGTTTCCCCCACATTGTCTCCTTCAACAATATCTATAATCCTTTCCAACTAATCACCCATTTTTGGGCCACAAACAAACCCCGTCTACCCTTAAAATTTAGTATATTCCCCACACCCAGGAAGATTCATGTGTATCCCTTCCCTTGTCCCTTTTTCTATACATACCCTTTCTAGTTCTATAGATTATAGCTTTTTTTATCATTTATTTAATGGCTAATATCAATATATAAATGAATTTATTTTGCTGAATCTAGGTTACTGCTAGAGTTTGGGAATTGCTGAACAACACACTCAAACACTAATCTCATTCAAATAAGGATGATTTACTGAATGCCTCTTCCCAAGACTGATCAGTCAGGGCCACATTCCAGACTTAGGAATTCAACTCTGAACTTGAGTTAAGATCCTACAGGGCAGTTCTGACAAGAATACTACCTTAGACAGGCTCAGTATGGTTTATGCAATAAAAAGGGGGAGATTTGGAGAGCTTTCAGGGCTGCTTGGAAGGAATCTGATATTGGTGAAGGACAAGGAAATAAACTGCAGGCAGGTATCTGGCATTAGGCTAGAACAAAGAAGTAATTTCAGGCAGGAATCTAAATCCTAGGCTAGAACAAAGAACTAATTTCAGGCAAGAATCTAAATCTTAGGCTAGAACAAAGTAGTAATTACAGGCAGGAATCTAAATCTATTCTAGAACAAAGAAGTGGGCTTCAGGCATGAAAATGACTTTGGGCTAGAACAGGGAAGTAGGCTCTGATATTTTGGTCATCTTGATAAGCCCTTAGAAATAGTGATCGTGGAAATGATCATGGCACTCTGTTTATTGTCCTTCTTGTCCTTTTGACTATCTGGGCTTATTGTCTTGATTGTTCCTTGACTATTTGTATGTATTGTATTGTTAGTTCCTCAACCTAGAACTGACTTTATATACTTGCATGTAAATTAAACGGTATAAAAGCAAAAAAGGAGGAGTCTGGATGGGGTAGGGGGTTAATGGGGTGGGGGAATGGAGAAAGGAGATAACATCTGAAATGTAAATAAATAAAATATCAAATAAAAAATAAACAAACAAAAAAACTAACACAATCTCAAACAAATAACCTAATGCTGCATCCTAAGGTCTTAGAAAAACTAAGCAAGCTGCCACCCACTACAAGCAGTGTATGGCAAGAAATAATTTAGATTGGGGCAGAAAGAAATATAATAGAGACTAAATAAATAATTTTGTCTTTAGGCAAAAACCAAAAAAATCCTACAGGGCTTTTAAACCTAAAATCTACAAACATCTGTGTCAAGTTATTGTACCAACCAGGATTTAGGGATAAAGGATTTCCTTAGGATCATGTATTTGTTGTACATTTGTCCTGCTTCCATTCATTGTGATACTCAACTCTGTCATGGGACTTGCCTTGTCTAACATTTATATCTTAACTTGTCAACCAGGATGTCAGTTACCCGCAACATAGTACATCTCTCTTTCTGCCAAGTAGGATGTTAGTGCCCAGGGAAGTATTGGAAACTTAAACTTTACTAAATACCTACTCAAAATGTAAGTCTTATTCCAAGTAGCTTCTTTTATTGGCACAGCTGTTTCTCTTATTTTGTGGCCAAAGCTTACTGTGGGTAACTATATAATGCAGTTCTACTGACTTCTATTGTGATTGGTTTCCACAAAGACAGACATATCAGAGTTGTAATCAACTTAGGCATGAGAAAGTTTCCTAGTAACAGCAGAAGTATCATATGAGAAAATTTCATTATAATATTAGTAATAGCACAAAATGACAAGCTAGCAAGGTAACAGTTACGGAGGTCTTAACATTCTATCTAGGTCTAACATTACATCTAGGCTTTAATATTTACTTAAGCCTTCACAGTTATCTCACTCAGGATAATTTTTTCTAATTCAACTCATTTCCCTGAAAATTTCGCAATGCTATTATTAACAGCCAAATAGAACTCCATTGTATAAAGTAGACCGCATTTTCTTTATCTATTCTTCTATTGAATCTAGGATATCTAGTTTGTTTCCAATTTCTAGTTATTATGAATACATTCACTATGAATATGATTGACCAACTGTCCTTATGGTAAAATGTAACATCTTTTGGGTATATTCACAAGAGTGGTTTAGTTAGGTCTTGAGGTAGATTGATTCCCAGTTTTCTGAGAAACTTCCAAATTGATTTTCATACTGGTAATACAAATTTGCACTCCCACCAGCAACTGGATCATTGTTCCCTTTATTCTATATCCTCACTAGAATTAACTGTCACTTATGTTTTTTATCTTACCATTCTGACAGGTGTCAGATGAATTTTCAAAATAATTTTGTCTTGAATTTTTCGGTAGACTAATGATTCTGTGATTGCCAACTTGACTCTATCTGAAATGAACTATAGTTCTGAAATGGAGGGCAAATCTTGAGGCTGGAAGACACAAGATTTTCATCTACATCTTGAGGTACATCTTTAATCTGGGCTATATTTTCTGCTAGAGGCTTACATAAGGATAATGGGATTAGGAGGGGTTCTTTACCTGCTTGCACTTGCCATCACATCTATTGAAGCTTACTTCTTCAGGATTCCAACATGTACAAGAGACAAGCTGAAATGCCAGATTCTTAGGAATGAGTAACTACTAATTTTTTAAGTGTTCTATTCACCACTAGACATTGTTGAATTTGTTGGACTGCATCCTATCAATCATTCCAATAAATTTCCTTTACATATAAATTCATTGCATAAGTTCTGGGACTCGAGAAATTGCTAAGACAGAAGTTGCATATTTCTTTTTCTTAGCTACATGAGTTTCCTCATTTGAGGATTGTATATTTAATGTATACACCATTTTTAACTGGATTATTTTTGTTTATTTGATAGCTAGTTTCTTGGGTTCTTTATATATTTTTGATATTAGTCCTCCTTTTCTTATTTATTTTTTTAAGTATCTTTAATCTTTTTTTTACAGTTCAGTCATTATTCCCCTCCTGATCCACCCTTTGACAATTCCTAATTCCATTTCTTCTTCTCCATTTCCAAGAGGATGTCCTCCTACAATCCTGCCAGGCCTCCCTATTCCCTGGAGGCTCAAGTCTTTTGAGGGTTAGCAGTCCTCTCTTATGTATGGGTCAGCAGCCTCGAACCACCTAGTACATGCAGCCAGTTGGTAGCTCAGTATCTTGAAGATCATGGGGGTCTAGGTTAGTTGAGACTGCTGGTCCTCCTATGGGGTTGCCCTTCTCCTTAGCTTCTTTCAGTCTTTCCCTAATTCAACCAAATGGGTTCCCAGCTTCTGTCCATTGGTTGGGTGTAAGCATCTGTATCTGTCTTGGTCAGCTGCTTCTTGGGCCTCTCTGAGGACAGCCATGCTAGGCTCCTGTCTGTAAGTACACCATAGCTTCAGTAATATTGTCAGACCTTGATGCCTCCTCTTGAGATGGATCCCAAGTAGGACTGGTCATTGGACCTCCTTTCCCTCAGTCTCTTCTCCATTTTTGTCCCTGAAATTCTTTTAGACAAGATCAATTCAAAGGTTTTGACTGTGGAATGGCAATCCCATCCCTCTACTTGATGCTCTGTCTTTCTCCTGAGGTAGACTCTACAAGTTCCCTTTTCCCACTCTTGTGCATTTCATCTAAGGTCCCTCCCTTTGAGTCCTAACAGTCTTTAATCTCCCAAGTCTCTGGTACCTTCTAGAGATTCTCTCCGTACAACCACCCCTGAGATTGCATATTTCTATTCATTCTGTTGGCCCTCAGGGCTTCATTCCTCCTCCCTCACCTCAGATGTTAAAATTTATTTATTTATTTATTTATTTTTATTTATTTCTTTATTTATTTTACATTCTGTAGGCTGCCACCTTTTCTGACTGATATGTTTGTGTCCTTTGCCTTACAAATCTTCTCATTTTCATGAGGTCTTTTTATTATTTATTGATTTTAGTGTCTTATTTAGTTTTTTAAATATCTTTAATCTCTTTTTACCATTCAGTCATTATCTCCCTCATAGTCCAGCCTCTGACAGTTCCTCATCCCATTTCCCTTCCCCGTTTCCAAGAGGATGTTCTCCCACAACCGTGACAGGCCTCCCACTTCCTGGAGCTCCACTCAAGTTCTGTTCAGGAACTCTTCTCTCACGTCATTGAGTTCAAAGATATTAACCCCTTTGTTCTTACATCAGATTCAGTATGTCTAGTTTTATTTTGAGGTCTTTGAATGATTTTTGATTTGAATTTTGTGCAGGGTGATAAGTTTGAATCTATTTTGATTATTTACATGCAGATATGGAGTTTGATCAGTACCATTTTCTTAAAATGCTGTCTTTATTCCACTATGTATTTCGGCTTATTTCTCAAAAACCAAGTGTCCATAGATATAGACAAACTGAAATAGCCAGCTTCTTGGGAATGAGCAACTACTATATGTGTCCATAGGTATGTGTTTTTACATCTGGGGCTTCGATCTGATTCTATTGACCATTGTGTTTGTTTTTGTGCCAATACCATTCTGGTTTTACTACTATAGCTCTGTAGTACAGTTGGGAATGGTAAGATTTCTAGAAGTTCTTTCATTGTTCAGGAGAGTTTTAGCTATCCTGGGTTTTCTATGCTTCAATATGAAGCTGAAAAGTGTTGTAATTTTAATGGGAATTACATTAGATCTGTAGATTGCTTTTGGTGGGATGGTCATTTTTACTGTATTAATCCTAGTGATCCATGAGCATGAAAGATCTTTCCATCTTCTGATATTTTCTTCAAAGACTTAAATTTTTCTTATGCAAGTGTCTTAGTTAGGGTATACATTGCTGTGAAGAGACACTGTGACTAAAGCAACTCTTATAAAGGACAATATCTAATAGGGGTAAGCTTATGGGTTCATAGGTTAAGTCCATTATCATCAGGCGGGGAGGAGGAGGGCAAGGCAGTGTCTAGGCAGACATAGCGTGGTGGTAAAGGAGCTAAGAGTTCTACATCTTGCTCTGAAGGCAAATAGAAGAAGACTGGCTTCCAGACAGCTAGAACAAGGGTTTTAAAACCCACGCCACAGTGACACACTTCCTCCAACAAAGCCATACCTACTTCAGGAAGGCCACTCCTCCTAATAGTGCCGTTACCCTGGCCAAGCATATTCTAACCACCACAACAAGCTTTTCACTTGCTTGGTTAGAGTTACTACAATGTATTTCATATTATTTGAGTTCACTTGAAAAAGTATTATTTCTTTGACTTCTTTCTCAGTCCATTTATGATTTATATTTTGGATGGTTACTGATTCTCATGAGTTAGTCTTGTACTCAACTATTTTGCTAAAATTGTCTGTGAACTCTATCAGATCCCTGCAGAATGTTTAGGGTTGTTTATATATACTATCATACCATCTGCAAATACAGCTACTTTGACTTGTTCTATTTCATTTTGTATAACTTGAATCTCCTAACATTGTCTTACTGCTTTAGCTAAGACTTTAAATATGTAGTGAATAGATACAGAAAGAGTGGGCAACTTTGACTTGTTCCTGATTTTAGTGGAATTGCTTTGAGTTTCTCTCCATTTAATTTAATGTTAGTTAAATTAAATAGTCTTGCTGTAAATTGCCTTTATTTATTTTTTCCTTTTATATTGGCTATTTTATTTATTTACATTTTTTTTTAATTTTTATTTTTAATTTTTTTTCAACAAATCAAAAAAATTTAAAAAGCATTCAAACAGAATAAAATGAAAAGAAACAAACAAGCAAAATACCAAGGGTCAGATATACTTATACAAGAATTCTATAGAGCCTTTAAACAAGCAATACTTTTTGAGTTATGTTTAAAAAAATTCAGAACCACAATAAGCTCCTTCACAAAGCAAATAATATTGAAATAGTGAAATCAAGTGTAAACCCAACAAAAATATATAAATTATAGTCCAGTATCCCTCATGAGTATACATACGAAAATTCTCAATGAAGTAGTTGCAAACTGAATGCAAGAGATATACAAAAATAATATTCCATGAATAACTGAATAACTGGTTTTTTTTGTTTTGTTTTGTTTTGTTTTTTTGTTTTTTTTTTTTTTTTGTTTTTTTTTTTTAGAAGACCATACTCCATATACAGGCTGCATGTTTTGGGATAGCCCCACTCCAGATGTTTGAGACCTACATGAAAACCAAGCTGCACATTTACAACATATGTGCAGGGAGGCCTAGGTCCAGCCCATGGAGGTAGACCAAAGTGAGGGTGCTTTTGTCCTTTTTAGAATGAGTATCAAAAGATTCAACCAGAGCTCCCAGGATCTAAACCTCCAGCCTGAGAACAGACAGGGGCAAGCTGTTCTCTGAGAGGCTCTAACCAGCAGCTGACTGAGACAGATACAGACATCCAGAGCCAAACAGTGGATGGAGCTTGAGGACTCTTAAAGAAGAATAGGGGGAGGATTGTGGGCCCTAAGGAGATAGGAACTGCACAGGAAGATCAATAGAGTAAACGAACCTGAACCCTTGGAGCTCTCAGAGACTGAATCACCAACCGTGGAGCATACCTAGTCTACACAGATTTATTTACATTTCAAATGTTATCCCCTTCCTAGTGTTCCCTCCACAAGCCCCCTAACCCTTCCCTCCTCCCCCTGACATTTGAGAGTGTTCCCCCACTTGCCTACCCATTCCTGCCTTAGCGGCCTAGCTTTTCCCTAACCTGGGTCATCAAGCCTCCACTGGACGAAGGGACTCCCTTTCAAATGATGCCAGATAAGACAGTCCTCTGCTACATATCCAGCAGGAGCCATGGGTACTGCCATTGTATTCTTTGGTTGGTGGTTTAGCCCCTGGGAGCTTTGGTGTGTCTTTGGTTGATATTGTTTTTTCTGTGAGGTTGCAAATCCCTTCAGCTCCTACAATCCTTACCCTTAACTTCCCCATTGGGGCCCCCATGCTCAGTCCAATGTTTGACTGTGTATATTTGCCATTTGTATCCGTCAGGATGTGGCAGAGCCTCTCAGGAGACAGCTGTATTTTGACATACTTAATAATGTCTGGGTTTGATGTCTGCATGTGGGATAGATCCCCAGGTGTGGCAATCTGTGGATGGCCTTTCCTTCAGTCTCTGCCACTCTTTACAACTGTATTTCCTTTAGACAGGAGCAATTCTGGGTTAAAATTTTGGAGATGGGTGGGGGCTCCATCCCTTAACTGGGGGCCATGTCTAACCTCTAGATATGGTAAATTGTCTTTATTATGTTTAGGCATGTTACTGGTATCCCCAGTCTCTCAAGGAAATGTGCTGGATTTTGTCAAAAAATTTTTTTTCCTGCATCCAATTAGATGATTATGTGGGGTTTTGTTCTTTCAGTTCATTTACATGATATATTTCAATTATTGTTTTTCATGTTTTAAATCATCATTGCTTTCCGGGATAAAGCCTACTCAATAATGGTGGATGGTCTTTTTGATATGTTCTTAGATTTGCTTTGCAATTATGTTTTGAGTATTTTTGCATATATGTTCATAACTGAAACTGGACTATACTTCTCTTTGTTATAAAATGAAATGGGCAATGTTTCTTCTTTTTCTACTATTTTGAACTAATTAGAGAAGTATTGACGTTAACACTTCTTTGAAAGGATGGTGGAATTCTGTGCTAAAACCATCTAGCCCTGGGATTTTTTCTCTTTGAAGACTTTCAATTACTGTTTCTATTTAACTAGGGGTTATAAGTCTATTTAATTTGTATGTCTGATCTTGATTTAACATTGGTACATGGTACATATCATTTCTTTTAGATTTTTCCAATAGGTGGTTGTACTTAAAAAAAAAAAAAAACTTCATATTTATGATTCTGGGATTTCCTCAGTGTTTATTGTTATATTACCTTTTTTGTTTCTGATTTTGTTATTTGGGATATCCTCTATCCACTTTTTAGTTAGTTTGATTATGGGATCTTCTATCTTGTTGATTTTCCAAAAGAACCAACTCTTTGTTTCACTCAAATTTTGTATTGTTCTGTTTGTTTCTATTTCATTGATTTCAGTCTTCAGTTTGATTGTTTTTTTCTTCTGCTACTCCTCTTGCATATGACTATTTCATTTTATTCTAGAATTCTCAGATGTGCTGTTCTTAGTACAAAATCTCTCCAGTTTGTTGTTGTTGTTTTGTTTTGTCATTTTTTGTTTGTTTTTAATGTAGACTCTTAGTGCTGCAAACTTGCTGCTTAGAACTTTTTTCATTGTGTTCCATGAGTTTAAATATGCTGTGTATTCATTTTTATTGAATCCTAGAAAGACTTTAATTTAGTTCTTTATTTCTGTCTTGACCTATTTTTCATTCAGTGACTAGTTGTTATAAGTTTGTAAGCTTTCTGTTGTTTCCATTGTTAATAATATCTAAATTTAATCTGTGGTGGTCTAATAGAATGCAGGGTGCTACTAAAATTTTCTCCCATTTTTTAGTTTTGCGTTGGGTCCATGTATGTGGTAAATTTTAGATAAAAATCCATGAACTGCAAGAGAAGAAAGTATATTCTTTTGTCTTGAGGTGATATCTTTGGAAAATAACTTTCACATCCATTTGATTTATTTTATTTTTTATTTATTATTATTATTATTATTTTGGTTTTTCGAGACAGGGTTTTTCTGTGTATCTCTCGCTGTCCTGGAACTCACTCTGTAGACGAGGCTGGCCTTGAACTCAGAAATCCACCTGCTTCTGTCTCCCAAGTGCTGGGATTAAAAGGGTGTGCCACCACTGCTTGGCTCTTCTATATGATTTATAATCCTATTAGCTACAGCATTTCTCTGTACAGTTTTTGTCTGGATGACCTGTCTATTAGCAAGAGTTGGGTATTAAAGTTTCCCATTATCAGCATGTGTGGTCAGTATGTGACTTATCCTTTAACAGTCTTTCTTTTACAAATAGGGTATCTCTGTATTTAGAGCATATGCAAATGTGCAGCTTGGTTTTCATGTATGTCTCAAACATCTGGAGTAGGGGCTATCCCAAAACATGCAGCCTGTATATGGGGTATGGTCTTCTAGCTGGGTGCCTCATCTGGCCTCAATGGGAGAGGAAGCACCTAGCCTCTCAGAGACTTAAAGTGGCAGGGTGGGAGATACAGGAGGAGGGGGGTACTCAGAAAAGAAGAGATGGGGAAGGATTGTGGGAGGGGGTGACTGGACGGGTTATAAAGTGAATAAGCAAAAAAATAAAATTAAAAAAGAAAAGAAAAAAAAAGATTTAAAAAGTCACCTAGGTGGATTTTTCCTTGAGGAATTTATAGTGGCCTTCACTTTCTCTTTTGTTAGATATTAATGTGTTTACATCTGATTTCTGTTAAGTTCATTTGATGTAATCAATATCTTTTCCCAACCTTTTACCTTGAGATGATATTTATCTTTGATGTTGAGCTGTGTTTATTAGATGTAGAAAAAGAATGGATCTGTTTTTTCATCAAATCTATTTGTCTGTCTTTTTATTGGAGAAACTGAACCCAGTAATATCGAGAGATATCAATAACCAGTGATTATTGATTCTTGCTGTTCTTATTGTTAGTGGTAGTGCTGTGTGTGTGTGTGGTTTCTCATTTTTTATTTTGCTGATATGAGATTATGTATTCCTTGTGTTGTCATAGGTATAGTTAACCACCTTCGGTTGGGCTTTTCCTTCTCATACCTTCTATAGGATTTGTTTGAATACAGATATTGTTTAAATTTGACCTTATCCTGTAATGTCTTATTTTCTCCATCTATAGTGATTGAAAGTTTTCTGGGTATAGTAGTCTGGGCCAGTGCCTGCAGTCTCTTAGGGTCTCCAGCATATTTACCTAGGTCCTCCTGCATTTTTAGAGCCTCCATGAGAAATCAGGTGTACTTCTAATATGTATTCTTTTATATGTTACTTGGTCTTTTTCCTTGAAACATTTAATATTCTTTCTTTGTTCTGTATGTTTAGTGTTTGAATGACTATGTGGTGAGAGCACTTTCTTTCTGGTCTGGTCTATCTGGTGTTTTGTGTGCTTTTTTCGTACCTTTATAACATCTTCTCTAGGATAAAAAAATTTTCTTCTGTGATTTTGTTGAAAATATTTTCTGAACTTTTGGTCTGGCATTCTATTCTATTTATTCCTATTATTCTTAGGTTTGGTTTCTTCATATTGCCCCAGATTTCCAGGATGTTTGTGTTAGTAGTTTTTACATATAATATTTTCTTTGACTGATGAACTTATTTCTTTTATCTTATCTCAATACTTGAGCTTATCTCTTCCTTTTTCTTACCTCTCTAGTTTCTGTTTGAATTATTAAATTTTCAATTCTAGATTCCCTTAATGTTTTCTTTATTAATTCTATTGACATTTTTAGGTTTACAACTATTTTATTTGTTTCCTTCCACAGTTTACTTATGCTTTTCTGGATTTCAAAGGATTTATTCAAATCCTCTTTGAGAACTTCTCCTATCTGCATACAGGTGGTTTTAAGTCTTTTACTTGTGCTTCAGCTATATTGAAATATTCAGTGCCTGCTGTAGTGGAATAGCTGTGGTCTAGTAGAGACATGTTACCCTGGCTGTAATTGATTCTGTTTTTATGTTGGCATTAAGATGATTATAGGTCTAGGTGTTGATTTCTTGATTTGTCTTTTTGGGTGGATATTTTTCCTTGGTTTCTGTTTCCTCTCTGAATGCTTCGTGACTGTATTGCCTGTTAGAAAAAAAATATTCTTTGGATCTGATAATTGTTACCACTCGAAGTTCCAGGTAAAATGATAAAATGTATCTCTGGGTATAGAGAGATAACAGTTAGAGATGGAAATAGACTAGAGGTTGAGGGGAATTGGGGGGGAGCTAAGTGTTCAAAATCAGGATCTGCCATTTTTTTTTCCTTTGTGGAATTAAGAAAGTAAAGAGAGGTCACCTCAGAGGCTCTTCTATAGCACTGCGAATGAGAGTTGGATTATGCCGGGCGGTGGTGGCGCACGCCTTTAATCCCAGCACTTGGGAGGCAGAGGCAGGCGGATTTCTGAGTTCGAGGCCAGCCTGGTCTACAGAGTGAGTTCCAGGACAGCCAGGGCTACACAGAGAAACCCTGTCTCGAAAAACCAAAAAAAAAAAAAAAAAAAAAAAAAAAAGAAAAGAGAGTTGGATTATATGTAAAGGAACAGAAAAAGGGAAGATCTACAGATAGCTATATGATTCCTTGGAAGGAGTTATCTGTAGGTTACCAAGGAGTACCTGCTGGTGTTGGGAGTCAGGAAAATCAACCAGTTGAAAAAGAGAGGTTAGAAAGGCAACATGGAGAATTGGATTTGATGAAAAAAAGGAACATGAAGATCTTCAATTAGCTTATCTGCTTCCCTGAACTACTCACTGTTGTGTTCACAGGGAATGTCTGCTGGTGTTTGGAGGATGGAGATATTGTGATGAGTTAGAGGAAGGAAGGTTGAAACAAAAGATCATTGTTAGCTATAATGGATTGAGTTGGAGAGAAAAGGAAGATTGAAGCAGCCTTTTTGACACAGAGCTAGGGATGAAACTGGGTGGACTTAGACTTGGAGAAGCAAGAAAAGTGTGACTGTACCTTCTGCCTACTTTACTTCTTGTCAGGAGTAGCCTTTGGGTTAGCTGAGGGAACCTGTTGTGGTTGTTAGTGAAATAAATTAATGAGTGGAGATGATGCTAGAGGGAGCACATCTGTGGACTCAATAGCAGAAGGGAATGAGAGGGAAGCAGATAAGACTGTCCCAGGTAGTTTTCTGCAGAGCTGGGGATGAGACTGACGAGTTAGAATTGGGGAAACATAGAAAAAAGAGGAGCTATATAGGGAGCGTACCTTGTTTTCTAGCAGGTCTCTGTAATTTTTATATAGGAAGGCTACTAACTTTTTAGTTAAATTTGTATCTAGCTGCTTTTATGAAACTATTCATTAATTGTAGGAGTTTTCCAGTAGAAATTTTAATGTCATTTGTATATACTGGCATAACATCTTCAAATAAAGATACATTGACTTCTTCCTTTTCAATATGTATACTCTGGATCTCATTCAGTTTTCTCATTTACATGCTTCAGCTAAGACTTCAAGCACTATATTGAATAGGTGGGAAGAAAGTGGACAGCCTTCCTTTGTTCTTGATTTTAGTGGAGTTGGTGTGACTTACTCTCCAGTGAAGTCGATGTTAACTATAGGATTGATATAGACTGTTTTTATTATGTTGAGGTATGCTTTGCATCCTTAATCTCTCCAGGGCTTTTATAATGAAGAGGTGTTAGATTTTGTCCAAGACTTTTCTGCATCTAAGAAAATGAGCATGTAGGTTTTGTCTTTTATTTGGTTTATATGGTAATTTTCTTTATATATTTATAGATATTGAATCATTGCTTCATCTCTGGGATGAATTCTACTTGATCATAGTAAATGACACTTTTGATGTTTTCTTAGGTTTGGTTTCTAAGCACTTTATTTAGAGTTTTTGCATCTATGCTCTTGTGAAAAATTGGTCTATAATTCTCTGTTTTGTTGAGATTGTGGTTTGAGCTCAGGGTGACTTTGATCTATTTAAACAAAAACGAGCAGTGTTTCCTCTGTTTGAATTTTTATTACAGTTTGAGAAGAATTGGCATTATTTCTTATTGACAATCTAGTAGAATTCTGTGCTGAAACCACCTGACCTTGGCTTCTTGTTTTTCCAGTTGAAAGCATAAATTCTTCTTTTCCTTAATTTAAGTAGTTTATTTACTTTTTAATTTATTCACTTTACATTTCTCTCACTACTGCCTTCCAGGTCACCCCTTCCCACAATCTTTTTCTCACATCCCTTTCTCCTTCTCCTATAAAGACAAGGCAGTCCAGTTAGCAGAACAAGGTAGCCTACTTTCAGGTAACAGCTTTTGGGATAGCACCCCATTCCAGTTGTTCAGGACCACATAAAGACCAAGCTGCACATCTGCTACATATGTGTTGGGAGGTCTAGGTCTAGCCTGTGTATGCATTTTGGTTGGTGGTTCAGACTCTGAGAGCCCCAAGAGTCCAGGTTAGTTGACTCTGTTGGTCTTCTTGTGGACTTACTATTCCTTTCAGGGCCCCACATTCCTTCCTCCTATTCCTGGTTGGTAGATTTTTAATTATGGGTTTTATTTCAGTAAGGGTTATGTGATTGTTTAAATAAATTATCTCATCTTTATTTAACTTTGTTAAGTGGTATATATTGGGAAAATTATCCACTCCTTTTAGATTTTCAAGTATTTTTGAGTACAAGATTTTTATGTCCTTATAATCTTTAGCTTTCCCCAGTGTCTTGTTTCCCACTTTCTATTTCTAGTTTTGTTTACTTTGATTTTCTTTCTACCTTTTCATTAACTTAAACAAAGTTTTCTCAATCTTATTGATTTTTCTCAAAGAGTCAACTATTTGTTTCATTATTTTTTGCATTGTTGTCATTGTTGTTATTTTAATGACTTTAGTCCTGAGTTTGATTTTCTTCTTTCTGTTTACTCCTCTTAAGTGAGGTTTTATCATTTTGTTCTTGAGCTTTTAAGGTATGCTGTTCAGTTACTAGTTGTTATTTCTCCAAATTTTTCATGTAGGCATATAAACTTGCCTTAAAACTGCCTTTGTTTTGTCCTATACATTTGGGTGTATTATATATTCATTTTTTTATTTTCCTAGAAAGTTTGTTTTAGTTTTTCTAGGAGGCCATTTTTCATTTAATAGTGATTTGTTCAATTTCCATGCGTTTATAAATTTTCTTTTCTTTCTGTTTTGTTGATATATAGATTTAGCCATGGTGGTCAGACAGGGTGCAGATCATTGTGCATTCAATTGTTCTGGGTTTGTTGAGATTTCCCTTGTTCCTGAATGTGTATTCAATTTTTGAGAAAGGTCCATGTATGGTTGAGAAGAAAAGAGAACCTTTTGGGTTTGGATGAAATGTTCTGTAACTTCTGTTATATCCATGTGGTTTATAAATTCAATTAGTTATTTCATTTTTTGGTTTAGTTTTGACTGGGTAACCCATCTATTGGTAAGAATAGGGTACCTTTTTATATTCTTAAAGACTACTTTAAGGGTTTTTTTTGTTTTGTTGTTTTTAATTTGTTTTGTTTATTTTTGCTTCAGCTATGTTGCAGTACTTAGTACCTAATAAGGTAGTGTTGCTGGGCTCTAGTGGAAACGTATTATCCTGACTGGTATTGTGTTTTTATGCCATGTCTAGGCATCTGGGGTTAGTAGGATTGGAATTCTGTTCTTCTTCAGTGGGTACTTTGATTCTTGTTTATTGTGCTTCTCTCTATTGCTTAGTAGAGTGTGGCAGTTGTATAGTCTCTTGTAGAAATTCTTCTGGGGTCAGGATAAATTTGATCATTGTGCATTCTGGGTAAAATGTGTTCCTAAGCTGACAATCAGGAATAAGGATGGATTGATGGCAGGAACTAAGGCAGTCCCCAGGAGGCAGAAAATCCAGATGTACACCTGGCTGTGCTTAGTTCCCTGGTAATGGGGGAAGAAATTGAGGTAAGGCCACAACCAGTAGTCTGCTACACAGCTGGGGATGAGCAGGAAGATATTGGATACCAAAGCTAGAAGGAAAAGTGAAGGTCTGAAGACTGCCTACTGGATTTTCTGGCATACTACTTCTCTTGGAAGCTTCTTTGGTTCCCAGAGAACTACTGCTGGATTTGGGGGCTAGGATAACAGGATAAGCAGGGAAGAAATTTGGAGGGGAAGAGCTACTTGCTTGTTTGGAGGTAGGGTAAAGAGACTGTGGAGGGCACAGTAGGTGGTCTGCTATAAACAGTGAAACTAGATTAGGTGATTGGAGGAGTGGAGGGACAGGTAATGATGTGCAGTTGGTCTACTTTCTTTCTGGCAGAAGTGGCCTGTGGATTCTGAGGACTGCCTGCTGAATTTGGGGCTGGGATAAGGAATGAGTTGGACAAGAGAAGTTTAGAGGGAATATCTCTGTGATCCCCTGGAGATGGGGCCTGAGATGAGGAGAATCCACAGAAGATTATCTGATACATAGCTGTGATGAGACTGGAGCATTGAGTTTGGAGAAGCTAAGGGAGTTGTGAAGAGAGTTGTGAAGTTTTTCAGCCTTCCTTCTTTCCTGGCCAGAGTACCCTTTGTTCTCTTTAATATAACCACCATCCCTAAGTCCCAATCTAGCACATAAGGCTCCTCAGGGCCTTCCCAGTATTTTATCTCTTCTGACATCAATTGAGTAATTGAAATTCATAATATTTAAGTAGAGCATTACAAAGAAGAAATGAAAGTTGCTTGCACCTTGCCAAAAATATTAAAATCTCATAGGTACAAAAGATCTTTTAGGTCATCTTATATGCTTCCAAATTCAAACTAGTAGTTAACAATTCCAAAGCTTCCTTCATTGACATTTTTTTTGATCTGTAAGTTCCTGATACTTTTGTTGCCTGAGATTAACCTCTTAAGCTCCTCTTAATCAAGAAAAAAAAAAAAAAAAAAAATTAGAGCATGTTCTTTATGCTTTACTAATGAGTGAAGAGAAGGGAAATATCACATGTGATTTTCAATATTTTCATTTTTTTCCTCAAGAGTATTAGCTGTACTACAAAGACAGCCACACTCATTCGTTGCATTTAGAAATCCCTTCTGGAGGGTAGACAAGTCAGATAGAACTCGCTACTCTACTGTAAGACAGACGCTCCTATAATGGGAGTTGGATTAGGGAACATGTGGTAAACTAGAGTGTTCCACATGTTTTTAGTTACTCACAGGCTCTTCCTGATTCTGTTTTCCATGCCAAGGCCAGAGTGAAAGGTCGCAGCTGGGAAGAGATCACAGCAGACCGGACAGTTCTGCAAGGGGGTTGGGGGGAGTTGATTTTGGGGTTAGAGAGTAGAGAGTGGGGGCCAGAAAATGGCAGGGAGGAAGAAGAGAAGAGAGCAAGGTCATGGAAGTTCCGCCTATTTGTATGGAGGTCTTTTTCCCAGGTACAGGTGAGATAGTCAGGTGAATTGTGGGAATGTTATCTTGGTTGCCTCAGCAACGATGTAGCAGTCTCCTGGCGCCTGATTGTGAGTCACTGAGTTCCAACTTAAACTAACACAGAGTGCAGGGAAAAGTCCACCTCTGATGATCCAGAATCCTCCCGACTTTTTACCTGGATTTATTTATTTTGTGTCTGGGAGTAGTGCATATGAACAGGGCAGGAAACAGTTTGTGAGAGTCAGTTCTCTTTACCATGTGTGAATTCTGTGGTTGAAGCTCACATTGTCAAGATGCTTTTCTTTATCCAAGGAGACATTTACCTACACTGGAATAGAAGTTTAAATATGTATTATAGAAAAATTAATCACAAAAAGATGTAGAAGACACTAATAATTAACTTGGAAGGCTGTCTATCAGAGAACTTTTTACTTTGCTTTATTTATGAAACTGAAGACTTCTTGACTGATAACAAATATATCATTGAATTAAGGACAAAGAACTGTTTGAAAATGCACCTTTAATTTTTCTATTCTGTTTTTATTCTTCCCCTCTGTACCTATGTGTTTTCAGGTTTTAATTAGAGCGTAAGTAGCATTTTTCACTTTCCTTATTTAAAAATAGTGTTTTGTTTTTATTCATTTTCAAATATTTAGTTTTTTAAATCATTTTATTCTATTTCCATCTTAATTTTGTGCTCACCTTAGATCTGATAAGCAATTTTAAGAAGGTAGCAAGATAATGGAATTAATATAATAAAAATAAGTCAATACCATATATACTAAATCATAAAAGCCTCCCATTCTCAATTGTGTAAAAAGTAAAGTATGTAAGAACACTGAAGGATGTAAAAGAATTCTATACAAAGATGTTAGAACACTAAAGAAAAAATCTGAAAAAGATACAGGAAGATGGAATGCTCATGACTCTTCAAAATTAATATTAAAAAAAGGGCTACCACACAGAAATAAATCTGCAGATCCAGAATTCTAGTAATAGTCTTTACAAAAGAAGAATCTGACAAAATCCTGAACAACCAAACAACCATTCTGACCAGAAAGAGAAATTGTGATATATACAGTATTTGATTTCAAATTATACATAAGAGATATAGTTGCAAAAACAGCACAGTGTTTACACAGAAGCAGATTAAATGAAAGGAAGGTACAGAGGACTCACAAATAACACCAGGAGACAGAACTCCTATATTTTTTACAGGTAGAACTCTCTTAGGGAAAGAATAAAATTATTCTCTACTACTAACAGTTCCAGGAATTCAGGAAATCCACATGCATAAGGGTTAAACTAGACATAGACTATAATGAATACATTAAAAATGCTTCAAAAGCCTCAATATAAGATTTGAAACATATTTACAAAAGATCAAACTGGAGACAACTTCAACATCAAGGAAAGGCATGTTGCTAGTGTGAAAATAAAATCCTCCTCTCAGAAAAGAAAACATTCAATGGAGTGACTACAGATCCTACAGATAAAATTCTACAGAGAAAGTGAAACCTTCAATGATTTACAGCAGACATGGAGTACTACCTGAATGTAATACTACAAAGAGTAAGACAAATTTCCAAATCGTTCAATTCCTATTTTTGCTAGCATCCCAAGCTATTCAGGAAGTATAAACTCTAAAGTTTTTATTTTTTTTTTTTAAGTTTGAATCTAACTTTAATCAGAATGATGATTATCAAGAAGACCAAAGCAACCAATCTGTTGAGGACATGCAGTAGAGAACTTATTTATTTGCTGGAGGAAATGTAAATGGGTATGTACACAATGGAATTCAGCCCTGGTGTTTTCTAAACATGAAACTCTCAAATGATTTGTAAAAATTCTGATAATATACTCAAATGGTTTATATCATCCTAAGACACTCATATTGCAAATTTGGTTTATTGGTTACTATTCACCATAACCAAGATATAGAACCACCCTAAATATCTATCCACAGGAGAATGGATAAACTCTTATTATATAAATATATTAATTTTTAACAGCAAAGAAAAATAAAATTACATCATACACAGTAGTGGAATGGGGCATCACTATGCTAGGTGAAATAAGTCATACTCTGTGAGATAAACATCTTAATTTCTCTTAATATTAAATGTAGATTTATGCACACACACACACACATATATATAACACAAATATAAATATATTTATTTGTGTGTGTGTTTGTGTTTCAAATATGTGTGTGTGCATGTGTGTTTGTGAGTGAGAGTGCATGGAAGTGAAAAGGGGGAAATGAGAGAAAGGAAAGATACAGTCTAAAGGGAAGAGGAGTATGAAACATGAGAGAATAAGGGAATATATATGTCATGAGAGAAGAAGGGGTAAATATTTTGTAGAAAATAAAACACAGGCCAGAAAGATATGGAATGGGAATATGTAGGATGTCAGATGGAAATAGAAAAATAAGAAAAAAGACCAACTATACACATATTATATATACACATATTGTCATTTCAGTGTATGCTAACCAAAAGGGAATTAAAAATAACTAGCTTTCAAAAGTACCAAGAAAAGTAAAAGTAAAAAAAAAAACAATAGATTCTTATGAATCAATATTATACCTGCAGTCCAAAAAAAACATCCTTAAATGTTTAGATATCTGTGCACGAATGTTGTGATGCATGGTGTGTGTGTGTGTGTGTGTGTATTGTGTGTGTGCAACATGTTTTAAATGATACATGCCATGAGTAGCAGCTAGCATAACTCTAAAATGCAAAAATTATAAGGTTGCAGATAGGCATTTACTTTCAGGCATCCAGGGCATAAATATAGAAAACAGCTTATCACAAAAAAATGTTAAATAGAAGAAATCATATATATTTAGCATGCCAAAGATAAACTCACAAGAGCAAGATAAAAATGTGGGTACCAAAAAAATGCAGGTATTCTGAGGAATTCTGGGCGAGGAGGTTTTTGTTTACTACTTATTCTTACACCTTCTCAGAACTCACTAATTGCTCTGTGCTTGTCGTATCTCTTCCCAGTTAATTACTGATGCAAACTTAACCAAAATCTAATGGGAAAAATCCTTACCACTCAACAGGTGAGGGAGGATCCAAGATCTGGTTTTAAAATATGGATTGGTAAAGTTACAAGAGGCATAAGGGCAACAGATTCACTTCATAAAGTTATTCCAGTTCTCAATTTGACTTTGCACACTACTGAGACCTTTAATTGCACACTACTGAGACCTTTAATTACTTTTCAGTCTTAATGGTTCATGTTCATGGCTAGATGATGTTGACTTTACTATCTACAGTCCTATTAATAAATGCTTTGCTTTATACACTAAAAATACATTTTTTCAATTAAAGGCAGAATTTTATTACAACCTTCTTTCAAGACTCGATGAACATACTGTTATCTTGGCAAATGCCAGTACAAGGAAGGGATCGCTGAGTGCTTAGGTACCTGACTCTGCAGATTTTATAGGACAGGTACGTACACTGGGTCAGAGCTGGCTCAGCTGTACTTCAGTGTTCCCATGGGTGTTGTCATGCAAACTATAGCTATACTATTCAGAGTATACTCATTTCTATTTTACTATGTTTGTGTGTATGCCCTTCATTCAGTTCATCCATGAGATTCTCTTCATTAAAAATTCTTAGACTAGTGACATCTTTCCCCAGAAGAACAAACAGCAAAAAGTTCCTGGAATGTTAAATCCCACTCAGTTGTCCACCATGCAGTCAATTACAAATAGCTCTGAGCTTATGCAAGCATATTCATCTCTCATTGTATCACACAAGCAAGTTGTAGATGTGAGTCCCATAACAAACATACCTTCTGGTCAAGCAAAGCTCTATTTCTATATACCATTGTCAGCATTTACTTTGAGAAGACCCACCCCTCCGCACACATCAACTAGTCTGCTCAGATACAGCTGTTACCAACAAAATCTCCATGGACCATCAGTCACATCTCCAACGTCACTGTTTTATCAGCTCGTATAGATGAATATATTTGGTGCGTATATGTGGGGACCAACTTGTTTAACAAATCTATCTTCCATGACAGATCATAAAGGGAAGGACATATCATGGCATGGGATGAGAAGAGCCTAGTAATTCTCCAGAATTGTTGGAGAAAAAGAGGTGAAGGAACTTAACTGCCTGAATAGTACACATTAATAACTTCACTCCTGCTATGTGTTGGAAATGCTACAGGGTTTTGCTAGGTTTTGTTGTTCATATCATTAATAATACTACGCTTAAAGAGATTAGGGAGATTTGCTTCCATGTTGAGGTATAACACAGGCAGGATTTATGTCCAGGCTCACTTAGTGGTGGTGGTAGGATTCAGTCCTCTGGAGGATATTTTTTTCTTCCTCTTCTCTGTTAGGCAGAACTCCCTCAATTCTTTAACATAGAACCATGGAACTTCTTTAACATGCCTTACCAAAATGGAAAAGTCTGTGTTTGTGAGTGTGTGTGCATGGTGTGTGTGTGTGTGTGTGTATGTTGTGTGTGTGTGTGTATGAGAAAGAGAGAGAGAGAGAGAGAGAGAGAGAGAGAGGAGTAGAGAACTGTGAAATGGGTATGAGTCACAGTCCTTTGAAACCTAACCATAGAGGTTATGTCTCTCTCTATTGTGACCTTATTTCTTTGCATAATGAGCCTAAGTGCAACTCACACTCAAAGGCAGTTCCTCAGGGCAAGAATACTCATGGAAGCACATCTCTCAAAGCCTGAACCTGCTTGGTGGCTGGGAAGCAAGTTTATTTGTACTGTTAGTGAGACACTTGCCTTTTTTTAAATTTTGGTTTTCTTTCATTAAATATTTTAATATATACCTTAATTTTTGTGTTCATAGCAAATAGAATGAAGTTGATCATTGTATCTTAGGAAGTGAAACTTTATTTGCTCATAAATATCAGTATAGGAAAGAAATTCAAGTAATAATGTCATTTTATGTTGTGAACATAAAATGGCTGAAATTCTGTCAAGACAAATCACAGTTTAGAAAGCCCAGGATCCCTGCTGCTGCTGCTGCCCTTCCATACTTCTAAAATGATTCTCAGATAATGTGCTTTTTAGCTCAATCTGGCTTGAGAACTAGAAGATATTCCATGGTAGTCTTCTATGAAAAGACCTCTGTCCACTTCAATAGCTCCAAAATGAATGAGCTTGACTCTCGGATATGAATGATTCATCGAATCTTATCATGCTTACGCTGACTTCTTGACTCTCAAGTTACTAATGTAAGGATTTCAAATACTCAGTCCAGATGTTCCCCTGGGATAAGCAGGACAGGCAGAGCCCAGCTGTGTTTAAAGATGAAGTTGTACTTGTTTTGAAATTTTAATTTAAAATATGTCTTTAGGAGTATAGTCAGACTCTGCTGAAGTCCGGAAAGCAGTAGTACACATAGCCCTATGCTCTCCAATAGCACCAGTATGTAGACTTTTGCACACTCCTTTCTCCTTCTGCATTATGTAGGTAATAAATAAGCCAGTCAGCAAGACTGCCATCATTTAGAGTTCAACCTTCCACCTGTCTTAAGTTTCATAAAAGATTGAAAAGTCCCTGCCCCTAGAACTTAATAAGAAAACCAAATGGCATTAAATAAAAAGTAGTTACCCTGTGAGTCTCCATTTATGCTTACTGATTCAGAATGAGCTGTAAGCACTGCCAAGGACCTTGACCTGTTTTTTTTTTTGTTTTGTTTTGTTTTTTTTATTTTCAAGTATGCATGAAGGTTATCACTATAATTTTTGAATTATTTAAAATTGATTTTAAATTGAATCATGGCTATAGTTAAAGTTTAATATTTGCATATGTGTGGATGTGTCTTAAAATTAATTGTAGTCAAATGAAAGGCTCATTCTGTCTATAATTTTAAAAAGTACTTAAAACCTAAGGCACTTTGAGTTGACTAGACACCTAGCAGACCAACATATCAGAGGTACACAATTCATGTAAACACATAGGAGGAGCCCTGGAAACGCATTATTTTATAAAGGAGATACAGTCTGTCTCGGCTACAATATAACTGATTCAACTGTTTAGTTGAATCATATAGCATTCATTTTGTCCAAACTCTGACAACTGAAAGACATAGATAGGAAGAGCGCTTGTATCTCACTATGCATCCCACACTATCTCCAGAGCACTGGTAGGACTGTAGAGGCAAGAACAGGTGAAAGTCTAATCTCTAGCTATGGTTCAGATGTTGTCAAGTGAAGCAGCACGTTTGCTGAGCAAAAATTAAGTGATGTCACTCAGTTCATTTAGTTCTCCTTACTATATGGTGATTTGAGAGAGAGTTGAGTGGTTCAGACTGTAAGATTACTGATGAGCTGACAATGGAGGTCAGCACATCTCGTCAATTTCTGCATGTGTAGCAAAACATTTTTCAATACTTTATATATCTCATCTTATAAAACTTATTTTTTCTATTTTCCATACAGCATGTTTTGTACATAGTCTTAAAAATCAATTTAAAGCTTTCTTTTTTTACAAAATTGATAGCTATTATTTCTTTAATACAAAGTAAAACAATTTCATGAGTAAATGTATATATACTTTACACACTAAATATTTTTAAAAATCAGTATCATAATTTATAAACTGTATTTCTTCTTTCCTTTTTTGGAGGGAGTTTGTGATTACTGGGCACCAAACCCAGAGGCTTCATCACTGAACTGTACTATCAGTCATTGTAAATTACTTTTTAAATTTGAAAAGAGTTCTGATTTCTCTAGGCATTGTTAGATTTTTACCTAATATTTCTGCCCTCACTTATGCTTCAACCAATGCCTGAAAAGTAGAGTCATTTTCCAAGGGATCAGGTAAGGGTTAATGGTGCTGCTCAGAAGACCTGTCCCCTCAGCCTTTCTGTCCTGTGAGCAGGACCTACATTGCAAATGCATGAGATATTAGTGTCTTTTCTACAGTAACTAATTTCCCATTGTTTAGAAAAAATTAGTAAGTCCTATCAGACATAACAAAAGCTTCATTCCACCATGTTTTCTTTCAATGATTCTAGACCTAAATATTCAAGTATGGCAAATTCATCTCTACTTTAATAATCATCTGTTTATATAATGTTCATGTGGAGTCATTTATTAAAATAAATATTTTGAAGTTCTAATTGAGTTTAAAGTATTAATCTTGCGGAAGATGGAAAAAAATAGTGTTTGCCTAAGATGTGCATATAGTGAGTGACCGTCACCCCAGTCATAACCTTTGTTCTTCACAGAGCACAGCTTAATCAGTTCATGTTGCTGTGACAATGTTTCTCTATATGTTAAGGCTTATGAAAACAAGATTAATTATCCCAGCTCTGAAGGTTAGGATATGGCGGTCATATGGCCAGCTCAGATGAAGTCCAAGCTGCCTTTCATAGATTGTATACTTTTTACTGTTGTCACGTGGGAGATTAAAAGAGAAGTAAACTCTCTCAAAGATACTTGTGAGGGCAGTAACTGAATTCATGAACACTTGCCAGTCATGGTTTCATCTAATTAATAAACTCTCTAAGGCTCCAAACCCTAATTCTCTCACATGTGGGCAAATGTTATAACATGAAGTTTCAGGAGATATAACATTCTTTAGCATGTACACATACATGGATAAAGATTTATATTTCTATGAATGTGTTGGAGACTACCTGATTAAACTGAAATCACTATTTTGTATTTTTCTTAGATATAGGTCTATCTGCATTACTATATGCAAAAGACACTCAGATGGGGTCTTTAGAGGGCTTGCTTTGGATGGCCAATTTTTTTTTTTTTTTTTTTTTTTTTTTTACCTAATGAATACAGTGACTCTATCAATCTATCTTTTCTAGCATATCAACTGATTATCTGTGGGCAACTTTAGAAGAGTATGTGTTTCTTCTAGAGTACTTGATGATTTCCTTCATGTGAAACTAAAGTGATCATTGTCCTTTTTCTGTGATTTGTTGCCATACTCCTTGTTGGACATTATATTCTTATATATTGTGTCTATTTTCTAAGAAGCATTTCAACATATATGTATTCTGAAATTCTTAATTGTCTTGTGAGATAGACCAGTCAGATGGCCCAAAGCAGTCTATCTCAGAATATAACTCTCAACATTGACTTCATTTCAGAAATATACTGGAAGCTCTCTGACTTAATAACTGCAAAGAGCTCCACTGGTGGTGTGTGGATCTCTGATTCTGACACTGTAAGAGGCAACTTAACAACTAGAATAAAGTATTTAGGTATCAGTCTGTGGAAGATAGTCAAGATTCACACTATTGATAATGAATACAAGGCCTTATTATCAAGGTTAATTTCCTCTAGGAAGATATGTAAAGACTAGAGAGCTTCTTCTGACCTCTCCTTCCCCTGCCATCTTACAGGAGGATTTATCTAATAAAATACATAAGCTCATACTTTCATAATGGTCCTCCACCCATCCCAAACTGTAGAAAATATAAAACTGCTGCTTACTCTGCCCATCTTAGTATTTTGTCATTGTACCAGGAGCTAATACACATTTATCTGCCATATTGACTTTGATCAAGTTTTAATTTTCAACTGACTTTTACTGGGATTATGTTTTGCCCTTATTTTTAACACATATAACCAAGTGACCTATTTTACAAATGTATATTTCCCCACTGAGCTATAATGCTATTCTATCATATTTTTAAAGTTCATGTATATCAATCAATCTATCTTCCGCCTTGGAGTCTATTTTACTGATGCCCTGTCTCTTTGTTGGAGTTTAACTCTTTCACTCCCTTTCTGGGTTTTGAATATTTTATGATTCTATTTTCCTCTGGTTTTACAATTCATTATACTTCTGTTTAAAATATTTAGTGCTTGCCCTCAGGTTTGTAGCATATATTTACACCTAATCTAGCAAAGCCTTCATATCACAGTGTATGGTTTATGGTGAAGATAGCATACCTTATGAAAGAAAAGGAGGATCAAAAATGAGAGAAAGAAAAGCAGAAAAGCCTCTTTCTCTTGTATCATTGATACTATTTTTCACATATACATAGTAGGCATGTAATATGTGTGTAATATATGAGAAAATATAATAACGATATCATTGTCACTCCTTTAAATATACTGTTATTTGTTAGATCAATTATTAATTAGACCATATAATTCTAAAGAATTTTTCTGGATTATCTGGCTTTATTGGACTGGTTCACTTTATGTAGATCTAAATTGCTCACCTATGCCATTTTTATTTTTAAAAAATCTTTTATCATTTTATGGAAGTCAAGTCCAATACAACATATTTTTCTAAAATATCTTTGAATTTCTAAACTCTCTGAGAGAGTGCAGCATTCTAGCTTAAAGTCTTGTTTGTGATTCTCTTTCTCAACATTTCAACTTTCTCACTTTCTCTTTACTTGTTTGTCAGGTGTAAGCTGTACCTGGTCCTCTCCTAGGCAAAGAGAGTTGTTTCTTGTAGCTTGTTTAAGATGGTTTGTTATTTTCTTTCTGCATTTATGAACATCATACCTCAATTATTGCTCTTGTAAACATGTAGCCTGCTTCTTTTAAGGACCTGAGTATGTAGTCTATGATCTGATCTTATTTAGTATAATTTTTCAGACATCATTTGAACAATTGTCTGTATTCCTCATGTTCTCCTATTTCTGTTGAACACAATTCCATTGGAGTTGCCCGACAGTTATTAGGCATTTGTTTTTTATGTTTCCTATTCCTTGCTGTTTAAGAAGTTCTACTGTGGTAAACCAAGCTCATCAGTTTGTTCTTCAGCTATGTGCAGTTTGCTAAAGAACCCATCAGAGACATACTTCAAGTTTATCATGGTGTTGCTGATTTCTAGTAGTTCATACTGCATCTTTCATATTTCATCTTCCACCAAATTTTTAATTGTATTGTTTCCCTGTTCTACTATATTGTCTATTTTCCATTAGTGTTTTAGCCTATCAATCGTAGCTTGAAATATTTAGCTTGATAAGTCCTGTATCTTTGTTATATTTACATACAGTTATAACGCATTTTTTTTCTAGTCACAAAGTTTGGGCTTTTTGTTTTGTGTTTGCCATTTAGAATGCCCTAAGTTTTTTTAATTCTGATTATTTGGTTGTGAGCCTAGCCTTTAATGGCTAAGCCATCTCTCCAGCCCATATGTTTTCATTCTTGATAGTTGTATCTAATGTATCATATAAAAGGAACTATACTAAATATACCTGGAGTGATGTTGGAGAAGAAGGGAAGTATCCTAAAGTATTATGATTAAACTTCCATCTGCTAACAAGTATATGACTGGGGCTTATGATTTTCACCCATGTTTCTTTAAGTCATTTCCTGTATAGTAGGGAAAAGATTAAAAATTTATATAGTAGGGAAAAGATTAAAAATTTATATAAAAAACCATGTTGAAGTATTTATGTTTTTTGATAGTTTATCCATTTATCATATGAATAAATAGATAAATAATTTCTGTATAAATGAAACTAGTTTACTCTGAAAATGGTACATTTTAAATAAACATTTCTAGTAATGAGATATTTCTATACTACAAATAATCAGAAACTTAGATATAAGTGGTTACTGATCAAATAAATTATTATCATTGTTTTAGGAAGAAAAATATATTAAAACTAGCCAGGCATTTTATGGTAAGTGTGGTGGTTTGGATAAGAAGTGTCCTCAATAAATGTTCCTGTGGTGAAGCTTTGTTTTTGACTGTCAGGACTAATTGAAAGTTGACTACATCCAGAGCACTCTGAACTAATGAATGGATTACTCTCTTGATGGATACAAACTTACCACCATTGGGAGGAGGATCCTCAGAGGACGATTTAGATGTTGCAGCCAGGCACTGAAAAGCTTGCACTCATTCCTTTCCTCTTTTGTATGTCTTGTATACCACAAGGTGACCAAGTTTAGTCTCAATGCTTTTCTGGAACGGTACTTTGCCTCACTATAGGACAGAAACAATGGAGCTAACCAATCATAGACCAAAGCCTTTGAAATCATGAGTCAAACTACATTCTTTCTTCATAAAGCTGTTTTAGTGAGGTAGTTTGTAAGAAAGGAAAGTCTAACTAGAACAATAAACATAACCTTTGAATGGTTTATTTATTTGTCATATCAATACTTAAATATCATGGCAGTACTTAAATATCATGGCAAACATAATGCAAGCTTAAGATAATATAGTCACCCAGTCAAAATGCTCTAATGACTTTGTAGATTAATATATACCTTAAATAATATAATATTAAAATATCTAAATATTCTAAGATAAAATATTCTAGCTAACAAAATAAATACAATACCATGACATTGCAGACATGCTGAATGAGTGTCCTAATATGAACATGTTTGACTAACTAGTAAATAACCAGTCACATTTAGCAAAGAAAAAGAGAATTTGACTTGAAATAATGATAACCATGGCATGGTCTTTTCTTTAAAGTAAATATGTTATATTTCAAAAATAACTGTTATTTATTTTAATATGATCCTTTAATCACTATCACTATAGTTTAAGATAATAGTTAATATTTACTACAAATCACATATATTGAATTTGACTCTCTAAAGTATAGTATAGAAAGTTTGAATTTTTCTAATGCTATACTTCATACAATTATAAAACTAATCACTTTGGCTGTTTATAAAACTAGCAATTACCGAAAAGTATATAAGATATGGTCAAATAATTAGATAACTTTATTTATGGCAACAAAACAGTAAGATACGAAACAAGAATTTTAAGAAGTAAATTTTATCTCTTCCTGTCACATGAAACACCACATGCAGTGCTTGAATTTCAGCATCAGTTGTGATTTTGCTTGCATATTATCAGCATGTCCTAGGCACATCGGTATCACTCATTAAACGGAACTGATTATGTACAGTATTTACCGACTGAAAGAGAATTCGCTTTTCACCCAAAACTGGAGTGATCATTTTATAATTGATAAAGACAGACTCAAACAAAAAGCTTCTGCTAGAGTAATTATTTAATTCTTTTTAAAAAAGTAAATGAGTGAGAATCTGTTTGTTAAAAGTCAAAGAGAACATTTAGAGGTAACATTTCATAAATAAAGGGGACAGATATACAAGATGATTTACTTGTACACTCATAGTTTTATAACTGTAACTGATAGAGGAAAAAAAATTTTTAACGCGAATAGTCATCAAGCCCCTGATGAGCTGCTACAAAGCAGTTAACGTATATTGGAAATGTTCACAAACCCTTTGCAATATATCAAAACTACATATCTGCCCATATTATTGATTTAGAACTTGTTATCTAATTTTGTTACTTTTTAATTACGGAATAACCTGATAAGTCATCAATAAAAGTAAAATATGATTATTGAGAAACTATATTCTATTTTTCTTTATGATCATTTTCAATTTTTTGAAACACTTTGGGTTATATGCAAGTCAAACCCAAATAATCTGAGTTTCACAAATCCAGTAGAACTTTCTTGGTTGTAACATTTTTAAAGTAGTTAACTTTGGTAAATCATATGTGATTAGAGATTAATCTCTTTTATGCAACTTATTAGAATATAAATTATTAAAGTATGTACTAATAATAATCTGAGTTTAATCGTATCTTGTATATTATAATGTCTTCCTTTCATCTTTAATTTTAGTTTTGGTTAGTTTTGCTAAGAATTTGTCAATTTTAACTTTTCAAATAATCAACTCTTTGATTTATTAATTTTGTTATTTATTTCTATTTCATTAATTATTACCTATCATAATCTGTTGTGTTTGAGATTTTTTTTATGAATAGACATAGCATCATATTTCTCCACAAATTTTTATCTTTATATACATAGATTAAAGCTCTTAGACATCATCAGAATAATTTCTTTGAACAAGGATGATGGTTGTAACAGAAAATAACAACTGGTCAAAGTGTAAAGAATAAGTGTCTGTGGAGTAAACAGCCATAAATGAGACACCTATATATACTTTCACATACAAGACTCAGAGGTTTTCTCACAAAATGGCTGGAAAATTGTACGAAACAGAGATAGGTAACAGACCAAGTTAAAATGGTGTATTTTGGACATGACAGGTCTAATGGACTCAAGAACTCATGGCAATTGTGATTGCCCAAACATGACTTGGATAAGATTAAACCAGTAAGTATCCAGAATTTAGAAGAAATGGACTGATGAGAACCCACTTCTAGCTGAGGTGCTGTGGACAATAGGGGAAGTAGAGTCAGTCCTTGTTTGTTCCACTGCATCCTTTGATGGAGCTGTATTTATGAGCATTTGCACAGTACTAATTGAACATGTTGACTTGTCTTTAGAAATACAAAGTTAAGAAGTAGTAGGAGAAGCAAAAGATAGATATTAGAGGGATTAAGAGGAAGATTGGGTGAATATAATCAGATCAACTGTAAAATTCTCAAGGAATTAATAGTATATTATACCATAAAATTATAATTTTAAAAATAAATGGTTATTCTTGTCTGCAGTTATTAGCATATCTAAAATACAATTTCTCTATTTCCAGTTACTGTGATTTCTACAAACAAACTACATAATGGGACAATTTTTGAGAATTCTAATCTTATATTGTCTAATAATCAGCATTTATACTATCAAATAGATATCTTGAGACAGGAACATAGCCATTATACCACTGAACCTCCAAAAATGCTTGAAAATGATCATCATATAGGTTAGTAAATATGCATTTGTTTAATTGATACTATATAATAAAAGCATCATAGTGGTGATCAAAAAGAAAAATAATAAAGTCAATAGCTCTTGCAAAACATACTTAGTATTCAACTTTACACAGATGACTTATTTTCACACTCAATAAAAAATTATATGTCAAGATAATATATAACAATGTAACATAAAATTTAGAAGCAAATAGATAATCTAACTTTTACCTGAAGAATAAAACCATAAATTATGAGCCATTCTGGATTACCAGGGTAATATATTGGTTATGGCTGTAATGTTGATTAATGGAAACCATTTCTGATAAAATGTATATTAATTATAAATAAACTAAATGGACTTTTAATTAAATGGAATAATTTAAGCCTTAGTTTAATCCTGTTAAGAGAATTTTAAAAATTACCAAAATTTCTAATAAATAAGGATTGGAAATTTGATGATAAAGTTTATTTAAAATCTGTAGGTTTTGCAAATTAACTAAGAAAACTCAGTGAGGTCTAACCAATCCAGACACAAAATTATTATTTATTTACCTAAATTGATCTTTTAAAAATTTGTTTGAATTCTATTGCAGGAAAGATAACATAGATCATTTCATCACTTCTCTCATCTGCCAAGCATAGCTGTAAACATTGGAAATAGTGAAAAGAAAATTAAAAAAAAGAAAAATTCTGAAATGCAATAAGAGAAATGTGAGCTGCTTTGATATTCCTGTACAGAAATATTCTAGCAGCAAACATCATATTTAAACAAGGGACAGCCACTCAATACCTACCATTTTGTGACACCCTTGCTGATAAACACATGACAACCTAGATAGTCTAACTCCTCCCATGAACCAAAGTGGAACCCTTGACATCAGCAATGCCCTAAAATTAATGTCCAAGTAACTTAATAAAAGCCAGCCCAAACATAAGCCAGACAGGAAAGTATTTCTATCCTACCAAATTTAAAACTCCCTTCCTCCACAAGGAAGTTACTTATACCAAGTGGCTTCGGCTACGTATCCTTTGTCCCTTACAACCTCATAACCAATCACAGAGAGTGGGTGTGAGAATACAGATGACACTGGTAAATATAGCATGTTTTCACTAAGAGATGTGATACAGGAAACCTCACTGTGTTTGTGAACTCAAGTTTCTTCTCTCCTTTCAAAGGCATGCAATTGGAAGGGTTGAAAAACAACTGTGTACTAGCTTAGTTCAAGACTAAAATTGTTCTTCTGGATGATACTGAAATCACAGTCCACAGGGAAGGATACTATGCATGACACACAAAATCAAAGTAACTATTTGCTAAAGTAAAATCTCAACCAGAACTTAGAACCTCCTGACAAAAGAAACAAATGCCTAAAACACATTAAAAATCAGACACTACTATAAAAGCGTAGTTTGTATTTTACACATAAATGATTATTTTGGTGATTCTTTTTTTTTAACCAAATTCAAGATGTTGATGACATCAATGATAAAAAAATGGGAACAACATATAGTAATCAGATATTAGATTTATTTAACAAATAGTATAAAGTTTCATTATACAGATACTTAGTCAGAAAACTAAAATGTCTCTTAAAACAAGTGAAGACAATCAGAAAACCCTATCCAAAAAAAAGTTAAAATTTTGCTTAATCCTGTAGATACCTGTTCCCCCAGGTGAGAATGTAGGAAAGACGGGTACACTATCAGATGGGGGAGAAGTCTGGAAGTGGGGACATAGAGGGAGGGCAACATTTGGAATGTAAATAAATAAAACAATTAATTAATAAAATAAGAATGTGCTAAATTGAAGTTTTAGGAATGAAAAAATTTAGCAGTCTTTTCAAACGGTTGTGGTTGTATTCCTAGCACTGTAGACACAGAAAACGACATTCTGCCTGAATACCAAGAAATGGAACAAAAATAAATAAACAGAGCATTTAACTGCTACAGGGAAATAATATCATACGGAACCTGGAAGAGCAGGGCAAAGAGAATGAGGTTAAACGTTAGGCCCTAAAGGAATATTTGCGGAAATGATACCTATAAAGTTAATAGAGTGTGGTGAAAAGAAAAAAAAAATAATCAAACTACAAACTAAGAATGTCTACATTCAAATTATAAGACCCATCTTTAATAAGCTATAGATTCCTGAATCCATGGTGTCCTGTAGAAAGCCAAATGCTCTATGTGTAAAAATAATAGCAGTTTTCTATACTCCATATTGGGAATGAAAATGGTATAGATACTTTCAAAGATGGATGGAAGTTTCTAGCCAAGATAAATATTGTTTTGCCATATAATAATAAAATTGTACTTCTAGATATTTGTCTAAATTATGATGAAACTCTTGCTTATACAAAAAACTTCTCACAGATGTTTATAAAAAGTTAGTTTATAGTCACCAAGAAACCAGAAGCAATGAAGTTATCCTTCAAAAATACATTAGTGAAGAATAATTTTCTACTTCATGAAATATTTTTTTTCATTTTCTATTGGTTATTTTATGTATTTGCATTTCAAATGTTATCGCCTTCCCAGTTTCCTCTCCACAAGCCCTCTATCCCCTCCTGCCTCACCCATGCCTCTATGAGAGTGCTCCCCCACCCACCTACCCACACCTGCTTAGAGACTTTCCCACCTAGGGATCCATCTTATCTGATGACACCAAATCAATGAAATATTACTGAGGGATAAAAATTAATGAGCTTTGAAGACAAGGACAGACATGTAAGTGAAAGCAGTGAGATTGAAAAGGATAGCTAACAAAATTTTGATTATGTGAATCTTAGAAATGGTAAAACAATTGGAGCAATGAGAATGAGAAGAACCATGAGTTTCGGACAGAGGGCAATTCTTCACGACATCCTGACTGTTGTTAGTTGATATTATTTGTGAGAATACACAAATGTCAAACACTAAGAATAAAACTTATGATTTTTAAAAAAAATATATTGGTATGGAGCAATCTTCTGAGGGAAGAAAGAATGTGACAATGATATAACTGTATTCTCAATAAAACAATGTCAGTTGCAAAGGTGGAGTAAGAGATCTTTATCTAGGACATTTTAGAAGAGGATGAAGCCATAAAAAATAATACAAGAATTGAATACATATAAATAAAATTTTATGGAAGTTACAAGTGAACAATTTTATATAAATATATTTCAACTTAATGAAGTTGTTTTTAACTGGGTTAAAACAACAATATACTATGCTGTAAACTGTGTCCCCAAGTCCAGATTGAATCCCCAAGCTTGATTTCTCAATAAATCAAAATAAGATTGTATTTCAGAATAGAAACTTTGAAAAGTTGGCTATATTAAAATAGGTTGTTATGGTAGATAGATGTTAATATAATCTGACACATAACCTTAAAGGACAAGGAAACTTATGTATATAAAAAGATAATAGGGTCCCATGTCCATGGAGAATTGTGAACATGAAGAATGTAGCTCATTTATGACAGGCAACTCAGAAGAAATAAATCTTGTCAGGAAGTAGATTTGGACTTCAATATTTCAAAAGTGTGAGATAATAAAACTCTGTTGTATAAGTTACCAGACTGTGGAAGTTTATTATGGAACCCTCATCAAAATAATACAGCTTCTAATGCATTATATTCAAAATAATAAACAATACAGAATTAAACATTTGATTTCCCCTGTGGAGGAGCTTACAAATACGTAAGAAGAATCTAGAATTATCCATCTAGTATGGATTAAAATTAGATCCTCTCTCTTCTCTCTCTCTCTTCTCTCTCTCTCTTCTCTCTCTCTCTCCATGACTGATAGTGGATCCAGAGACTCATGGATCTCAAATGCTAAAACAAAAGATGATTGCCTGTGCTGTCCTAAATAGTGTATTTATACCAGTCTCTTTAATGATCAAGGGACATTGTGGCAGACAGAATAGAAAATATAAAGGACAGAATTTAAGGAGGCCCGATCAATCAAGAAGCTATGACTGCCCTCACTGGGCCTTCACACAACATCCTTCAACAGTCAGTCAATAATGGAGGAGTTCATGGGGCCCCATCTTATGCTGCTAACTATTAGGAAGTGATGAATTCTTGGGGAATGGCAGCTATTGTGTGCAGCTGTGTACCAAATGATGAGCCCACCAGGCTCTCTTGGATAGTTCCAAACCCCTGCCATGCATGATAGTGTGGTGTTGCAAGCCCTGTTCATGTTCCTTTCACACACTTAGTAATTTCTCTTTTCTAATTAAAAATCATTCTTAGAAAATCAGAGGATGTGGATTCTGCTTCAAAATTCTTTCCCATAAAGATCAGTTATTTTTGTTTTATAAGACAACTATTCCCAACTCTATTGCTGTTGCCAATAGGCTGTCTCTGTGTTTTGGCTATGTTAAATGCCAGTATCTTTTCTCTTGGAACTCTGCATATTATGTACCCTACATACACTTGATGTATTGTAGTCAGCTACAAACCTAGAGAAGAGTATGTATAGAGGTTTTCAGGACTCTAGTTTTGCTTCTTGTTCATGACTAGGATTTACTCCTTGACTTTATGAGCACTCTAGTTGCCATTTTTAGAGCTCCCACTTCTTAAGCTTGTATGACAGTTCTAAGACCCCTATTTTCCTTATATTTTAGAATATTTTAGAATTACATATTCCTTCTCTTCCAAGTTCATGACCCCTTTTCCATTAATTCTTTTTTGTTACATGCAAATTATATGTGTATGTGTTGTATATGTATATTTATATCTATATGTATATGTATATTCATAAATTTAACCTGTTAAGTCTGTATAATGTTACTTGTATGCATGTTTTTGTCATTGACAATTTAACACTGGATAATCAGTTGGTATGCTCTTCCCTGACAAAGACTATTTCTCCCTCTTTCAGCATTCCTTAAATTGTGATTCTCTGTATAAGGTTGAGGCCTCTTGAGCTTTTCCTCATCTGATTTAGCATGGTTGTTGTTGTTGTTGTTGTTATTCTTGTTCGGCTAATGCTTACGGGACTCATGCTGATGAGACTTTATAGATATAGCTTCTGACACTACCAGGAGACACAATCTCAGAGCAAACTCCTGATTTTGGTTTTATATTTTGACTTCTTTTGACTGAAACACTTTATTTTTTTATAATGTATTTTCCAGCTTTTAATTTAAAGTCAACATTCCTAAAAAGTCAAATATTTGTCTGTAGTAAAATCTCTATATCTGGAAGGGCTATCCTCATTCCAGTGGCCTCATTGGTATGTTAACATTTACTGAGTAAGATTTCCAGAGCTCTGAAATGCTATATAGTGCTCACTGAGGTAAAACATGAGACATCACTCAAAGATAAAGATTAAAATGGCAAACTGAAAGGCTTAAAGTGGCTGAATATAAAATTTACTCAAACAAATCAGTAGCCTTCCTCTATTCCAAAGATAAACAGGCTGAGAAAGAATTAGGGGAATGATACCTTCACAATAGTCAAAAGTAATATAAAATACCTTGGTGTGACTCTAACCAAGCAAGTGAAAGATCTGTAGGGCAATAAATTCAAGTATCGAAGAAAGAAATCAAAGAAAATCTCAGAAGATAGAAAGCTCTCCCATGCTCATAGATTGGCAGGATTAATATAGTAAAAATGGCCATCTTACTGAAAGCAATCTAAGGTACAATGCAGTCCCCCATCAAAATTCCAACTCAATTCTTCATAGAGTAGAAAGAGCAATTTGAAAATTTATTTGGAATAACAAAAATCCCAGAGATAACGAAAACTATTCTCAACAATAAAAGAACTTTTGGGGGAATCACCATCCTTGACTTTAATCTGTACTACAGAGCAATAGTGATAAAAACTATGTGGTATTGATACAGAGACAGGCAGTTAGATCAATGAACAGAACTGAAGACCCAAAAATGAACCCAAACACCTATGGTCACTTGATTTTTGACAAAGGAGCTAAAAGCATCTAGTAGAAAAAAGACAGGATTTTCAACAAATGGTGCTGCTCTAACTGGAGGTCAGTATGTAGAAGAATGCAAATCGATCCATTCTTATCTCCTAGTACAAAGTTCAAGTCCAAGGGATCAAGAACCTCCACGTAAAACAAGATTCACTGAAACTAATAGAAGGAAAAGTGGGGAAGAGCCTCGAACACATAGACACAGGGAAAATTTTTCCTGAAGAGAACACCAATGGCTTATGCTCTAAGACCAGCAATAGACAAATGGAACCTCATAAAATTTCAAAGCTTCTGTAAGGCAAAGGACACTGTCAATAGGACAAAATGGCAATCAAAAGGTTGGGAAAGATCTTTACCAACCCTAATCTGATAGAGGGCTAATATTCAATATATATAAAGAATTCAAGAAATATACTCAGAAATCATACTATCAAAAATAGGGTAGAGAACAAACAAAGAATTCTCAACTGAAGAAACTCGAATGGCCAAGAAGCACCTAAGGAAATGTACATCCTTAGTCATCAGGAAAATGCAAATAAAAACAACCCTGAAATTCCTCACACAAGTCAGAATGGCTAACATCAAAATCTCAGGTGACAGCAAATGCTGGTGGGGATGGGAGAAAGAGGAACATTCCTCCATTGTTGGTGTGATTGTAAGCTGGTACAACCACTGTGGAAATCAGTCTGGTGGTTCCTCAGAAATTTAGACATAGTACTACCTGAAAACCCATCTATACCACTCCTGGGCATCTACCCAAAAAAATGCTTCAACATATAACAAGGACACATGTCCACTATGTTCATAGCAGCCTTATTTATAATAGCCAGATGCTAGAAACAACACAGATGTCCTTCAACAGAGGAATGGATACAGAAAATGTGGTACATTTACACAATGGAGTATACTCAGCTACTAAAAACAATGAATTCATGGAATTCTTAGGGCAAATTATGGAATTAAAAAAATCATTCTGAGTGAGGTAACCCAATCACAAAAGAACACACATGGCATGCAATTACTGATAAATGGATATAAGCCCAAAGCTCAGAATACCCAAGATACAGACCACATTAAGTTCAAGAAGAAGGAAGACCAAAGTGTGGATGCTTCAGTCACTCTTAAAAGGAGGAACAAAACACTGAGAGAGGAAATATGGTAATAAGGAGACTGAACAGAGATTGAGGGTAATGCATCCAGAGACTGCTGACCTGGGAATCCATTCCACATATAGACACCAAACCCCGCACTATTGGGATGTCAAGAAGTGCTTGCTGAAGGAGCCTGATATAGCTGTCTCTTGAAGGCTTTCTAGACCTGACAAATACAGAGGTGGTAGCTCACAGCCAACCATTGGACTGAGCACTGAGTCCCAATGGAGGAGTTATAAAAAAGACTGAAGGAGCTGAAGAGGTTTGAAAGCCCATAGTAAGAACAATACTATCAATCAACCAGACCCCCCAGAGCTCCAGAGGGTCCAGGTTAGTTGAGACTGCTGGTCTTTCTATGGGGTTGCCCTCTTCCTCAGCTTCTTCTGTCTTTTCCCTAATCAGTCACAGGGGTCCCATGCTTCTTTTATTGTTTGGGTTTAAGTATCTGCATCTGGCTCTTTCAGCTGCTTGTTGGGCCTTTCAGGGTACAGCCATTCTAGGCTCCTGTCTGTAAGCAATCATAACATCAGTAATAGTGTCAGGCCTTGCAGCCTCCTCTTGAGCTGGATCCCAATTTGAGCCTATCACTGGACCTGCTTTCCATCATGGTCTTCTCCGTTTTTGTCCCTGCAGTTCTTTTAGACAAGAACAATTCTGGGCCAGAGTTTTGACTGTGGGATGGGAACCCCATCTCTCCACTTGATGTCCTATCTTTCTTATTAATATTTTTCTTTTAATCATACTGAGATCTTTCTATGTGTTAAAGTTTAAGCTTCAAGGCCTAGAAGTATAAGGGGATCTAGTTGGGAAGAGAAAGGGAATTTGCAATAGAGAAAAGGAAAGTGCAATAGGAATGAATAATTCAAAGTATATTAATACTTATTTAAGAAAATCCCATAAACAATCCACTGTCATGTGTAACTAATATATGCTTAATATTTAAGTAATGATAACAACTGTAATGATTTCTTTATGCTTGGCCCAGGAGTGACAGTATTAGGAGGTGTGGCCTTTTGGAATAGGTGTGTCATTGTGGGCATGGGCTTAAGACCCTCACCCTACTGCCTGGAAGTCGTATTCTGCTAGCAGCCTTCAGATGAAGATGTAGAACTCTCAGGTCCTCTTGAACCATGTCTACCTGGATGCTGTCATGTTCCTGCCTTGATGATTATGAACTGAACCTCTGAATCTGTAAGCCAGCCCCAATTAAATGTTGTCTTTATAAGAGTTTCCTTGGTCATGGTTCTGTCACAGCAGTAAAACTCTAAGATAACTTTAGACAGACTACACGTGTTTCTAATAAAAAAATAGAAGTGAATATTATGGTAAATGCACTTGCCCAATACAAAGAGAGTCAAATTACTAGGAGGTGAGAATTAAGATAGGTGTTATGATTTTGCAGGCATGCATTGAGATGACTCGTAAATAGTATTTCATGTCATACTGGATACGATAGTACTTCTATAATGTGTTTAAAATCTAAAGCTCAACAGGTACAATCTTAAAGACCTGGATTTGAATTTGAAATGGGAGCTCTCTCAGGACCCTGTTTCAAATATCTTATCTGTGCAACAAGAAAATAAAACCAAGAAAATTCAAGTGTCCTCGGTGGTGTTACTTTCTGTGTACATGGACATCATGGTTCCAGGAGAGTCTGAAAATTGGTGATCATGTCACACTTTGTGATTTTATAAAAAAGAATTGTGTTCTTTTAGCCTTAACATTTCCAGACTAAAACATCCTGACTTTTTTGTGTTATCTTCTTAAAAAGTTTTGGTCAAACGAGGATCTATTGGAGTTCACTGTATGTTCTAGACATGAGACAAAAGACATGGTTCTATTCTGTCCCTTTCAGTCTTCATCAGTCAATGCTTCTAAATCTGTACAAGCAAAAATCTGACTTTTGATTGAGATTTGTGAATTAAGGACTAAAGGAGAAACATAAATAAGGCATGCCCTAATTTGAGAACAAAGTACCCATATCTCATTGTCCTTCAAAAATAAGCAATGACCAGAACTCCCTATACTACTGTTAAGATGATTCTGTTTTAAAATATTCTGTCCCATGGTCTTTTTACTAGATTTTTTCATAATGTGTTTTCTTTCTTCTGATATTTCAATAAAATAAATTTCAACTTAAATCGATTAGTTTTGAATGTAATTGCTAACCAAGTCTGCTCAATGACTTAATATTCTTTAGAGATGGGAATCAATGGATGAGACTGGTTGAACAGAATCTATTCCTGGGTATGAGTACAGACTCTTAATATTCTAATTTCCCATTTGCTACTTGATCCCCCCCCAAAAGTTATATCCTTAATATTTTCTTCTCCTGTGTATTATGGCTTTCTTGATACATGGATATAATAGCAGGACTTAACCCCTCTGTAGTAGCCAATAGCATAGTGATATAACTAAGTGACAAACGGTAATAAAAAACATATGCATTGGTGACGACTTTTTATATCTCTTTGACACAAACCAGCATTGTAGAGTTTAGGATCACATAAACTTCCTAACACAAAGCTCAGATAATATCACATTTGAAATTGTCTGAAGTGCAAGTGATGTAAAACAGAATCCCACAGCTGTTGCTAACCATGTTCTCTTCATTTATCACATTCACTGAGAATATGCCCTGTTCATATAACACTGACAAGAATCGTTTCATTTTACAGTTTTAATAGTTCAGAAGTTACATTTGTTCTGCTGAGAACTGAGTCCCTGTAGCACAGTTTGGCCCTCCTCTATCACTCATTCACCCTTAGATCTGTTACTCTGTTTGGAACAAACAGAACCAAACAGTCAAATCCATGTAAACATTAAATTAAATTTTCTTATCTTATAAAAAAATTGCTCAAAAAATGCCTAAAAACGTAATCTCAATGCGTACAGTTACTTGTCAAACAGCTCATAATTATTACCAGTGTAAAAGTATATCTCAGAATACACCACTTCATAGAATATTCTCACATGTGCCTTCTTTCTTCCCTTTACATTTATTGCCTTGGATGGCCAACTTTAAATTGATGAAGCTATTATTTTCTTGGCCAAATCACTTTTTTTTTTTTTTTAAAGGGAAAAGGCAATAGTACAAAATCGATGAGTAACTAAATTGACTGAATAGTTTGACAGTCAAGATTGCGAACATAAAATGAACCATTTGAAAGACAAGAAATTTAGGTCATGTCATTCTTTTTCACCCTCATTTTCAAGAATAGGTCACTAACTCTGGCACTTTAAAAAGAATCTGCTCATTACTTCACACACACTAAAATGAAAGTTTTAGCTGCAAGTCAATATAAAATGAAGAACATCCATATTTTGATAAAAAAAAACATTTTAATGTAGCACACCTTGTAAATATCAGTATTCATAGGGCAGAGGAAGCATGAAGAACTTGAATCAGTCCAGATGGTAGGAAACTTCCTAAAAACAACAGTAAAAAAAATGCTGCTTGGTAGTTCAAAAGATGATATCAACCTATTTTATGTCATAAGCAGGTGCAGATATAACAGATATATAATTCAGCATATTAAATGCTCTTACCACACCCTGATATGTTGCCATTTCAAGTATTACTTTCCACTGTCTGTCCTACTTGCCTGTTCACCAGATGGCAGTACAACAGCACTCTTCCTTGAGCTGTTTCAAAGAAAGCAGCATTGAAAAGAGATTTGCATATAGCCTAGGTAGTGCTGTTTGGGTTTTTAAATTTTTAAGTGTTACTTTCACAGCATTAAAATAGCCTTGCATACCAATTTCCACAACTGCCTTTTGCTTTGAATGCTATGCAGATAGTACTTTCTCTAATTTTCTAAACAAGAAAAATGGAATATATATAATCTAGTGGGTCTTTGTTGTCTCACAGGGCTCAATAAGAACCTTTTCTATCATGGTAAAAAATGTAGTATTTTTTTCTATAAACCAACTCTTCTCAATAATTGGATTAGGCAGGGTTTCCCACAATTTCAACAGAAGCATATGCCAACCGACTCCAGGCCCCTAAGACAAGAATTCTGACATTTCATTTTTCCTTATCTAAACTTCTCCAGCTGTCATTATGCCATCTGAGACTGGTTTTCAGTTTACAGAGCTATCAGGCCCTTTGTGTTTATACAATGTTCATTCAGCACTTTAACTGGGACAAAAGAACCAATTTCAACATTTGCTTTCCAATACACAGGCTTTGTTATATGCTAAAGTATGTCTGGATTCTTCTCTTTTGAAGACAGAAACTCATAGAAGAGGAACAGATTCCGTCATCTGATCCAATTCCAAATCATGAGAACACAGCAACACCTAAATAATGTAACTGGCATGATTTTGTCTCTTAGTTTAATGTCAAATTAATCTAAAATGTTTCGTGCTGCAATTTGATGTAGCTATTTGAGAACATGTCCTAAATTTCTCTCTTCATAGATTTCTCTTATGCTTAGGGTCAGTGATGGAGGAATTTTCTTTATCTCATCTACAGTGCAGAAAGTAACAATACGGGAGCAGAGGCAAAAGTTATTTTTATGCAGGAATATGGGTTAAACTGTTGTTAATGGTTGACTACACACAATGAGTAAAAACAAAGACAGTGCTCATGGACTTGCACAAGAGCCAAGGTTCCTGTAGACTGAATATAAAAATACTTGGAATTCAACTTCAAAACTTTCTCTTATAGTTTGCTCATTTTCACATCCAAACCACTTCTTTGGACATCATACAATTACTACATAATTTACCTCAGAGAAACGTAAAGTCAACTAGCTGTCTTAAAAATGGCATATTCACAATCCAAGCCAGATGTTCTGCAGACATTTGTTTCTATTAACCTATCTATAATTCTTTTATGTTTATATTAGAATGTTCTATAAAGCATTTTAAAATTAACATGGCCCAAAATTGGGAATGTCAGACTTTAAATTTCAACTCATTCTCCATAGACAGAATCTACTTTGTGATGTTCTAAGATATTCGATTGTACTAATATTTCAAATCTGTTATGAACAGGGCTTTACTCTATATATTATATTTAAAATGTCCTGTGTCATATTTAGGATAAAAATGGTTAGATATATCTGAATGTTCAACAGATATATAATGAATAGGAAGACATTCTAATTTCTCCATTAAAAATGTTCTTCTGTAATTATTCATGTAAAAGTCTATGGAATAATACAGAAATAATTTTACTAAATTATGTTGGTCAGCTTTTGGTCACTGTCATGAAAAGTGCAGCATAATAGATTTATAAAGAGAAAGACTTAATTTAGCTTGAGGCTCTTGTGGTTACAGTTTAAGACAAATTGCTCTGTGCATCTCACAAGATTGTTTATCCAGTGTGTGTAGTAGAACAGTCTATTCAGCTCACAGTCTCAGAACAAAAGAAGAACCTTGAGTCTCTCAACTACCTTGACAGGTCTTTTTCTATCAATCTTAGGCTTTCTACCTGGTCTTTCAACCTTAAAGTTGCAATGCTTTCTGCTAACACCCCTCAAGACAAATAAGCCCTAACACATGAGCATACAAAAATGTAACACATGAAAATATATAAATTTATTTGTCAACAGCTATAACATTGTACATAATAATGATTTACCAATTATGAATGATTTGAGTATTTTAAGAATTCATAACATTTTTATATAATCAATTTTAAGTATTTTCTACAAAATAGGTTAAAAAGTCATACTATTCTAAGAATAACAAAACCTTTGATCTCCCCAGGAAAGTAGACAGTAGACCCTCCTGTAGGTCAATGTAAAAACCAGTACCCACCCAAATATGCTGCACTGGCAAACGCAGTTAAAATTGCTTGCAGGTGGTTCAATCCTAACATGCTTACCTTTAAAGTAGGGAAAAAGTCAAAATAAATATGTAAAAGACCAGTTGAGGTCCATGGGAACTAACAGGAAACAACCTAAAAGTCTCTCCTCCCCATAAACTATATGGAGAAACGTGAAATTTCTAATCAAGTCAAGGACTCCACCTTACCTCCACTCCACAGAAGAGTGAGGCAAGCCAAATCAAGAGTACACAAAGAAAGTAAAAGTTTGCTCAGATCCATATAGGTACACCAGAAATTTATCAAAAAACTTAGGGAAGTCAATGGACAACATTTAATTCTTGGTTAAAATCGTACTACAAACTGGGCACATACAGAAGGTATACTTGTTCTTATTTGCAGTTAGTGTTCTATTTTTGTTTCATAAACAGGTTGAATATAGAAAATAAGGATGAGCTATTTCTATACTTTAAGTCATATTATAGTGCTACAGTAAAAATAAAAATGAAAAACAGTCTAGTACTTAGGCAATGACAGACACAGATCAATGGGACAATAGATTGAAATAGAACATACACAGTGATAATCCTCTGATTTTAACAAATATGCCAAGAACTTGAAGAAAAGAATGTTGTGTAAATAAATAGTGCTGTAAAGAAAGAGATATCCGTACTCAAAAACAAAAGAAAACTAGACTTTTATTTTCCACCTTGTATGAAAATTCAAATCTAAGTAAATCAAAAGTGTGCATGAAGGCAAATCATCTATATACAGAAAGAAATAATAAAATATTTAGGAAAAAATGGGAATTTCATATACTCAATGGCATACCATTAGAGAAAAATTACTTGCACTTTCTTAGCAGGAAACACTTGTAAGTACAGTTTGACTTTGTACCTGCTTCTCCTCAACTACACTTGAGAACATAGCAGCTGACCAACATGAGCTCTGTCTTTCCATGTGCATTTTTTCAATTATCATTTGGTTTTGAGGGAGAAAGAAGATGATATTTAATGGGTAGATGGCAGAATATTTGGAAGAAGTTAGGGGAGGGGAAAGAATATGATCAAAATATATTATATGAAAAAATTTTAAATGAAATAAGTACAGAAATATGCTCATAGGTAAAAAATTATCAATTGATCATTACTATGACTATTATAGAATTTTCCTTAAGGAGAAAAAAATGTAAGCTACTTTGTTATTTTCCTTTTAAAACATAAATATACTAACTTTGGATAGGTTCAAACATAAATGGATCAATATATTCAAATGTATCGAATCATACTACATATTACATTTGCCATTATTTGATAAAGGAGAATTTTATTATTTTACAAAAATGTCCAATCCTTAGGAAGCTTACTTTATTATATAGCAATTTTCTTATGTATATCTGAGAGTTCCTGAGGAAAAAAGCTCTACATTACTTTTTTTTTTTTAATCAACTCCATTGTCAGTTTTTTTCTATCAATAAAAGCACTAAAAACCATGTGTTGTGTTTTTGCGTATCCAATTTTTTAATTGACTTGTAATCACTTTAAAAAGTACACAATCTTTCAAGTACATTCAAATGTCTTACTATAACCTCAATTACTTTTGAATACTTCTGAACACATTTGCTGTCTTTGAGAAAGTATCAGAGAGGATAGAGAACATGTCAAAACAGTGATCTTTATCTTTGTAAATACGTGCTTCTGGGTTTTGTCATTGTACATATTTGATCTAGGTAACAACCAGTAGGCCACCCCTTGAAAATAATTTTATTTGATTAAAAAGTCTAATAATACATTTACTGAATATTTCACCCTTATTTCCCTCTCTTGGTCTTGGTCCACTTTCTCCCTCTCTCTCTCTCTCTCTCTCTCTCTCTCTCTCTCTCTCTCTCTCTCTCTCTCTTCTCTCTCTCTCTCTCTCCCTCCTTCCTTCCTCTTCCTCTCCTCCCCTTCCTCTTGATTTCATAATAAAAGTCATTCAAGAAATTAAATTTGGTGAAAAAGGTTAGCCAATTTTGTTCTTTTGTCAAATTAAGTCAACGAAAACCATTGTTTTCAAATATTTTAAGTGAGCCTGTTGATACCACTTTAAAATTTATATTTTTGGTGTCATAATGTGAATATTTAAAGATTTTTTCATATTACCTTCTTATCCCAAAACTGTTTGGCAACTAGCAATGGTAGGAGGCCTCAGGAACAGCAGGTGCCTGAAATCACAGAAGAGAAAATGCCATAGTCACTTGGGCTGCTGCAAAGAGAGTTCAGAATTTTCGCTGAATCATGTGGGTAGCGAGCAGCAGATACACAAAACAACACAGCGTGAAAACATGAAAGGTGACTAGTGGAAAAACAAAACATTGGTAGATCATAAAAACAACTCTGTGATGCTGTTTTTATCTACGACAACAAATGGCATTTATGAATTGAGATTTTTTTTGGCCTTTAGTTTTTATTATTGCAATGAACACAGCCCAAGGAAGTAATGCCAATACAGGAGTAGAACTATTGTTTCTATGTCTCACCACTAACATGAATACTAGATTCACAGATTGTATAGCTATTAATGTGTGGGAAATGCAATTATTGTGTATACAGTTTCCTTAAAATCTACCAATCTCTTGTTCTAATTTAACTTTTCATCAGTTACAAGCTTACCTAATTTTCTATCTAAATATCTATTAAATTTATCAACCTGGGCCCTTTCTAATAAAAGACCAAGGCACTACATCTTTATAGCTATGGACAGTCCTGTGAACTTGACTTCTGCCAACCTCCTTATTTTCTCTGCTTCCTTGTCTTTCCTTGCATATCCCAACTAATTTTGTTTCAGAGTTATATTCTATACTTTATTCTCAATTGTGTGCCAATAAATTACTTGCATATATATACATTCAAACTTGAATTGAAAATATCTTTGAATACAGTATAACAATGACTCCAATAGAATTGAAAAATTGCTAGATATAGTGACAATTTCTGTATCAATGACACTATGATCTTTAATTGGGTCTACATATTAGATACGCTAGAAATCATTCTTAGTTGAAGGAATGGGGACCATCTTAATAAAGGAACAGTTATATAGAAGTATACTAAAGAGCTAACAATCAAGAAAATACATGCTAGAAATAAATATTCATCTCACAAACTCATTTTATTTATAGAACACGACAAGAGGTTCAAGGTCAAGAGGATATTATCTTTATTGACACTGATGTTCAGTATACATGATTACAAGGCTTAATAGCTTATGGAAGGTTAATGTTATCTCCAGGGTTTTGATTTCCTTTTCTGAATTACTTATGAGATTCTTCATTAAAATGCAGAGAAAACTGCCTAGAAATTTTTTCTGGAGTTTCAATTAAGTTATACATGCACATAATCTAGCTGGTGATAGACATTCACAACTTTGTATCTATTTCAGAGTCATTTAAATAGTGGTGATGTATTAACTTTCTAATTATGAGATTTTATCCCATGGTAAAATAAAGAAAATAGTAAAAACATAACAAGAATTCAGGGAGACACTTGATTTCTTATTTAAAAAAAAAAAAAAAAAGAGGGGATTGGTACTGGTATGCATAATCGACCTTAACAAGATAAATAAAATAAAATAAAAATTTACAGCCTGATAGGAAGAAAAAAGACACTTTTTATCTCAAATTATTTTTATGTATTACTCAGAAATGCATAAAACACAAAAGGGTAACATCTATAATACATAGAGTGTTAAAACTTTTTAGATTTTTATGAATATTATCTGTTTGTGTTTTTACACCTATGCAAGTGATTCCTTGCAAAGAAGAAAACGTTCATTGAACTTTTCAATCATACTTTAAGGAAAGTAATTAAAAGAACAAATGCATTCACCAGTAAATTTTAGGATGATGAAAGTGATGAGTACCTGATTATGACATAGGAAATCTATTGAAGCATAAAGGGAATTAAGAAAAGGAAAAAGTACTAATGTCTTTTAGAAATTAAAGTGGCATCATAAGCTGTCATCATAAAACCATTCTTACTGAGATCACAAAATAATATAGTTTTCTATAGTCACAACTCACAATAGTATTGGAGGGGGGAAGCTTTCTAAAACTATCTGTGGTCAAATCAGTTCCACAAAAATGAAATGAAAATTCTAAACAGAGAAAAAGTATATCCATGATGGAAAACAGATTTTTTTCAACAACTTCCAATTAATCTAAGAACCCTAAATATAGTGTAACAGCAATGATTTCCATGATTCTGGTCTTGAAATATTTAAATTAAATACTGAGTACTTTTCTTCCACTTAGTTTTCTATTATGTGTTTGCCATGACGATAAATGCTGGAGCATATAAAATTACTCATTTCAGTTCGGTCAACTTTCTTCCATTATATTAATTTCTGTTTTACTTCTAGTTGAACTGTCTGACATGTTTTCTTAAGCTAATAGACTAATATGGTCTTTGGTATGCCTACTCAAAGAAAGCTGGCTCTCTCTTTTTATAGAAAAAAGGGAGAGACAATAATTATTTTAAAATGTAGCATGAGTCAGAACAACAAAATGTGCACTGAAATAGAAAGTTTCCCGAGAAAGAGACATTAAGAGAAAATGTCAAGTTTTAGATTCTGCCTTCATAGTTTTCATAGTTAATGATAGATTTCATGTCAGTTCAAAAGATGACCTGAAGTTTCTTCTCTTAATTTATTTAACTTCATTTGTTCCAGCTCAAGTTTCACGCCTCTCAACATTTTCTATTTGACTTCCTTTAACGTGAGTAGAAAAAAATGTAACTGCCCTTAAAAGACTGTCTACTCACAACTATGAATTGATTCCTGGCACTCCCAATGCTCAGAATTGCTTTCATTTTTATAGTATCATTTGATAATTTTAATAAAGTAATCAAAATGTATCTTTGCTAGCTATACAAGCTTTTAATAACTGTAACATGAAATTGGTTTGGAAAGAGAAATTACTAAACAGATATAATGGTCACTTAAGTGGAAAATTGTTCTATTATTTCTTGTCCACATGCAAATGTCGTTGTGAAAGAGGAAGTGAATTCACTGACTCTGCAAGTATGATGAAACTGGCTAGCCCTGAGCATGTACCATGCGTGCCTCATACTCTTCTTGCATTTGCTCTGCTGTGTGAGGATTTTCAGTGGCTACATAGGTCTGTCAAGCAGGGCCAAGGCTTTTATCCATTTGAGGAAGTGTAGTCATGTTAAAATGCTTAATTTATTTTACCTTTGCCACATTTAACATAATCAATTATATAGATATGAATTTAAAATATATGGGCTATATCAAAGAATCAAATTCAGAAATAAGAATTATTATCAGTGCTTAGAGAAGAAATTGCAGAAGGAGAAAATATAATCAAATATATTATCTAAAATGTTTAAATAAAAATATGTTTTAAAAACAAGTAGATGATAGAAACAATCACAGGATATATGCTTTGTATGTTTTTGTTATACTGTTATTTTTTAATATTCTTGTTAACGAGAGAAGTTTTCAAATTTATATGTGTAAATAGTTGGAATTGAAAGTTTCATTCGTCCCTGAAAGTATCATTCCTTTGTAGGTTCTTAATAACTACCTCTTGTTCACATCCTCAAACAATCAGTTCAACCAATTACACCTTCAAAGTCTGTTGAATATGCATAGGTTCTTCAGAACCATGGCTAACTCAATCCAACATTGATTTTATGAGTGATTAAAGACATTCCAGTTTCTAAACATGCCTTACCATAATCATTTCCAGACTACTACTACTGCTCCCATTTACTGAGATTTCAACAAAATTAAAATTAAAAATATTAAAGTAAAATTACAAATATTTTAATGTGTCTAAGACTGCATATAATTTATTGTCTTTTATCTCACATTTACAAACTACAACATAGTGCTCTCTTACAAAATTAGTCTCTTCTGTTCCTCCCATGTTACTTCAAGTCATCTGCACTTAATGGAACTTTTGCTTATATATCTTTCCTGACATGTTCATATGACTGACCACTTAACATTCAGATCATATTGCATTCCTCCCTCTTACGAGAGGTCCCTTGAGTAAACTTTAAGACCTTTGCTGACCCTCTATTGAATGAAATAGCCAGCTATTATCCAAAGATTAACTGTTTTAGAAAGTGCAGATTCAGTAGAACACAATTATGTTATTTCTAATTGTAAAAGTTTTCATATAGTATGTCTTAATTATATTTGTTCTCCTCCACTCACTACCAACACCTCTCTGATCCTTTCTATCTCCCTACCCACCCAAGTTCATGTTCACATTTCTTTCTTTCTTCCTTCCTTCCTTCCTTCCTTCCTTCCTTCCTTCCTTCCTTCCTTCCTTCCTTTCTTGCTTTCTTGCTTTTTTTCCTATCTATCTTCTTCATCATCATCTAATCTCTTATTATCTATCTACCTATCTATTCATCTATCTAATCTATTTATTGACCTATCTATCTTCTATCTTAAAAATTGTATCAAAAACAATCAATTATTCTGTTAATGTTAGGTTGATATTTTTCTATAACCTTTGCTTGAAATAATTTCAAAGTATATCATATGACTACACTACCTGATTACTTGGGCCTTAAAAATGCCAAGCTATTCTCTAACCTATTAATGATTTGGGAAAATAATCTGAGCTTATTTTATTTGTTGAGTATCTGCCTTATCAATACTCAGGTTTTTCTGTCCTCAGAGTCTATCACAACAACATGCCCACTTTCAGAAATGTAGCAAGTTTTAAGTACCTACTCTCAATCCTGAATGAATAATACTTGAAAGATTTTTATTTATTTTTTTTTTTTTTAGGTAGAGTAATTCATTCAATATTATCTAAAATAAGAACTTTTCTCTCAGGGTACACATAATGTTCTACTTCTTCAATACTGAGGTTAGGCATGTGACTTATATGTACTGTCCTGAACAAGGAAGATATAACTTGTTTTCCACTGTTCCTACTGTTGAACACAAAAAGACCAGTACAGTGATGTGATAAATAAAATCTGGACAGAAATATTTAATGTTAATTTGTGGTCAGAACTAAACTATACTATTCAATTCTTGATTCACTAGCTCTTTTCTTTTCCTGTACTTTAAGACCCAGGACAAGTACTGCCTCAGCATCCTGGGTCATAGTACAAATACCTGTCAAGAAGATTTGGAATTTTTATTGAGAAGAATAACTGATTTTACTCCAAATATGGCGATATATCTAATCACAGCCTAAAGTAGACAAAACTGGCTGATATGAAGAGTGTGTGTGTGTGTGGGGGGGGGTGTATAGCAATGCTAAAAATAGAATGGTTTCCGGTCCAAAGAAGAAAATCTTTTATTTTCTTTAGCTGCCTGATTCATTGACGGTTGTTTCCTGTCTCCTGTGATGAAACAGATGGCTTCAGTGATATTTAGATGATGTTCTGTTTTTTTTTTTTCTTTTAATTGGAATTTTTATTTACATTTCAGGTGTTTTCCCCTTACCCCCTTTCCCCCCTCTCTCCCAGGAACTCACTATCCCTTCCCCCCTCCTCCTGCCTCTATGATGGTGTACCCATATCCACCCTCCTCAGAACCTCACCTCCCCACCCTCGAATACCACCCCCCACGATGTCCAGCCTTCATGGGACCAAGAATCTCTTCTCCCACTTATATATAGCTCCCTTGCATACATAGCTGGAGCTATGGGTCCCTCCCTAAGCGCTCCCAGGCTGGTGGTTTAGACCCTGGGGCTCTGGTTGGTTGGTATTGTTGCTCTTCTCATGGGGTCCCGTACCCTTTCTACTCCTTCAGTCTTCACTCTATCTTCTCTGTTGGGAATCCCATGATCATTTTAATGGTTAGCTGTGAGCATTCGCCTCTGAATATGTCAGACTCTTGCAGACCTCTAAGGAGACAGTTATGTTAGGCTCCTGTCAGCATGCACCTCCTGACATCCATGTCAGCATCTACCTTTGGTGACTGTACATGCGATGGATACCCAGGTGGAACGGTCTGCAGACGGCCCCTCCTTCAGTTTCTGTCCTGCACTTTGCATCCATATTTGCTCCCTTGAGTATTTTGTTACTTCTTCTGAGAGGGACTGTAGCCCCCATCCCCTACTTGGTCATCATTCTTCATGAGCTTTATGTGGTCTGTGAGTTGAATCTTAGGTGTTTCAAGCTTCTGGGCTAAAGTCCAATAATCAGTGAGTGAATACCATGTATGTTCTTTTGTGATTGGGTTACCTCACTCAGGATGATATTTTCTAGTTCTGATGATCTGAGAAATACTGAAAAAGCTTCAATCATTTTCAGATTCTTAAAATAATTTTATATTTATTAAAAAATACTGAGTGAAAAGATTTTTTTTCTTCAAAGATTTATCATAGATAGGAGCCATGATTAGATTATCAAGTAAGACAGAGCAATTCAAATGCTCTGATTTCAACTTCATTTTCTTTCCTCTGAGCATGCATGTACCTATATTGAAACAGCAATTACTGAGGAAAAGATGAGAGCTAAAAACCTTAAAACATAGCTGTACATTTTCAAAGGTAATCTTTTTCTTATTATGTAAATGATATATGGAAGAAATTTAAAGTACAAAAAAGAAAAGAAAACAATGTGTGAATATCCTCACTTCCAAGCATTGACTTTACTCAACATTTGGACTGATAGTTTTAGGCTGTCTGTAGTAATAACCACCTAAGGTTGTGAATTGTAGTCAACTTCGCATCTTGATATTTCTGATTTTATAAAATTTTACATCCTATATATTCCTAGATAAAGCGTTTTAACCATCTCATAGACTGCTGATATCAAGTTTATTGAATATTTGTATCTTCCATACTTTTCTTGTTTTGGTTTAAGTGTTATTTAAAGTTTATTAAGTGCAGGAAGGTTACCTACAGTGAATTTTAGTGAATGAGTAGTATGCTGGTACACACTTGCATAATGTTCCCAGGACATTTGTACCAATTTAATACCAAACTTAAATACACATTTAGTTTTAAAGCCTACTGACTAAAGATATATTTTTGTTACTATTACATGTTATCATCTTTTAAATAAGAAAATTACCTTTTATTATTTCAATATATTTTCTTTCAATAATTATTCTGTATTCATTAAATACCAAATATTCTATGTAATAAATCTGCTTTTGGAACGATTATTGTTCACTGACATATTCTACCACAATCATTTATATTATGAAATTTATATTTTTTTCTGTGGTGCATTGTTTAAATAAAAATGATAAGAGAAAACATACTTGTCTCCTTAGTATATATTAGCCACTATTTATTAGGTATAAACTTCTCAATTTATTAGCTATTCATACTATTTTCTAATAGTAATGCCTCTTTTTTATTCTATAAACACAATTCTTCCTAGTATTGGCTGACATCTTAAATCATAAATAATTATATTGATATAATTATCTGAATACTTTTTTTAGGTAATACATATTTTCTATTTTATTATTTTCATATTTTACTCTGAATATTTTCTTGCTCTCTTGCTTCATGAATAGACTTTGGAGTCAATGAAAAGCAAAATTTTAAAAGAATCTGATACTCTTCTTTTCTATCAAATCATTTAACTAATCTGCATTAATTCTATTTATCATCATACACACATTATGCTATACAAGTTTGATTCAACATGTCCCCTTCAACTTTAAGCCTTACTTGACATTACATAGTTTTCTTACCTTTGTGCACTGCATACTTAAGAATACATACACAATTCTAATAGTTTCCTTGATCATTTCCTTACAATAGAAGACGTATGCATATATAATATGCAGTGATTTAACTCTTCTTCAAAGTACAAATCACCTCTACAGGTACACATTGATATAGTTGTGTCTGTTTGAATTCTTTTGACTGGCAGAATTTTTAATTCTAACAAAAAGTAAAAATTTCAATCTTTCTATTCATATTTTAGGTTGAGTGTCACATTTTAAAAGTCTCTGCCTAAGTCAAGATCACACACAAGTTCTTTGTTTATTTCCTTCTGGAACTACATAAGTTTTGTTATAGTTGTTTGCCCACCTTATTTTATGATCTCACTCACACACCTTATACTGTCCTCAGATCATTTTCCACTTGCAGACTATTCTTAGGAGGATACAACCTTAAATATAGCTCCTTTTGTATAGTTTTTATTCACAAGCCTCTATTAATGTCTTTGTTTGCATTATTGAAAAATTGTGGTCACAATATTCAATTGAGAATAAGTTTGTATTAAATTGAATATATATATATATATATATATATATATATATATATATATATATATATATCGCCTCATGTTCTTCTGTTTTCTTTTCTTTCTTATCAGAGTTCTCCTCCTTGCTAACCATTTTATGCAGCTTGCCTGCTTTAGTTGCAAATGTGTCTTCCTATGTCTATAGAAATGTTAATAATATAATCTACTTTTGTTACTAAAAGGGCATCAAAATTATTAATTTCTGAATTTGCCTCTTTTACTGGTTTAAAACTTGGGGTCAATGAGATGCGCCAGCTAATAAGGGCACTTACTGCCAGCTCTCTTGAGGAGAAAAATCAATCTACAAATTTTCCTTCACTTGTGTGCTCTGGCTGTATTCTAACACACACACACACACACACACACACACACACATACGCACTCACGCACGCACGCATGCATGCAGGCACAAATGTAATAATTTATGCAAGGAAACTTAAAAGAATTATCTTTTTACACCCACTCTCATTAGTCTATCAAGTTCACATTCAATTCTGTTTACTATTAATACAAACTTCTTTCTGTTTTTTCTGTGTTTGTATCAAATAAAGCTTTCTTTCCAAAACTTTTCTACCCAGCTCAGTCTAACCCAGATATTCCCATAACTTGTTTCACAATTAAATATACTTTATTCATACTTCTGTTTCTTTTTTTCTTTTCTACTCATACCTTACCGTATTGCATTTTAATTTTTCTTTTTTTTTTAATGTTTAAACTGCCTTGGCACAATGTATTTTAAGTATGGTAGTGTTTACAACAATGGAGACAACTGTAATTGTTGTTTACAGTTGCAAATAAGAAGGCTCTTGTTTCAATAATGGAGTACTTTTAATTATATGAAACTGGTTATAATACATGGAAATTTCAAAGGCTACAACTTGCTATATTACACTTTAGCACAAACAGAAGTTTATACAACTGTTTATTTTTTTGACATATTTTTATTGATTCTTTTGGAATTTCACATCCTGCACCCCAATCACACTCATTCCAGTCCTTCTATGTCCACAACTCACCATTGTGACCTTCACTCAAAAAGAATTAAAGTTAAAATTAAAATTTAAAAAAAAGGTTCAAACTGTCTTACCTGTATACTCACTGGAGCATTGTCAAACTACTTAAGTTGAAGGAGTTCTTCCTCACTGGTAACCTCTCAGGAAGCCAACAACTATGGAGAGTTAACTTTAGCGTTCTTATCACACTGTTTAAGAGTCTCTTCAATGGCATCTTGTTTAGACTGTTATTTTGCAGGGAGGTGGGGGTGTAGGAGTTATCGCCAAAACCTTCTCCATCCGTCTTTCTCGACTGTGCGTCACCATCATCTATATCACTGCAAAAGTAGCTTACTTGCTTTTTACAGGCAGTGAGAACACGAATATTGGACATCTCCATGGTTTCTGAAGACAGTACAGACCACAAACATGGCCCCCAGCTTCAAAATACAATGACCCAGAAAAAAACGTTGATGTCAGCTTGGATCATGCACATTAACATAGATTCAGGCAATAGCACAGACGGATATCTGTGTGGCCTCGATGGCAACAGGAGTCAGGAACATCAACACTGAACCCAGTTTCAGTAGGACCTCAGACCTAAATATGGTTCTCTGTGGCAGTACAGACATGGATATTACCATAGTCTCAGGTGGTACTGCAAGCAACTTTCATTAATATGAACTTCCATGGCTGCACGGCTAATGGACATTAACTGGATTGATAAGGCAGTGCAGACCACGGACATCACCACAGCCTGCAGTGGTAACATGGACCGCAGAAATTAACACAGATGTTGGCTGCAGTAGGATCATTATTTTTATATTTTAATGATTGCGTTTTTATTTATATTTTAAAACATAATTATCTATCATTTCTAGTATTTAACTGTAGATCAGGACCATAAATCTCACTTTTCTTGTTCTTGCTCGATATCCCACTTACTATAAGGATTCAGCTATTATTGTGAAATGCATTGTAATAATAACAGATATCCTCAAAGTTTTTCAGTTACATTAGCAAACACCTGTGGTTCCTTTGGGACTCCCTATGCTTGTAGCTGTGTGCTAAGGATGTCAGCTCTCAGTTATCTTCAAATGTCATGTCTTCCTGGAAGCTGAGGATGGATTTAGAATACTTTATTGTCAGGGTAAATTGACATAGCCTGGGAATGTGGTAGAAAGGTTGGAAGAGTAAACTAGCAGAAACATGTAATGCTTCTCCCAAGTCTTTTATTAGAGTAAAAACTGTCAGTTTATATAGATACCTCTTTCCAATGCTAATTCTATGTCTAAGCCCAGCAACAATGTATTTTTATTTCCTTTCTATTGCTATGAAAAATATCATTTAAAAGCACCTTATGGAAGGAAAGTATTTTGTTTTTCTTTTATTCTTTAATCTTTTCTTACAATCCAGACTTTATCCCACTCCCTGTCCACCCCTCACCACCTTCACAGGAGGACATCAGGTGGAGGGATTGGGTTGCCATCTCATAGTTAAAAACTTTGACTCAGAATTGCTCCTGTCTAAAAGAACTGCAGGGACAAAAATGGAGAAGATCCAGAGTGAAGAGAGGTCCAGTGACAGGCCCAAATTAAGATCCAGTTCAAGGGGAGATTTCAAGGCCTGACACTGTCACTGATGCTATGGTGTGGTCACAAAAAGGGGCCAATCATGACCGTCCTCTGAAAGGCCCAACAGGCAACTGAAAGACTCAGATGCAGATATTTACATCCAACCAATAGACAGATGCTGGTGATCTCTGTGGTTGAATTAGGGAGAAGCTGAAAGAAGCTGAGGAGGAGGGTGATCCCATAGGAAAGTATTTCTTTGGCTTTCATTTTTCAGGTTCCAGCCATGATTGAAATAAGTTAGTACTTAACGTCAAAGTGGGAACATGAAGCAGAAACCACAAAGGAACAGTGCTTTCTGGCTTGTTCTCTGGTTCATGCCCAGCCAGCTTTCTTGTATAGGCCAGGATCATCTGCCCAGAAAATACTGTAACCAATTGTGGCCTATACCCTCCTATATCAATAAATACAATTTTCCACAGACTCAGCTGACATAGATTATTTATAATTTTGTTTTCTGTGAAGGTTCTTATACTCTGTATAATGTCGACAAGTATTACTAGCAAGGATAATTGTCTTGATGACATGAAAATACACCCATAACTTTAAAACCTTCTCTAGTACTGTAAATCTGTGTTTGGCAAAGAATAAACACCTCTCTCTCTCTCTCTCTCTCTCTCTCTCTCAATCTGTGTGTGTGTGTGTGTGTGTGTGTGTGTGTGTGTGTGTGTGTGTTGGTTTTCATGGTCTCAAAAGAAAATGCCTGTCACCTTTGACACATATTTGTTTTGCTTTGTGATGAAGTATGACAAACAATATCTTCATTTTAATAACAAATTCAGCAATGAAATCCAGAAAAATATTGTTTTGATCTTTTGAAACTTATAAATTTATACTCCAGTACAAAATGTCAAGGAAGAGCCAAAGGCTCACCAGCTCTTCAGATGCCAGATGCTTGTGGGGGAAGCAATATGGCTTTTTTTCTCTTAATTTTTTAATGAAAGCTCCCTCAAAGAGCTTAAGATGTTGAGGGTACTCGAAGTTTGCAAGTGTTATAGACAATGGCGATGCCAGTATATCTTTTAGAATTTATAAAGTTATATTTCATCAAATATTACCCTCATTATACTTCTGAAGTTAAATAAATGTATGATTAACCAGAGAAGTGAGATAATTATTTGGAAAATTTATAATTCTGGATTAAATATTCATGTCTTGAATACTTCTACTGAATGTTAATTCTGTGATAAGAATTATGTGAGATTTTTGTGAAACTCAAGTTGTATTCAAGAAATACATGGATGGCTGCTACAGAGCTTACTCAATATTATTAAGTAAAGTAGCAGTCAGTGACAATAGTAGAATTCTAATTCAATTCCTGTGTCTAGGCTAACCTGGAGTTTCTAGGTAATGTTTATTTCTTGTCTATGCCTTTATTTCCTTTTCTATAACTTGGCATTATAAGCATTGTTTTCTAACAAGATTAATGGCTTTTCAGTTAGGCTCAGAAAAAAAAATACTAGGCATATGATAAATACCCAACTAGTATTTGTTATTATGGTCATTATTTTTAATAACTCCATCTTTTTATCATGGGAACATTCATAATAACTATAATCATGAGCACAGTTTCTAAGCATCAGTCCACCTAGTATTTAAAGATATCTCTCTTAGTGAGATGAGACTTAATTTAGGTATTAATGTCACTATTACCAACTGAAGAGGTTGAAGGCAGACCAATCAAAAGAGAATGTACCCAAAATTGAAAACTTCCTGAAACCCCTCTGACTGTTCCCATTATAGTTTCAAGTGCTGTGACTATACCTAGAAGAACTGAATCAAAGTCATATCACCTGTAATCCAATTGCTTATGCCATATTCATACATGTTTTCTTTTCTAGTTCCTTTATAAAGTGAACCTTATTTCATAATAGAAGTGCAACAATTTGATTAAATCAAAGCAATAGGTTTAATATATATTCATATCCTGTCATATTATCTGAGAATGAAAATGCTTTAAAGAATATAAAAGAAATTTATTTCTGCTCAATATAATGTACCAGCTGTGAATTTTAGTCACTAAACATCTTTCTTCCTAGAGTTTTTGTGTTCCAGAGACACGCACTAAGTATATATAGTATACATACTGTATACTTAGTATATATACTAAGTATATATATAGAAAGTTATCCCAAGGAGATTGCCAATGACCAGTCTCAGTTTGGTGAGATATCCTGAGAGAAGGATTATTTGAGAATGGTGAAACAAATGCCTTCAAGTCAAATTATGGGTCCAAGCTAAGGAACTGTGTTCTGCTTGAGACAGCTGTCCAGACTGATATCTCTCTGATCTATTTTTTCTGGAGCTCTCCAGACATCCTTCTCTCTCTCTCTCTCTCTCTCTCTCTCTCTCTCTCTCTCTCTCTCTCTCTCTCTCTCTTCTCTCTCTCTTTCTCTCCTATTTAAAACAGTATGCCAAGTAACTCTATCTTGCTATTCTTAAAAAAAAATTCTCTAGATACCTCATCTCTTGCAGATCAAAAGCCCAGTCTTTTATTTTACAAATAAATTCAGTCTTTACCCCATGTTCCCTTTTGATTATCCCATAAATCAGCAACATGTGACTGCAGCCCCTTGATTCTTAGGAGACAGCAGGAATAATTTTTTTTTTTTTTGTAACATTGCAAAAGAATTCAGAGATCTGTTTGCCTTTATTAAGTAGAGATGATAAGCTAGCTGGTTGGGACCCTGCTCTGAAATTACCATTTCTACCATGCTTGGGCCTGTTCCTAAATTCCCTCTATCCTAAGCTGATTTTGAACTTAGGAACCTGTCTGCCTTTGCAATCATAAACAAAAATCTTAGCTTGGTGGTATCTTCTCTGATCGCCACTCCTTAAATCTCTTTATCTCCTTCTTTCTTATCTTTCTGACAAGCTGGCTCACAGTACAGCTGCTTTTGTTCTTTTGGATTCATGAAGCACTTCATATAGTTTATACTACACCCTTATATTTTGTGTATTTGAGAAATTATTTATTTTTGAACTTATATTTACATAGTTCTTTCCTACAACCTTAAAGGCTGTCCTGATGGTACCAGTGTTTACCATTTTGCTAAGACAATAGCCACACCTTTGCCTCCTGAAACATGTTGTCTCTGATTCTCATAGAGTCATTAACATTGGCAGTGCGAGCAATCCTAAAAGGAGGAAAGTGAAAATATGCATATTATTATATAACAAGCCTTACACTCACAGCAACCATCAACACTCATGGAGGCCCATCTTCTGCTGGCTCTTTTCCAGCGGCAGGAAACCATGTCATACTGTCCCTGTCATGGTCATGCCAGACACAACAAGAAATTTGTAGAGCACATATAAAAAGGCAGTCCATGGAGATGATTGAGCGTATGTGGAGAGATATTCCATGGAGATGCATTAAGCATACATGGAAAGTTGACCAGGTTATTTCAATGAACAAGCTTCCCAAAAATCAGCACAGTTCTTTTCATAAATCCATATTATATAAGAAACTTTATACAGGTGAAATAAAGAATATTCTAAATGAGGTATCAACTCATTATTTCAGTACTAAGTAATCTAAACTATAAAATACAAAGAGAAGTAATGGTGAGAAATGGTAGGCCTCAGTGCCTACCTTTGAAGTGCCAATTGTTTCATCAAAGTTTAACTAAGATTAATGTGAGTATGGAAATGCACATAATATTATCAGAGTACACCATAAGCAGGACTCGGACATTTTGCATCTTCAGTGCATGTTGTGATCTTATGTGCAGCTTTCACTTGCTGTACCAAGACAAAAATTTTAAGTAACTCTGTCTCCTAGAAACATTTGGTAGTCTTAGGCACAACATTAGACAACTTCTAGTTATAACTGAATGATCATCCATCCTAAGGTAACAAATTCTGGGCAGGACATGAAGAGAGACTTTCTCATCAGTTACTCTGCATGACAGGCTCTTAAGTCCTGTGAAGAGAAAGAAGGAAGCAGGGCAGGCAGGTTTCCTCCTGCTTCTTATCCTTTATAAAATCTCTGAGTGGAGAAATATATAAATGGGACTGTCAAAAGATGGTGGGAAAATCAACAACCACAAGCTTCTAGAAAGAATGTAAGATAATAAAAGTTTCATTCTTCACCCCACACTGATCTTTCTATGTAATTTTTGTGCTGATGGATAAATTTTCTTATATCATACAACTAGATAAGAAACAAGTGAATACATAAGCACACCATTCATCACCATGGACTGATCTATAGAATATACTCAAGTGGGCTTTATGTGATCTTTTTCCTAAAGACACTTTTTAGACATAATTTAATTAAAGTTAAAAGATTGCACAGATGTTGCATAGAGCAGCAATTTGAGAAGTTCACACTTTTGCCTGATCAGCAATTAAATACAGATAAAGAGAAATGCCACTTACTTATGTGAGCTCAGATATTTCACAGGTATCTTTCAACTTCAGCAACTATGGAGATCATGCTTCTGTTGCTTCATTAAAATTACTAAATTCATAGCAATAAAATGTAATCTCCAGAAAGAATGTAATATTTTTGAACATAACTAGAATATTTAACATAAAGTTGTTTCTATCTTATTGCTATTATATGTATACACTTACACATAAATATAAATATATATACATTCCTTCTGAATATTACTAGAATGTTTAAAATAAAATTGTGCTTGTCTTATTGCTATGATATTATGATATATATATGTATATCACACACACACACACACACATATATATTCTTTTGGAATGTTACCATATACATATGTATGTATATGTGTGTATATATCCATATATATAAATTTCAAATTATTTCAGATAAAAGTATTGGATTAGATCTTTCTGAGAAATGTTAAATTGAATAATTAAGTTTGTTTTCCCTGAATGTGGTTTATCAGAGCCTTAAATTTGGATCTCTGAGAAGATAAAAATGTAAGAATTCCTCCTGTAGATTTTTATGATTAAGTTTCTTCATTTGTTCGAGGGAGATGTTAAAAAAAAAAAAAAAAAAAAAAGAACACCTTAATGAACATAGTTGAATTGGAATACAATGTAAATTTGAAACAGTGTTTTCATATACCAAAATATTATCTGTAGAGGCACTATAAGATAGAATTGTTTAAAAATCACTTAATCTAAATGCCTGTTTTTCTCAATTATGCTGACTATGCATGTGAAAATAATTTATTAAATCATACTATAAAATCTTCATATAATATGCATAGAAATTTACACTGATAAGAAATTATTATTTAAAGCCATTGAGTATTACCTAAGACACACATGTGTACCTAGGGTCAACATTCAAGCCCCCTCGATATTTGTCATCAATAAGCAATGAAGAGGATTGCATCCACAGGTGATTCTTTAAACAGAAAAAAAAAGTACCATGATTTAGACAATGACAAGCCATTATGTGATGAGAATCATTCAATATCAGATAATATAGTTTTAATTTAGGAACTTTTTCCTTTCTGGATGGAAGAGGCTTGAACCATTATCTTAAAAATCTCCTTCTTCCTAAACTGTGAGGATAGATCTGCTCTTTGAATGCAAAGAATGCATCTTCCATCAGATTTGTAAAAGAATGCTTTGCAAGTAACCTAAGCTTTAAAAGAGCTTAAAGAGCCTTGCCTAGTTTAATTAAGAAACATTAATACCATTTTAAAAATCTTTCATTCTATAAGGATGCTATTCCTATTAAAAACTTGGTTATAACATTTATGCCACCATTCTTGTATAACATATGAGAAAATCTTGCAATGCCTAGGTTCTTTAATCCACACTAAAATAGAGGGTCTGTATATATTAACATGCATTATACATAAAAATAACAGGAAAGAGAAAATAGAACAGGCTTCAATAGGGGAGGCTTTTGATTTTTGGAGTATGGATTTATATACAGGGAGAGGAGGCTGAGGCATTATACTTTAAAGCAGTCTGCCCTAAGACTATTTTAAACAATTGTAGAATGCAAGTATATTAGGAAGCAAAAAAAAAAAAAAAAAATGTCATGTGAAATTGGATGCAACTAGAGGATGCAGGGAATGTAGTCAATGTGTGTGTAGCTGCACATATACAGCCCTGGGTTTGAACCTTAGCATTGAATGGAAAGAAAAAAAAATGAAGTAACAGAATATAGCTGTGAAAGACGTGTCAAAACTAAAGTCACAATCAAACTGAGGCATATTTTCAAAGCAATTTGCTTTCAATATAAAAAATATATAAGCTAATATTTAAAGATAATTAATTTATCTTAAAAAATTTTTATAAGTGAAATTTTTTTTTGAACTGTAAGGGAAAATAGGGAAAAATATCCTTCACAATAGTCACAAATAGTATAAAATATCTTGGGGTAACACTAATCAAACAAGTGAAAGCTCTGTTTGATTATGACAAGAACTTCAAGTCTCTCAAGAAAAAAATCGAGGAAGACATCAAAAGATGGAAAGATCTCCCATGATCATTGATTAGTAGGATTAACATAGTAAAAATGTTCATCCCACCAAAAACAATCTACTCATTCAACACAATTCCCATCATGATTCCAAAACAATTCTTCACAAACATGGAAAAGAAAAATTCTCAATTTCATATGGAAAAATTAAAAATGCAGGATAGCAAAAACAATTCTTAACAATAAAAGGAATTAAGAAGTAATCACCATCTCTCACCTCAAGCTGTACTACAGAGCAATAGTGATATAAAAAAAAACAAAAAAAAAAAACCTCATGGTATTGGTTCAGAGACAGACAGGTCAATCAATGGAATAAAATAGAAGACCTAGAAATAAGCCAACACACTTACGGAAACTTGATCTTGAACAAAAAAGCCAAAAACATACAATGGAAAAAATAAATCATCTTTAATAAATGGTACTGTTCTAACTGGCAGTCTGTACATAGAAAAATTAAAATAAATTCACATTTATCACATTACACAAACTCAAGTCTAAGTGGCTCAAGGACCTCAAAATAAAAACAGATATACTGGATCTAATAGAAGAAAAAGTAGGAAAGAGTTTTGAACTCATTGGCTCTGGGTGAAATTTCTGAAACCATACTCCAATGGCTCACATTCTAAGATCATTAATAAACAGGACCTCGTGAAACTGAAAAGCTTCTGTAAGGCAAAAGACACAGTCACTAGGACAAATCAGCAACCTACAGATTGGGAAAAAAATCTTCACTAAACTCCACATCTGATAGAGGGCTCATATTCAAAATATATAAAAAACTCAAGAAGCTAACCTCCAAATACCCAAACAACTCAATTTAAAAATGGGATACAGAGCTAAATAGGAAATTTAAAACAGGAATCTCAAATGGCTGAGAAGAGCTTAAAGAAATGTTTAAAGTCCTTAGTATTCAGGGAAATGCAAATCAAAATGATCCTGAGATTTTACTTTACATCAATCAGAATGGCTAACATCAAAAACTCAGGTGACAACACATGCTGGTGAGGAAGTGAAGAAAGAAGAACACTCCTTCATTGCTGATGGACTGCAAACTGGTACAACTCTTGAAATCAATCTGGAAGTTCCTCGGAAAATCAAAAATAGATCTACCTGAAGACACAGTTATACTGCTGTTGGACATATACCAGAAAGATACTCCACCATAGCACAAGGGCTCCACTGTTCATTGTGGCCTTATTTGTAATAGCTAGAAGCTAGAAACAACCCAGATATCCCTCAAGTGAAGAATGGATACAGAAAATGTGGTTCATTTATACAATGGAATGCCATTCAGCTATTAAAAACAAAGACATCATGAGTTTTTTAGGTAAATGGATGGAACTAGAAAATATTGTCCTGAGCAAGATAACCCAGACTCAAAAGGACATGCATAGTATGTACTCACTAATAGGTGTATATTGGCCAAAAAGTACAGAATATCTAGGATACAACCAACAGAACTTAAGTTTAACAAGCAAATGGGTCAGGTAAGGATGCTTCAATCCCACTTGGACTAGGGAAGAAAATAATTATGGGAGGCAGAGGGAGGGAGGTACCTGAGTGGGAGAAGGGAGGGGAAAAGGGGAACAAGATCAGGTATGGGTGGCAACAAAGTGAATGGAAATATGAAGCCTCAGGTGATGGGAGGTGGGGAGACCCTCTAGGAAGTACTAGAGATTTTGGAGGTTAGAGACTCTTAGAACTCAATGGGAGTGACCTTGGATGAAATGCCCTTAGAGTGGGAAGAGGAAACTCAAAAAGTCCACCTTGGGTAGATAAGAGGGGCTTGAATTGAGGGATGGGGTTTCCAACTAACTGTCAATATTTCTGACTCAATTTTTTTTTCCTGTCTAAAAGAACTGCAGGGACAAAAATGGAGAAGAGCCTGAGGGAAAGAAGGTCTAGTGACAGACCCAAACTGGGATCCAGCTCAAGGGGAAGCCCCAAGGCCTGACACTATTACTGATGCTACAGTGTGCTGACCAGCAGGAGTCTAGTTGTTGTGTGATAGGCCCAACCAGCATCTGACTGAGACAGATGCAGATACTTATACCCAAGCATTGAACTGAAGTTAGGGACCCTTGTAGCTGAATTAAGAGAAGGATGGAAGAAGTTTAAGAGGGCAACCCCATAGGAAGACCAGCAGTCTCAACTAACCTAGACTCCTGGGAGCTCCCAGAGACTGAGCCATCAACCAGGCAGTATACAAGAGCTGGTCAGAAGTCCCAAGCCCCCATACACACATATACATGAGAGGACTGCCTGGTCTGGCCTCAGTGGGAGATGTGCCTAATCCTCAAGTGACTTGATGCACTGGGAGGGGGAATATCTGGGGAGGGGGGTGCTGTTTTTCAACATAAAGTATCCAAGTTACTGATGGGTAATCACTGGACATGTCTGTGACCTTGGTCAAATTACCTGGTAATTCTGAGTCACTTCATACATCATAAGTATAGTAGGGCCTCCTTTACACACAAGACAGTTCTGAGTTCTCAATGAAACACACATACCCAACACTTACAACGCAACCAAAGTACACTCCATACTGTTGTTTATTGAAGAGTAGCTGGTTGTGTCTACATTCTATATTTGTAATTGCATCTTTCCCCTCACCAATGGACTTAGCTTTATTTATCAATGAAGAAAATCTCTTGTAAAAATATGAAGATATTTAATGGATATGTTTTAAGTGCTCAGTGAACTGTTAACAAAGTGTATTTGTTCTCCATTACTAGAGATTTCATTTATATATTGTTGGTCTTCCATTGACTCATTATTGTACAGCTTAATGTGGAACGATGATCACCTTCTGTAACAAAAATGCTAATTGTATTTGTGGGCACCTTTGCAAATTTATGTGACAAGCTGACAGACCTCGAATATGGTCTACATGTAAGAAGCACCTATTAGATAAAGTTCAACTCAGACTGTATCCTGGCATGGTATATTTTATACATCTGACCACAGAATTATCAAATAAAAATATTGCTTTATTATTAAATGATTTAACATGTAAAATTTAATTAAATATATTAGAAAATGAGTTTCCTACTTTCTGAGGACTCAGAACAAGGCAGTAACTAACAGCAAAAGCAGCACTTAAGAAGATGAGTAATGAAGACCTTTCCTAAGTGCACCACACACCCACAATTGATACAAGAGCCTCAGTTTAGTGGAAATGTCTTAGTTCACAGAAATGCCAAAGAGTATTGTAAGCCCCTCTTCAGGAGGACGTCTTATGAAGATCTCTGGCCTGGTAGGGTGTGGGGTTCCAGGTCAAGGGGATAAAGTGTGAGCAGGGATGGGGAATCACCTCCGCTGCTGCCTCAACCCATGTCTCTGCTGTTGCCACCCAGTTACTCCCAGGTGTTGCAATTGTCTCTCTGCACTGAGCAGTTCGGGGCTGGGCCGGTAAGAAGCTGGCTAGCTAGCTAGGAGGGGTGGGTCATGAAGGCACTTTGTGAGAGCAGATCTCTTCCCAAATGTTACAGCTCTTTCGACAGAAACTCTCGGACACCAGGATGATTCTCACACTTTAGTTCTCCTGAATAGGGCTCTTATATATAGTTTTGGGGTGGGTTAGGGTCTGGCAGCTGAAAACCCCTATTGGCTTGGTCTGAAAGCTTTGAGATACCTCATTTACATGTGGGAGAGCCTGAAGAACTATTTCTATGTGACTGATGGCCATAGACTTCTCTGTGGGAGGGGTTGTGGAGGGCTAATGGTAAGTGAAAGGAACCAGGGATCCAGGAGCATAGCCAAACACCTTCTGTCCCATTAGGGACCGGGGTTTGAGGCCTGTGCTCAACCAGGTGCCCAGCTGCCTCTCACAGCCCACTGCCCACCCAACTCCTCCTTTTTCTTTTATAAAGGAAAGGTGTCATCAGAATAAGTATCTCCTATGTTGGGAAAAGTTTGATACTGAACCAAGACCTGATTGGTAGTTACCTTTGCAATGCTACTCATCTGTTGCTTTAGAAACTGAATGAGGCAGGGTGCCAAGAGAAGGAAGGCTCGGTATGGGCCAAGGTGGGGAAGAATCCAAGCCATCAAGGGGTTAGAGTACCAAAGGGTAGGAGTTTGGGAGTAGAGGTTCTCCAGGAGCTCTTTGAGCATTTGTACACCTTGTTCTACCAGCCTAGATTCATTGACATAGAAGCAACATTCCTCCATCAGCAAAACACATGTCCTCTCCCAACCCTCCCCCTCACCCCCATTCAGCAGTCAACAAGTCCAGGGCCCTCCAGTTTGGGAGAGCAACTCCTGCTAAAGAGGTTATCTGGTGTTGAAGAGATTCAAGGCTGTCTGTAGTATAGGCCATTGCCTGGTCAAGCTTGTCCTGGAAGTCACCTGCCAGACGTTGTGTTTGGACAAGGGATGCTCCAGCAATTCCAGTAGCACCAAGTGAAATAGCAAGGCCTAGTTCAATGAGCAGAGGGATGAGTATCTCTCTCTTCTTTTGGCTTCCTCCCATCTGCAAGGTGAGTTCTTCAGATTCGTAGAGATAATCCTGGGGGACAAGAATCACGGGGGCACAGGAGCCCTGAAATTGAGGCTTGATACAGGCACCTGTAATGCCTTTGCACCAGAGGAGGGCAGGAGTGCTAACGCATACTGATTTGGTAATGGTGATGTCATCGGCACATGTGAGATGGGGTTTTGAGGAGGGCCCTACAAAGCAAAAAGATGGGGGTAGGTCAAAGAGAGGAATGTCCTATGCTTTCTTTGTGGGCAGGGGGTCCATGGAGATTGTAAAGGGAAAAATTAATGGGAATGGCTGTTAATAATGGTCAGGAGAGAGAGGCACAGAAAAAGCAATGGAGGAATTGGGGTGGGTCATTAAGGGAAGGAGGTTTGTTGCATATTGGATGTACTGTAGCCAAGAGAAGGTAGCTTGTAGTTCCTCCTGAGACTGGTTTTCCTGTTGGATAATATTAGCATGGGTAAAGGCTGATTTGGGGGCAGGGACAATTTCACAGGAGATGTATAGTCAGCTTTAGGGTATCTGGCATAGCTGTTGGGGTAAAGTTTACGCCAAGGTTCATTTCATGGATAGATGATGGAAAGCTGAAAATGAGTTTTAAGATTGGTGAGCATGGTGCCACCATGACTGATGGATTCCATCCTGCAGCTCCATTATCTGCAACCTCCATATGTAGAGACCTCCTGGAGACATTCACCTGTGTTTCGGTAAAGAAAGCAGAGAAAAGTGCTGACGATAGTGGACATGGATTCCGGGTGTAGGGGAATCTCAATCATGGTTTGACATCCTTCAAGTGGGCAGTCCTGGGGGTGGAGAGGGACAGAAAAAAAGCAGTCTTTTATGTCTATTGCTAATAGGGGAACATTGGCAGGAATGGCTGAGATGTGGGGTAGCCCTCTTTGTGGAGCCCTGGACTCAAATGGTTCTGTTAATTCCCTCAAATCTTGCAATGGTCTCCAACCCCTGACCTCTTTTTTATAGCAAACACAGGAGTGTTCCAGTGATTGTGGGAGGAACAGCTGTTTCTCTAGTTGTGGGATTTTGGGTCCTGTTGGGTGAAGTTGTGGATCTCCCATGTCTGCTGAGGCTCAGGGAGGTAGAAGCATGGGAATTTGACTGAGTTCACTCCACAAGGTGCCAGGCGGATGCTGGGCTGAGAAACAGCTGGGGCTCCACCCTAGTGTGGAGGGGTCTCAGCCTGAAGACTCTTGGTTATGACACTCGATTGGCTGGCTAGGCTAGCTTGGTTGAATTGGTGGCCTCTGCTTCGGGAATGTAGAGAAGTCATCAGCGGGAGATTAAGCGGCAGCTCAGTAGTCTAAGGCCCCTCCACAGTTCTCCAGGCAGGCCCCAAAGATATGAGGAAGTCCATGGTTTTAAAAGGTTTATTGTCATGGCAGAAACTTGATGAGTTTTATGCCCCCCTCCCTTTCTCAGGCACAGCTGAGTTAAATAGGGAGGGAGGAGAGTCTGGGAATGAATGCTTAGTTGGCTATGTCCCCTGGCCTTTAGGTATCTCATTAATATGGAGATCTCTCAAGACCTTGAGGCCTGTAGTCACGCCCTTTACCTGTGGAGGGGCTGGTAGGGGCATTGAACTACATGACTGAAAGGTGCTGATCAATGGAGGTCTTTGGTCACGTGTCAGGAGCCTGGAGTCTGGGAGTGTGGAGAAATGTATGCTATTCCTTGCAGGGTCTCCGGCCATCTCTAGGCAGTGCTCCACCAGAAACCAAGCTATCCTTTCATGGTCCCACAGAGTGTGTTCTAATTGAACCCAAGTCTTATCCACTTAGTGAGTATATATTAGGAAAAATGCTCATCTGTTTTTGGCTCCTGCCAGTGCTGGGAAACAGTGGTGACCATGAGAATCCTACTTTATTAGGATTATTCCAAAATTAATCAGAGCCTATAGGATGCATACACCTTGGCCAATGTCAAGGACAGTGTGGTGTCACTGTACTAAGAAAGTGCCTGTCTTAGGGCCTTACAATCTTTAGAATGACATTTAGGATTGAAAGTAGTTCATTCTTCTCCTGAACTTTTAAGTAAATTCACCTTAAAGGTAAGGTACTTAACAGTAATTAAATGACCTGATGTCAAAGTAGAAGATGCTGAAACCCAGAAAGAGAAAGTGATTCACAAGGTTTTGAAGAGGGGCTGAATACTTTAAGAAATGGAATAGTCTGGCCAAGTAGCTTGCTTTTCTCAACATAAATAGAAACCTCAATGCTTCCACATCTATCAACTGCTTCTGTTTAATTGCTTATTTTTCTCTTTCATAATATATAAATAAAATAGGCTGAAGTTACTTAGTCTCAAAAACATTGTACGTCTCTGATCCTCTTCATCCTGGATCCCAGAATGTATGCCTGTCCTCGTTGCTCATATCAAGGAAAAGTAGATTCCCTGCTTCAGCCAGTTAGAAACAAAGTATCTATATGGTCAACTTTTTATAATCATCTTTATTTTTTTAACTTTCTTACATTAGTAAAAATAGTTTTCTTGATATTTTAATTCAAGCTTTGCATTAGAATCATAGGTAACATTACAAACTATCTACATATTAAGATTTTTTATTAAATATCCATTGAAAGAATTCATAGTGATATTGAAGGATATTCAGGATTTACATACCTGGTAGAAGGTTTTTGGCCTAATCCCTAAATCTGGCTCAGAGTCTCTTATGAATGAAAACCCACTACAATCCTTGAGTCTCTTTATTTTATTGTACAAGAATATAGTCAAGATTTTAATGTATTCCAAGCAAAAAAATAATAGTGATAAGTATCTATATATTTATTTATAATTACCAAGTTTTAATTTTTTTCATTTCATGAGTTTTAAAGAAATTTTAAAAATAACCACATACAGGCTGTATACATTAGGTGGTTTCTGGCATCTCTCTTCTTTACCCAATGAATATTTAAAAGTACTAACTATGTTGTCTATGTTTATGTGTCTGTATTGTTAATGTGAATACATGAATGCATAAACTATATATCATTTTCATGTTCAAATTGTGAGCAATTCCAACATTTTATACAGGATATTGTTCTGCACTAGTTAAATGCTTCACTGCCAACTTACCTATGTTGCTGAAATGAAACTTTAACTCACTAGCTAATGTTCAGTATTGTATTGTATATACAGTGGTTTGTTTTTTCTTCTACCTATTGATGTTTAAGCTCTTATCATTTATTCACTCCAATTTAAAATACTTTAACATTTGAATTCATGTCATATTGTATATTTCCACTCAAGTTTCTCAAAGATACAAATCCAGAAATTGAACCTTATGTTGGGGTGAAAGCATACAGTATTTTTTTTTTCTTCTTCCTTTCCCATCTGCCTGATTGCTCATGAAATGAGTGTAAGAATCCACAAAATTTCCATCTTATGATGAGGACTCTTTCTGCCAGGCATTCTTGGTAGTATTTGTTATTGTCAGCTTTTTAATTTTTCGTCAATCTGATGGTTATAAACTAATGCCTTATTGTTTTAATTTGCATTTTACTGGCTGCTATTAAAAGGAACATCTGTTCAACTGTTTATTAGCCATTTGGATGTTCATGATTGTGAAATGTTGATAATAACCTCTGTCTTTTTCTACTGGAAAGCTGCACTTCCGCTTATTGAGTTTTGAAGTTCTGTATATATTTGGGGTACCTACTGTGTGTTTGTTATAGCAAATATCTCTTCAAAGTCAATAGTTAACATTCTCCTGATGTTCATTCTGCATATTTCTTGGTATCATAGCCAAATTGTTTGTATTTTGTATACAAAATGGATTAGTATTTTCCTTTTTTGCCTACTTGTAAACACTTAAATGAGCTAATAAATCTAATCTTATGTGTACAAATTCTGAGTAGGATCATTTTTGGGAAATCTAAAGAAATGTGACTTTCTCATTTAAAGCTTAATTTACCAAAAATTCATTTATAAATGAATTTTTTATTATTTAAGAAAGTACCTGTCTTATATTATTTCATTAACTATTTAATTACCAAATGACATTGTTCCCCTAGCACTTACCTATATTTCACATATATATTGTTTTATCTCTAAGTGTTCATACTGCTTAGTCAAATGTATAATTCTGAAAGCACAAAGTACCTTCATTATTACCTTATAATTTCCCAGGTGAAATGTAGTTTCTCTAATATTAGGAGTCTTCATTAACATTGGTCATTGATTTAAGTACTTGACCTATTGCCACCTGGTGTAAAATATATCTTTGGCTAAGTATTTATGGAATGACTTTTTGTAGATATATTATTTCTGGTCTGCAATATTTTCAATATTTGCAACACAGTTCAAAGTCTTGTTTTTTTTTTTCCCCCACGTAATAATCTGTTAAACTTCTGTGAAAATCATTACTGATAACTCTATGAGAAATGCACTGGGTATACAGAAAATGTTAAGGTAATGTCCACAGGATTAAGCACATGCTCTCCCACTGAGGCCATACAAGGCAATCCTCTGCTCCATATGTGCCCAGGGCCATCAACCAGCTTTCTTGGTTTTTGGTTTAGTCTCTGGGAGTTCTGAGGGGTCCAGGTTAGTTGACACTGCTGTTCTTCCTATGAGGTTGTAATCCCCTCCAGCTCCTTCATTCTTTCCTCTAATCTTCCATACTGGTCTTCCAACATCAATCCAATGGTTGGACGAAGTATTTTCATTTGTCTCAGTTAGTTGCTGATAGAATTTCTCAAAGGACAGCCATGCTAGAGTCCTGTCTGCAAGTACAACATGGTAACAGTAATTGGAGTCAGAATTCAGTGTGCATACAAGGGATGGATCTCAAGTTGAGTCTGTCACTGGGTAGCATTTCATTCAGTCTCTGCTCTATTTCTGTCCCTCCATTTCCAGGAACAATTTTGTGTTAAAAATTTTAAAGACAGGTGGATGGTCCCCTGCCTCAACTGGGGCCCATGTTATCTACTGGAAGTATTCTCTTCTGGTTCCATCTCCCCACTGTTGTGCATTTCAGCTAATGTTATCCCATTAAGTCCTTGTAGCCTCTTACATCCCAGATCTCTAGCACTTTCTAGAGGTTTCTCCTGACTCCTAATGCCCACTGCTGCATATTTTGATTCATTCTCCTGACCCTCTGGGTATTCTCCTGTCTCTCCCCATACCTGATCCGGCCCTCCTTTTCCACTCTCCACTGCCCACTTCTACCCAGTTTCTTCCCTCCCTCTGCCTACCATGATTATTTTGTTCTCTTTCTAGGTGGTTCAAACCAGGAAAAAATTGCCGAGGTGTCTATTTAATGTATCAATGCAGACCTGGCCTCCAGATTTTCCAAGTATGCCTCAGTCAGTCCCTGCTGGTTACATGGTATGGCTGACATACCCCACACTTTATCCTAACATCTCCAGCCTAGGGATGAAATGCTCTTTCCTTAAAGGTTCTTCCCTATGTAATTCAGCCATATTAGTTACACTTTTTGCTCCTTTGGCCTCATAGCTGCTCCCCTTGCTTCCCCTCTCCAATGACTCCCTTTCCTTGTGACAGGGTTCAGCTTAGTCTGGTCATGTCTACTCTTTATTTTCCCAGATGTCTCTGACCCTGGCTATGCTATCCCACATAGCTATATCCAACTTTCTACTCCACCATACCTAGGAGCACTAATGTCTTTTCCCTTCCTTTTTATATTTCCTTTTTTATTTATCTGGTCCTGGAAAATCAGGAATGATTTAACTGAGTTCCCTCCCAAGGAACTAGGCCTCTTCAAACCAAACTGCTGATCTGATTACCCTAAGGTATGTATGCATCATCTGTTTTTCTGGCTTTTGCTACCCACCAACATTGATTCTAGAGTCTGCCTCTTCAGCTGCTTCTTCCCTCCACTTTAACTATTCATCTCTCCTTCCAATTCTCTTTCTTTACTACACTCTTTGGGCTGCTTAGCATGTGTGTATCTCTCTTCTTTGCCCTTTTGGGACACTTTCTTCATGAGCATCTTTCTACTATGCACTCTTGGGGCATCCACCACATCAACAATTCTATGTACTAAGACACTTGTACCTCTTCAGCTCTTTCATTCCTCTCCGCGCTAACCACTTGTCTCTCCCCTACTGGGTGTCATTGTGAAGCTCCCTACATTGTCTACTTTTACTTTGAGAGTCAGGCTTGTATGCCAGGAAGCTTCTTATTGTCCTACTGGTCTCTAATCACATGGAAAGGGATGCTTCTCCTCTGTTATTTGAGATGTTACTCTCTGACAAGTCTCAGTCTACTTGGGGACACCCTAGATTAAAATTCTTGATACCATGACACATACTCCTCTGATCTCTCATAGCTGTTTTCAGTTCATTCCTGAACTTCATCTCTCCCTAAGAGCTAAGATTTCCTGCAAAGAAAATGATGGGGTACAGAAGATCTCCTCCTGAAGTTTGCTTTAATGTGGCAAAGTAGACCACTGGGTGAAAAACTGTTCTTCACCTTGCCTGCCACCTCCAAACTGGACAAGCAGGACCCTATGCCACGAATTAACTGCCCCTATCTTCCTAGAAAAGGTAGATTGGTCACCAAAAGATACTACTCCACAGGAAAGTCTGTCTGGTCTTCTGGGCTTGGTGGCTAAACTCTGATGCTGCCCTTGGATCCTCTGCCTACAGCAACCATGGAAGAATCTAGAGTGACTCCCTAGGTAGCCAATAAGTCTCTTTCATTTTTAATAGATTCGGTAGCTGCTTGGTCTTTGTCCCTAGTATATATCTGTTCCAGCAGATTTCCAATTAATTAAAGACTGCACAACTGCTCCAACTACTGTCTGCATATATTCCTAGCCCCAGATGGTCATGCAGAGCCTGGGCAGCTAGTGAAACAGACTATTCTTCCCAGACTTGGCCAACATTCATACCAGCTTGTTGCGACCCCAACAATAGTGCTCCAATGTCAACAGAAAGTAGTCATAGATTACATTACCCCTATCATTTATTATCAACAAAAAGACCAGGGCGAGGATATTGTTTCAAACCCAGGACAAATGTCTAAGGTGCCTTTTAATACATCAAAGTGGACCTGGTCTCTAAGTTCTTCCAGAATCTCTCAGTCCCTGACTGTTACAAGTTATTGATGGCATACCCCACCCTTACCCTAAATTTCTTCAGTCCAGAGCTTGGGCTACTCTTACCCAAAGGCTCTTCCCAATATAATCCAGCCATTTTAGTTAAGCAGAATTTTTGTACCTTTGGCCTCTTGGTTGCTGCCTCTGGTTTCTCTTTCCCTTCCCCCTCTCCTGCTCTCCATGGCCTAGCTCAGGATCCTCCTGTCTACTCGGAATTCTCCCAGATGTCTCTGGCTCTGGCTATGCAATCTCACATATCTATAACAAACTTTCTCCACCATATTTTCCCAACCATAACTAGGAGGAGTCATGTCCTTTTCTTTCCCTTTCTTTTTTTTAATTGATATTTTCTTCATTTACATTTCAAATGTTATCCCCTTTCCAAGTCCCCCCCCACAACCTCCAGCCGATCCTCCATCACCCTACTTCTATGAGGCTGTTCCCCTACCCATATACACCACTCCTGCCTCTCTACTCTGACATTCCCCTACACTAGGGCATCGAGCCTTCACAGGACCAAGGCTCTCCAAGGAGAGCCTCCCATTGATACTCTACAAGGTCATCCTCTGCTATATATGTAGCTGGAGTCATGGGTCTCTTCATGTGTACTCTTTGGTTGGTGGTTTAGTCTCTGAGAGCTCTGGGATGTCTGGATGGTTGATTTTGTTTTTCTTCCTTTGGGGTTGCAAACCCCTTCAGCTTTTTTTAGTCCTTTCTCTAGCTCCTCCATTATGGACCCCATGTTCAGTCCAATGGTTGGCTCAAGCATCTGCCTCCTTATTTGTCAGGCTCTGGCAAAGCCTCTCAGGTGACAGCTATATCAGGCTCCTGTCAGCAAGCACTTCTTGCCATCTATAGTAGTGTCTGGGTTTGGTGACTGTATATGAGATGGATGCCCAGGTAGGACAGTCACTGGATGGCCTTTTCTTCAGTCTCTGCTCCACACTTTGTTTCTGTATTTCCTCCTGTGAGTATTTTGTTCCCCCTTCTAAGAACTAGATAGAGTTTGTGTTAAATATATGAGTATGTAAATATACATGTATCTGAAGCCCCCTCCCCACCCCAAACATGTAAAGTATCTTAGAGATGAGATGTTAGCTGTCTCTTTTTTTTTTTTTCTATACTTTATGCCCTTAAGGCAAGATCACCATTAGGGCTCTGTTGACTAGCCAAAATTTCCTGGCATCTGCCAGTCTCTGCTCCCCAGTACTGAGTTTACAAGCCACAAGCATGTCTAGACATGCCTGTTGTTTACATGTGTGATGGATATTTAAATTTAGGCTTTTCTATTTGCCTAGTAAGTGTTCTTAGTCACTGTCCTACTTAGGCTTCTGTTGCTATTAAAAACATCATGATTGAAAGCAATTTTGGGGGGGGAAGGGAGCTTTATTTGATTTAGAGGTGCATCATTATCTAGGGAAGTTGGGGCAGAAGCTCAAGGCAGGAACCTGACATCAGAAACTGGGGCAGACTCATGGAGGAATGCTGTTTACTGGCTTGCTTTACCTTGCTGGCAACTCTCCCTTTTCTATATAACCCAGGCTCACATGCCCAGGGATAGCACCAAGTATATCAATGGCAATACTCAAAATGTCTCACAGACCAGTATAACAGAAACAATCCCTCAGTTGATGTTTTAAGTATAACTAAGGAGAAATTACTAAGAAACAAGATTGGACAAAGATACCTAAAATTCATTAATTGTTTCCATGTCCAGTTTATCTTGGTTAGTATTATAAAAATGCAAATGCATAGAGACAATATTCTAGATGGCTGAACCACAGTAACTCAGCCTATAGAGTAATATATAGAAAAGTTTTTAAAACTTAAAATACGTTCTAAATTTTTTCTAATAATATCAGGTTGTGTTTTGCTTCTGATTTTTGTATTCTCCTTTGGATGGACATGCAATGCATTCCTTATTAGCTCATGGAAACTAGCTAAGCTCAGGGGCATCAATCCTCAAAACAGCCTGACTTTTGGATGCTAGATGAAAAGAGAAGAAAGAATGAGTTATTTTTCAGTATAAAACTAAGTAGAAAGGATTGTTATCAGTAACAATGAAGGTTAATTTAACCAAGAAAACTAATAAAAGTAGAAATAGGTTTTTAATGCTGAGGAAAAACCAAACCAACAACCAAACAAACAAACAAACTGCTGGGAGTGCTACAAGCTTTAGAAGTTTTAAAGGAGCAGAATCAATTCATATTTTCTCAAATCTAAACAGTATTCAGCTGTCAGTTACTTTGTTGGGGGAAGGGAGAATACCCATTTGAGAATATATTTAAAAATATAATAATCAGAAGGACCCTAGAGGTCTCTTCTTCCTACCATTCTCTCATTGTGTTTTGCAAATAAGTTATCACCACAAGCCAAAAAATGAAAATGAAACATTACAGTACACAGCTTCATTAAAAATCAAACAAAATGCAATTTCTCATGCTGTTCATGACAAGACTCATGATTAACTGCTAAGTCACTCAAAACTGGGATGACCTGAACAAGAATAAGTGTGGTAAATGACAGTCTTAAGGAATAAAGTGCCACCTAGATAAACAGTAGTCATGCTGAATTTACATCAAATGCCAAGAAAGAATGCCATGTTAAAAATAACTCATTTTCCCCCTAAAAAGGTGAGAAGAAATGTGGTGTTTATAATAGTTTATATGTCTTCTAATTTACTTCCTATCCTCAGAGTTAAGAGAGCCAATGATAGTCAACCATATGTCCAGTGGCTACCATGGAGCTAAATGCATATCAGAGAGAACCACAATGGGGAAGGCTTATGCCTAAGTATCATGAAAAAGAAAAGTAAAATCCTGCTCACATACACATAAAAATAGACTTAATGTCTAGAGGCACAGCACAGCTTTGAGTTGAGAGTAGAGGTCAGGGTTGTCATTAAATTCTCAAACTTATTTATTTTGACCCAATTATTACCAAGCCTAGGATTCCTTTCATGTTTCAGTGCCTGTTCAGAGTCCTCATCTGCCCATGTGGAGATGGCAGTCCTAAAAGAATTAGTGTGCTTAAGAGATACTGACATGCATAAATTACACAGTATCTGTTGCAAATGATAGTTCTGCTTATTTCTTTGCCTTTTATTTATTTTCTCCAAATGTCAAACTGGCAATGGAAAATAATTACATACACTAATCTCTTAACCAACAGAAAGAGCAGAAGAAATGTTTATTCTTAACCAAATCCTTTCCATATATCCCAGACTGTTCTGTTGTACAACCAAGTAACTAATCTCATGTTAGTACTTAATATCAATTGAAACAATGCAAGCTTCTGTTTCTTTCTTATGAATGTTAAAAGGTTCTATCTGCTCACTATGCTTTATGTAATACCATACAGATCCAAGCAAGGTGATTCCAGCTGTCAAATATGGTGGCTCTGAAATTAGAGAACAGAAGATAAATTAGGCCCGCCTGTCTTTCCATTGCAATTTATTAATGCTATTGAGTATGCAATGCCTGGCAGATTTACAGATGACAGAAATAAAAGATTAATTGTCTTACTTTATTTATGCCTAGAATGTAACTGAGGACTAAGTAATTCGATTCCCATCAGTAATCTGTTTCCTTTTGTCATTTCCCAACACCTGTCGGTCTACTAATTTATCCTTCTGCTTATGAATGTTAGGCACTTGGAAAAACTCCTACATTTTACTTAAATAGTAGCTGCAACTTTGGAAACTTTACCCTTTCCTTTTGACTTCCCCTTAGTTAAAACTAAAATCTACTTTCCAAAAATGTCAGTCTATTAGAATAACCATGTTTTTTCTTAAATTATACAAGAAAGGGATATTAGTACTTTTACAGAGAAAAGCAAGCCAAAGGGGAAAAAAACCACTACAAATAACTTTCCTCTTTCACTGTCATCTGTAAGCTTGTCCTTGTCTAGAAACATATAATTCTTATGTTTCCCTTTCCGTTTCTTATTTCCCTCAGAGTGAGGAAATCCAGTGGTACCCATATGTCTGCTCAGTTACTTACATAGGACTATACATATATTAACATTTATTTATCTATTTTTTATTCTTTTGTTTAATCTGTAATATTTGAGTTAACCTATCAAATATCAGTCAATCATATCCATCTTAAACCTCTGCCATCATTATAAAAAATATGTTCTCCTATACATGAAAGGGATAAGTCCTACAAATTATGTACCTATGCTCAAAAGGTCACTACCCTGTACCTGAGGATTAGAACCATTTACATAATAATCCTGGTATTATATGCAAATATAAATTTTCATCAAATGATAAATACCCTAAACATTTAGGGCTTATCAAACACTCCTAATCGGATCTGCAGGACATATTGTCTCCATGCAGATAGAAACCTGACTATTTGCAGTAGTCTCCTACCCAGGCTCCAGCATATTTCTAGCTGAATGAATTAACAAACCAAAAGGAGGGGTTTAGGCATTGCTACTGAGACCACAGTCTATCCTGAGTCCTGTACCTGCCTTTTATTCTTTTCTTTCATTTTTTATTCTTTTTTTTTTGTTCTGTGTTGTTGTTTTTGTTGTTTGTTGTTGTTTGAGACAGGATTTCTCTGTATCAGCCCTAGCTGTCCTGGATCTTGTTCTGTAGACTAGTGTGGCCTCTGGTTCCCAAGTGCTGAGATTAAAGCTGTACACCACAATGTCCAATTTTTCTTAATTTTCTTTATGAAAGTATTGTCTACATTCACTTTTATTTTTGCTCTATGTCAGCTCATATTCAAATTTGAATTATGGAATATAATACTGAAGACATATAAAGCTAGGCAGAATGTTTGGGATCTTATCACAGAGTGTCTGGTGTGATGTTAATTTGAAATTATCCCAGTGCGAGTGAACAAAATTATTTTGAAATAAATGTTTAAGTGTATGATGTATTGATAGCAGGGATAAGGGTGCTTTGTTTGGAAGACAACAAGTAAGAAGTTCACAAACAGGGATTATTTTCATGTTTCACTCCATACAAAGACATTGCATTAGGAAAACCATGTCAACAGAGAGAAAATGGTAGATTCTAACAATGTTGAGAGGGCTGGTCTGAATTGGTCAATGGCCTCTGTCCCACTGATGGACAGTAAATGGAGAAGTCATAAATCATAGCCTTCAATAGTCTGACTTGTCTGACATGGAATTTAATCAACTGAAGTGATTTAGTAATTTGTTAGGTACTAGTGATTTGGGTTCAAGGTTTGGATTTTCAAATATGGATATTTAGAAGTTTGTATCTATGATTATAAATTTTAAAAGATATGAATTTAGGATAGACAATTCACAAGTTATTATCACTAAAATCAAGGCAGTTGATTTAATAAATTTTGATTTAGTTGCATAAAGTAAGACAGGGACTGTAATGGGCAAGTAAAAAACACTAGAGCTGACCTTCCAGTCTTGGTTCTCTTAATGCATATAATAAGATCACATAGATGAGGCTCTTTGATGTTGGGCTCCATGTCACTTTGGCTTGCAAAACTTATATGACCAAAATATTTGCTTCCTTGGGGCAGAAAATGTTAAGTATTACTATCTAACTATCCATGTTCTTTCCTTTTGCCAACATGAGAGAACAAAGCGAGGCTCTCTTGCCTTATAGACCTAAATGAAAAACAAGTGAATAAAATCCTCAGTGGGGCTAAGAGGCAAGTGCAACATGAGCACAAAAGAACTGGCTGATTGTTTAGGAAAATTTTACACATCACTTGCATTATCTAGACCCAGTGATGACAAATGGAAAAGGAAATTAGAGATAGCATCTACTCTTAAAGAGTAAGTTGGAATCAACATGTATCAGAAGAAAATAGGCAGAATGGGGAGAATCCACAAAAGAGAAAGCAATGTATTCAAAAGCCTAGTAAAGAAGATATGTTCCCATAAGAAAGAAAGCATGGTGAGATGGTCTCTCACAACTGAGCCTGCCATTAGCCTAGTTAGATCATGATGCCCACCAAGCATTAACTGAAGTGCCATGAGGATGAAGGAAGATGAAACAAAGATCTAAATAGTATAGTGGACTTTTAAGACATTTAACTTCAGTAAAAATGGCAGCTTGGGAATGAAGTGACTTGAAAAACAATTAGATTTCATTTGTCTATATTGATCTGTATTTATTAGATAAAAGAAAGTGTGGTGTTCATTGTTATAGTGAAGAAAACCTGTATTCTCTGGAAAGGAAAAGCAGGCTCTAGAAAATAACAAAGTTTGCAAAGGAGGGAGTGTATATGCTCTCTTCTATAAAAACCTTTGCTCAGGACAACTAAGTTTTAACCCTCTCAAAGGAACCTGTTACATTAAACTTAGCCCTTGACCTAGACAACATAGTAATAATATACATTAGGAAGTCATCAACATAAGACATGAAAAATAAAAATAAAGCCATCATTTCCTCATCAGTGTTTAAAAATTTATCTAGTTATCACACAGAAGGATTTTCCTTCAAAATCACATGCCTCTGTATTTCATGTCACCATTGTTGCAGTGGAGTTTGCCATAAGTTGTGTTTTGCTTAAGACTGTGCCCTATGACCCCAGAGGAAGACCAGCTGTCTCAACTGACCCTGACCCCTGAGATCTCTCAGACACTGAGCCACCAACTAGTTTGCACACAAGAGATGGTCTGAGATCCTGACATTATACAGTACAGGAACACCTGGTCTGACTTCAGTGGGAGAAGATGCAAATAACATTCAAGAGACTTGAGGCCACAGCGAGTATGGAGGCCTGGCAGAGAGTCCATCCTCTTGGAGACAAGAAGGAGGAGCAATGAGGTAAGGATTGTGGGAGGGCAGACCAGGAAGGAGGCAACAACTAGTCCGTAAAAAACTAATTTATACATACACACTACACATAAACTATATATATGTATATATATATAATATATATATTATATATTTATTGTATGTTTCTTAAAAAAAATTTGCCCTAAGAGGACAGATTTTCTTTAAATTTAGTGTTGATATAAGACATATGTGCCTCATTGGTACTAAAAGAATAACATGGGGTTTCCTGTTCAGAAAATTATCATATCATGAATCTCATTATACTCAGTTCTTTTCCTAAATACATTGTTCTGTTCCCTGTTGAAGTTATTTACTATGTATATTTGCTCTTGCAACCAATGTGCTGCATAAATAGTTAGGACATTTGAATTTTTCCACATATTTACTTACATTTATTGTTTTAGTAATTAATGTCCTAACGCATCATTTATAATTCTTTTAGATGAGAATTAATGGGCCTTGAGCAAACACTTGCAAACTTTAAAATGTATTTTAACTTATTTTATGTTGGTTTCCAGGATTAAAAAATGCTGATTCTAAGGTTAATCATACTATAATTGTGATACATGGTCAGAAATAATAATTCTTTATCATTTAGACTTGCTCTTCATATTATGTCAGTATATTTATTTTAAAGTTATTTTATATTTCAGAAATTCTAGTTCACTTTATATCTCTAAACTATAAGCAAAATTGCCTCAGCAGGATTAATTTTTTCTTATTGTATCATTACAGAACTGATCAATGACACTAAAGTAATAGAGTCTCCCAAATCAAAAGAAACAGTGCTGATTTTTATGTAAGAATAAAACATTTGTCAACTCTCATCTCTCATCTGCTTTGTCCTGTAGGCATGGACATTATATCCAAATGAGGCACTGTGCAAAGACAACCTAGAATCAAAAAACTGAAAAATAAAATGGAATCTGAATGTGGTGGTGTATGCCTGGAATTCTTGCACTTGGGAGGCAGAGGCAGGGGTATAATTAAATGAAGATAACAAGGACTACATAATAACACTGTGTTCTCACACAAAAGATAGATAGTAGTGATAGATAGATAGATAGATATGATAGATAGATAGATAGATAGATAGATAGATAATAATTAGTAGATATTGCAGAATAGCTTAGTACAGGAAACTCTGGGATGTTTCTATAGTTTTTTAGTTAACTGGTCCTGGTTATTTTACAAACATACCTGAGGTTCATATCAGAACACTTTAAGCTCATAGTGGGAATCTTAACAGATTTCATAGAAGGGATCCTAGTTTCTCTTCTACATCATCATCATCTATCATTATCATCATCATGACCACTTAGACAACACTCAGATATGATGAAAATTTATTGGATGTTTGAATGTGACTTATCAAACAGGACTACAAAAAAAGGACTTGAGAGCTGAATTGTGCTACCAGACTGTTCTCAGGACAAACTTTTTATAGGAAACCAGGTTCAAATGTTTAAAAGGCAAGGAGAAAAGTGTCATAACATTTTTCACTAACTAGACAAAGTATTATTAGCTAATATTTAAGCTAATTGGTCCTAGGTGAAGTAAGAGGCATGGTGTACAGATAGTGAACAGGGAATTCCAGATTATTGAGATAACAGAACTTAAATTATATATATATATATATATATATATATATATATATATATATATATATATATAAATCTCAACTTTTTAAGTGATAAAAGACTTATTTTGGGTTAGGATTTGACAGAATACAATTGGAGACAGAGAAACATGGTGGCAATGGCAAAAGTTGCCTGATCACATTTTTGCTGTTGTCACGAGTAGGAGAGAACATGATATGTTCCCTTACAGAAAAGTAGAAGGCCAGTAGACAGTTATTTACTTCCTCCAAGCAAATAGTCTCCTAAAGTTCACACAACCTTTTCATGTAATTCCACAAGATGGATAGGAAGTGTTGGATACATGAATCTACAAGACACATTTTATGTTCAAACCATCACATCCCTAGGATAATAGTAGATATTTGTTGTGCCTTCATTTTCATTCAATTCTAAAAAGTCTTTAATTTATTTCTTTATTTCTTCCTTAACCAAGTTATCATTGAGTAGGGTGTTGTTCAGCTTCTATGTGTATTTGGGCTTTCTGTTGTTTTTATTGTTATTGAAGACAAACCTTAGTTCATGGTGATCTGATAGGATGCACGGGATTATTTCAATCTATGTGTATCAGTTGACAATGGTTTTGTGACTGGGTATCTGGTCAATTTTGGAGAAGGTACCATAAGGTGCTGAAAAGAAGGTTCATTCTTTGTTTGAGGATGAAATGTTCTATAGATATCTGTTAAAACCATTTGGTCCATCACTTCTGTTAGTTTTACTGTCTCTCTGTTTAGTTTCTGTTTCCATGATCTGTCCATTGATGAAGTGGGGTTTGAAATCTCCCACTCCTCTTGTGTGCTGTACAATGTGTGCCTTGAGCTTTAGTAAAGTTTCTTTTATGAATGTGGGTGCCCTTGCATTTAGAGCATAGATGTTCAGAATTGAGAATTCTTCTTGGTAAATTTTTCCTTTGATGGTATGAAGTGTCCTTCCTTATCTTTTTTTGATAACTTTTGGATGAAAGTTGATTTTATTCAATATTAGAATGGTTATTCTAGCTTGTTTCTTGGGACTGTTTGTTGGAAAATTGTTTTCTAACCCTTTACTCTGAGGTAGTATCTGTCTTTGACACTGAGGTGCATTTCCTGTACGCAGCAAAATGTTCGGTCCTGTTTAAGTATTCAGTCTTTAGTCTGTCTTTTTTATTGTGGAATTGAGTCCATTGATGTTAAGAGATATTAAGGAATAGTTTGTTGTTAGAAATGGAATTATGTTTGTGTGGCTATCTTGTTTTTGGTTTGTTAAAAAAAAATTACTTTCTTGCTTTTTCTAGGGTGTAGTTTCCCTCCTTGTGTTGGAGTTTTCCATCTATTATACTTTGTAGGGCTGGATTTGTGGGAAGATACTGTGTAAATTTGGTTTTGTCATGGAATATCTTGTTTTCCCCATCTATAGTGTGTGAGATCATGAAAAGGATAGCTTGGTTTCTGGTGGAGCACTGGGTAGAAATGGCTGGAGATCCTGCAAGGGACGAAATACATTTTGCTATGCTCCCAGATTCCAGACTCCTGACATGTGGCCAAAGACCTCCATTGATCCATGCCTTTCAGTCACATAGGACAATGTCCCTACCAGCCCCTCCACAGGTAGAGGGCATGACTACAGGTCTCAGGGCCTCAAGAGATCTACATCCTAGTGAGATACCTGAAAGCCAGTTAAGTATTCCTTCTCAGACCCTCCTCCTTCTCCCTCCTTATTTAACTGAGGTCTGCCCTGAGTTTTCTGTGTGTGTGGGGGGGGTGCAGCCAGATTAATCTACCTTCTGACATGACAATAAACCCTTTAAAACTTCCTTGTGTCTTGGGGCCCTGCCATGGGGAACTGTGGAGAAGGCCTTTAACTAATGAGCCGCTGCCACCACCTAATCCCTGCTGAGGACTTCTCTCCTTTGCTGCCATGGAGGCCACCAATTCAACTAAGCTAGCAGATCTGAGCCTTAATCCAGTCAAGGAGTGCTGTACCAGGAATCTCCACCCATGGGGAGCCATTGGGGCTTCCCTCCCCCTCGTTCCTCTCAGCTGCGGGCCTGTACAGCTTGTACGCACCCAGTCTTGTTCTTCTGGGCCCTCAGGAGTGTCTGAGGGCCCAAAGATGGAGACCACTGGCCTCCGGGTCAGCCGCTGGCCCTGAGACCCTCTCTCAGAAGACCTTGCCCCACAGGACCTCAGACTGAGGTCTCCCGGTATCCAGGCTGAGCCCTGCAGCATCCACCCAGCACTGTGTGGAGTGAACTCAGTCAAATTCCCACACTTCTGCTCCCCAAAGCTTCTACCGGGTGGAAGACACCCAAGAGCCACAACTCCACCCAACATTACCCACACCCACGATGTGAGCTAACAAGCCCACAATAGTGATTGAGAGTTAGTAGCTGGGCTGGAATTTGTGTCCTTTTAGGGTTTGTATGACACCTGCAGAGGATCTTCTAGCTTTCATAGTCTCTGGTGAGATGTCTGGTGTAATTCTGATAGGTCTGCCTTTATAAGTTACTTGACCTTTTTCCTTTACTGCATTTAATATTCTTTTTCATTTTGTGCATTTGGTGTTTTGACAATATGTAATGGGAGGAATTTCATTTCTGGTCCAATCTATTTGGATTCTGAAGGCTTCTTGTATGTTCATGGACATCTCTTTCTTTAGGTTAGGGAAGTTTTCTTCTATAATCTTGTTAAAGATATTTACAGGTCCTTTAAATTTGAATCTTTGCTCTCTTCTCTACCTATTATCCTTATGTTTTGTCTTCTCATTGTGTCCTGGATTTCCTAGATGTTTTGGGTTAGGAGCTTTTTGCATTTTTGCATTTTCTTTGACTAGTATTTTCTATGGTATCTTCTGCACCTGAGTTCCTCTCTTCTATCTCTTGTATTCTGTTGGGATGATTGTGTCCATGACTCCTGATCTCTTTCTTAGGTTTTCTATCGCCAGGGTTGTCTCCCTTTGTGATTTTTTTTGTTTCTATTTCCAATTTTAGATCCTGGACGGTTTTGTTCAATTCTTTCAACTGTTTGGCTGTGTTTCTTACAATTCTTTAAGGGATTTTTGTGTTTCCTCTTTAAGGGCTTCTACCTGTTTACCCTGTATTTCTTTAGGGGAGTTATTTATGTCATTCTTAAAGTCCTCTATCATTATCATGAGATGTGACTTTAAATCAGAATCTTGCTTTTCTGGTGTGTTGGGTATTCAGGGCTCACTGTGTTAAGAGAACTTGGTTTGATGATGCCAAGAACCTTGGTTTCTGGTGTTATGTTCTTGCCCGTTCTTCTCACCATCTGGATATCTCTGGTGTTAGCTAGTATTGCTGTCTCTGACTTTGGTTTGTCCTCCATGTTAGTTCCTGTCTCCCACTGTTTCTTGGTTCCTTGGTCCTGATGACTCTCAGCTGGTCCTCTTGGGTCAGGAATTTGAGCAGAAGTAGTGGTCTTACCTGTTCTTACAGGTGTAGTAGCACTCCTGGGAGTCAAGCACTCTCCCAGAGATATTTGGGTATTGATGCTGTGGCACAGGATCAGCTCTGGGCACAGATGGCTAGCAATTTTCTTTATAGGCTACACATATAGGAAGAGTAGAAACAAGTCCCTTCAATTTTGAAAAACCATTTTGGCTAGGGAGGAAAGAGATTTTTCTAGAGCTGTCTTTGACTTTTTAAATCTTTGGAGGTATCCATCAATTGCTTCCAGCAAGGAGCTGCAATGGTGCCTTGTAATGTTATGGCTGTGGTCCCTGTTCATATAGCTCCATCTATACCTACATCTAGGAGGGTAGACAAAACAATGGATGTAATGGGTTCTCTCTTAAATCTACTATGAGGATTTGGAGGAAGGTGGTTGAGAACATCTCCTCCTGAATGGAAAGTCATGCTGGGAACCAATTGAACCAGAATACAGATGTCAAAGGAGCGATTAAGTGCTTCCATGTGGTTGCATAGTGTTAGGATTCCCATTACGCATCCTCTGAAGGGATTAAATAGTACCCTTTTGTGGATTTGTTTTATTGCTTGTATTTTGTTAATTGGGTTCACAAAATTATGTGGGAATTTGTACATCTTCATGTAAGATGCTGAGAGTCCCTGCCCCTGTTGGCTTCGATTAGTAAATAAAGTTGGCAGCAGCTAATGGCTGGGCAGGGAGAAAGAAGTGGGACTTTTATGATTCCCAGGCAAGAAATGCAGGAGAGGAAGAAAGAAGACCCACCTTGCAAGGAAAGGAAGAAGATGCAGGTTTGAGAGGGGCAGAGTACAGAGTACCAATCATATAAGAGCTGGGGAAGAGTGGCCCCAGTCCCCTTCCATTTCCCCCTTCCCCGAGTCCCCTAGGGTCTAGGGTAGCAAAGATGGAATATAGATTTTAGTAAGTAATAACTCAGGAATATTGGAATTTGGAAGATTTGGAGTAGTCCAGCCTTTGAACTGATTTAGGCATATTAAACATAAGGATGAATGTCTGTCTTTCATTCTGGAATCCATAGCATTTGGGTGGGTAGTGAGGCCCTCACACTGCTGCCTCCAGGGAGATTAGAGCAGATTAATCAATTACTGTTACAGTACCCATTGTGATAATCCCAAGGAATAGTCTGAATACAAAGTGGGATTATTTTTTGGTTACTTTTTGGCCTATACATAACCTTTGTTCTTAAACTAATACTAAAGTAATTTGACTAGGACCTATTTGTTGCCATCCACGGTTGCTTGCTTCTGCAGATTAAGTAACTGAAGCAATATAAGTGATGCCATCAAAGTAAGGGGGTTTAACATTTGGGGAAAGCTAACAATCAGAAGTAAATTCATTATGGGTGACATTTAGGACTTCCTAGGTGGCTTTTAATAAGTGAAGGGGACTAGAATCATTATAAGTCTGGAAGTCCTTCTGTGTTTGGACTTCAGGGGCATAACATCATAGGAGTTCGGGTAGGCCTCATAGTAATAAGAGTGTCAGAGCATGGGTTGTTGGGTTCTAGGTAAGACCAACACTAAATTTGGCCCCAAGGGCACAATGGAAACCTATGTTTCTTTGACAAGATGGATGGTAAAAAGTGTCCCTGGATTTGGTCTTCCTCAACCATCGTGTATCTTAAGACTCCAAGTTTTTTTGTTTGTTTGTTTCTTTTTGTTTTTAATTCTCCTATCTTGAAGTGGCCCTCTCTTTCTGGGTGAATGGAATGAGTATGGGACTACAAGGCTTTTTTGCTCTTCTGCCCACAGAAGGATACTTTTCATTCTCCTGATTTTTAGCTCAGTTTTACCAAATGAGGTTGTCTTTTGTGGTGCTACCTACCAAATATCCCCAGTGCTTACCTAACTCCATGAACCACAGAAATAGTAGTCATTGCCGCTATGTGTTTTTTTCTAGTTTTTGTCTGCCTGTTTCTGGTCTAGGCAGACATAAAAGTAATTTTGTCTTAGAAGTTTGACAGCCCAGCTGATGGATAAGTGGTCCTGCAAGTCAAAGTTAAATTGGGAACCATGTACCTATAATAGCAACATTGTGCTGTTATTTGAGCATATGTCCTATGGAAGCATCACTAAGGACCTAAGTCAAATTGTAAGGCTGGTGAGGGTTGTTTTTGGAGGAAATGTCAGTAGTTAAAAGGCCATGAAAGTTATAGACATTGCAACTTGTGTTTTAAAAGATTATCTTTGTTCTTGAGGGCCCAGCATTTGGGTGTGATGATTTCTGCATCTGGGTGAGGGTCACCCAGGAGAACATGTCTGTGATTAATCCAAGTAGCAATTCCATTGACTTTAAGAGTGGTGGGTGTAGTCAGCACAACTGTGTATCATCCTTTCCAACATGGCTTCAGGGATTGCTTTTGACATCTCTCAATGATCACCCAGTTTCCAGGTAGGCAATTGTGTGACTAGGTGGAAGAGCAGCCTCATAGATTGCTTTTAGCTGGTGCCACAACTCCTTTTGGGTTCGGAAAGAGTCTAGAGAGAATCAAGAGCATATTTGTCAGCAATTTCAGTAAGAACTCAACTCTTAAATTAGGAAGTATAGGTGAATGTCTTCCATACATAATCTCAAAAGAGGTTAATCCTAAAGTATAAGGAGTGATTTAGACCCTATATAGGAAAGAGGAGGAGAGCTATCCATTCCCACCAGTCTCCCTGGTTAATTTAGTTTTGAACTTTGAAAAGTTGGGAATCTTCACTCAGGATGATATTTTCTAGTTCCATCCATTTATATAAGAATTTATCAAATTAATTGTTTTTAATAGCTGAGTAATATTCCATTGTATAAATATACCACATTTTTTGTATCCATTCCTCTGTTGAAGGGCATCTGGGTTCTTTCCACTTTCTGGCTAACCATTAAACTGATCATGGGGTTCCCAATGTAGAAGATAGAATGAAGGCTGAAGGAGTTGAGAGAATTCGCGACACCATGAGGAAAGCAACAGTACCAACCAACCAGAGCCCCCAGGGTCTAAACCATCAGCCTGGGAGCTTAGGGAGGGACCCATGGCTCCAGCTATATATGCAAGGGAGTATATATAAGTGGGAGAAGATATCCTTGATCCCATGAAGGCTGGACGTCGTGGGGGGGTATATTTGAGGGTGGGGAGGTGAGGTACGGGGGAAGGTGGGTGGGGGTACACCAACATGGAGGCAGGAGGAGGGGGTAAGGGATAGTGAGTTCCTGGGAGGGAGGGGGAAATGGGGTAAGGAGAGAACATCTGAAATGTAAATAAAATTTCACAAAAAAAAAAAAACAGAGAAGCTAATCACTCCTTTACTAGTCTGTTTAAGTGGAGCCTCTCTTTACCTTCAGCCTTACTGTAGTCCCAGTTGGTTCTAGTTAAGGAAAAGAGGTGTCAATAATCAACTGGTTGGTAGTAAGTGCCCCATTCTTACCTGGAACTAATTTATGAGCCTTATTAATAATTTTTTTCTCTTCTGTGGTGAAGAGAATCTGTAGCAGTTGCTGATAATCATCCAACGTAAGTTGGTGGGTAAAGATTACTGAATCTAAAAGATCTATAATGGCCCCTGGCCTCTCTGAAAATTTGGAGTTTGACATCTTCTAATTATATAAACACTGGTAGAAAAGGGCCAGTATAGCATGGGTTGGTTCCCCTGTCATCTGGGGGTCCCATAGTCCTAAGGCAGAGGGCCATTGTGGTATCAGGTAGCTTTTGCCTGGCCTGCTCCCCAGCAACCTAACCCCTTGAAGCAGTGGTAGGACTCCAGTGCTGGCTGTGGGGCAGCTGCAGTCATGGCTTGTTCTAGTAGTGGGGGAGGAGAGAGAAAAAAATCTGTATCCCCACTATCATACAAAGCATGGTAGATGGGAACAGTTGGTATAGATTTTTCTGTCTTGTCCTCTTTCATTGTAAGGATGAAAGACAGGAGGGAGTAGTGGCTTCAGTCAGTCTGATGTGTTGTCCATAAAGTCTTGCTAAGTAATGATAAGGGGCTTTGGTCCATGTGGTCAGGCCATCTATAGATGCATTCTTGACTCTCCATATCATGAGGAGGTCCCAGGTCCCCTCAAGTAGTCATCAGACATAGAAATCTAGCCACTCCATCCTGCAAAGAGTGGTTAGTCTGTCCTTTCTAACTTCTAACCCTAACCATTAAGTCCTTAAGTCCTTAAATCTGTCAATAACACACAACAACACACACACACACACACACACACACACACACATCATAAAAAAATGTTTGCCCAAGGAATTTGTAAGTGTTACCAATGATATGACTCCTGGAAAAAGGTGGGGTTTTTCCAGTAGCTGGGTTCATTTAGAGGACAAATATATCATAAAATGGAATCTGATAGCAAAATGGAGTTTGTAATGTTACACTGGGCCCTTCAATACAACCATTACTTTTTGGCTTATTAGTGTTTAACTTTAGTGTTAGTTAAAGTGATAACTCCTAAAAAGCAGATAAACTTAATTTTACTTAAGGAGCAACATGGAGGCTACATACAAAATAGCTACATTTATATCAGACCGTATCAGCCACTATTATTATTAGTGTTATTATTATTATTATTATTATTATTATATTGGTGAGAAAAATTAAACCTAGGACCTTGTGCTTTCTGTAAAGCTCTATGTCCCTGAAACAGCCTCTACTTCTTTTTGTTGTTGTTGTTATTTTTATCAGTTCATTAAGAAAGTTGTACCTTGTATTTTGATCATATGTAGATCTTTCCCCTACTCCTCCCTGATCCTTCCAACGCCTTCCATACCCTTCAGTGGGGGGTGGTGTATAAAAGTCTTTTTTTATTTGCCTTAGTAATTGTCATCTCTGTGGATTAATGCCTCTGTCTGTTAACCTAGGCCTAGTCCCAGAAGCTTCTAAGCATCCATACAATCTTATCCAGGCTTATGTTATTTTCAGCCTCTGAGGCTGATTGCTTAATTAGATCACTTTTTCTAGCTCTTTCTGAGCTCTGGCTGGCTGGTTCCACTCAGTTGTTCTGGTTCAAACTCCCATCGAAGCTAACTGACTTAATGTGGTTTCTCTCGCGTCTCCTGAATTACTCTACGGGGCCCAAACTGACACGGGCAATCTATTCTAATCTTCTGGCCCTTCTCAGTCTCTGGATTATTTTGTTTTGTTTATGTCTAGCTTATATTTCTGCAACCTGTGTCTGTACTACTGTCCCAGTAAAAATTGCATGCTCCTCCTTTTTTTGCTTTTTAAGTTGCTCTATCTTAAATAGCTTCCCTTTGCTCTTCTTCTTGTTGTGCATATTATATTCTGTCGAATATTTTCGGATTTGAACTTTTTCTGCCAATTAGACATTACTTTCAAACGTTGGGTGCTTCCCACTACAACCTAGCTTTACCTTCATCATTTGTGATTAGGGTGTGTACTAAGAGCTGAGCATGCCACAACTAGAAGCAGGGATTTTAGTAAATAACACAATTTCAGGGTTTACAATATTATCAAAGATCATGGATCATTGTGTACCTGGGATCCCCACTTTTAAAGAAAACGGATTGGTCCTCTTCTAAGGCTATCAAATGTTTCTTAGCTAGGGGTGGAACTCCATGCTAGAATTTGTCTTGCCTGAACCTGTGCAATTCTTGTGCATGCTTTTTCAACAGCTGTGAATTCATGTAGGCAATGTCCTGCTGCGTTGAGAAAACAGCTTTTCTTATGGTCATTCACCACTTGTTGCTGATCATCATGCACTACTATGTTTTCATGTTTTATGCCTACATTTCTGCAATAATCACTGGGCCTTTAGAGGAAGGAGTGTGACACAGATGTCACTTTTAGGGCTGAGCATTCTATCTCTTCTTCTCTGAATCTGAACCAGTTGTTGTCCTCCATGTAAATTGCCCTCTACTAGAAAGAGCAGCTTCTCTGATGGCATTGGAGAGATCCACTAGTTTATAAAGTTCTCTTTGATATTAACAACTGATGTTTGACTCTTTGGACATCAACTGTCTGAATCTTCTGGTACTTCATTTCAGAATATTATAGTTCGCAGAATCTTCCCTTAATCTTCTTTCCCAATTTTTTTTTTATTTACTGATCTTAAATTACTAAATTTATAATGCAAAATAATGGCTGAGTTGTTTATAGAAACTAGGTTGAAAAAAAAGACATTTCAGAGCAGTTGCAGAGTATAAATCACAGGGGAGATAAATGACCATAATTTTTAAAAACTGAATGAAAAGCATTTCAGAAACACCGAAAGCTTTTTCTAGCATGGCTATGTAAATTCTTAACAGATCCTTCCCTTAAAATCAAACTGTAAACTCTAAATAAAATGCAACACACAAACTTTCAGGCTTAAGAAGCAGAAGTGACAAAGAACATATTCTACCAGGACTCAAAATTGAAAGCAAATATTCACATGTAAGGACATCCAGAATGTTCTGGCTTTAACATACTTCATAGCAAACTACCACTTCTGTAATGTGAATGTTAGGACCTAGGTAAAATATTAAGGTTGAAATGAACTGTTAAGACCTAGGTGAAATGTTAAGGCCTAAGTATCTGTTATCTGGATAACCTGCCATTATAAGGAAACATTTTCTATATGTTTCTGATGTTCGATTGTTACTAGGAAACTTTCTAATGCCAAAGTTGACTATATATTCTGTTATGTTCTGTCCCTTGGAAAGCAATCATGATAGAAAGTCAATAGAACTGATTTTTATAGTTACCTACAACAAGCTTGGACCCAAACCAACTACACAGCAGCACTTACTGTACATATGTATATGCTTTTATGGGATTTGCTTTATAAGATTCCCCTAGTATGGACCTCAACATAAAGAGTACACATGCACCAGTATAAGAAACTATTTGGAATAAGAATTCCATGGGCTAGTAGTCCAGTAAAGTTTAAGTTCCCAAGAATCCTTGGGAATTAATATCCTGCTTGGCTGAAATAGACATGTATGTGGATAACTGACATCCTGGTTGGTAAATTAAGACATGAAGTTAGACAAGTCCCATCCTGGAAGACAAGTTAGTAGAACATGAAAATGAGACAAGGCAAGTCCCCTGCCACTGTTGAATATCACAACCAATGGGAGAAGGATAAGCATACAGCAAAACATTTTCCTAAGGAAATTCTCCTATCCCTAAATCCAAATTGGTGAAATAGCTTGACACAGATGTTTGTGGATTTAGGACTTACAAAACCCTTTAGGATCTTAACTCATGGTCATGGTTCAGTTCCCAAATCTGGACCATCACCCTGGTCGACTAGTCCTGGGCTGACCATTTATGACTGATAGCAGCATTTGTGTGGTTTGTGAGGCAATCCGTGGACCCTATCAGTGAGGAAATGCAGGGAGCAAAACAATTTATTGAAAAGCCCTCCAATTTTCTGTATCCTCTGCCCAAGATGCTTTCTATTTTCAGTGACATAGAGATGGCATAAAAAAACATTAAGAACAATCTCCCCCCTCTCTCTTTCTCTCTTCTCTCTCTCTCTCTCTCTCTCTCCACACACACACACACACAACACACAGAAAGAGACAGAGACTACACATATGGAACAATGGTTAAAAAAAATCATAAAATTTGAAAGAGAGCAAGAGAGTATGCATGGAAGGGGCATGAAGTAGGAAATGGAAGGGGAAATGATGTAATATATATTATCTCAATTTTTTTTAAAATGGGGAAAAAAAGACATGAAGCTTTACACATTCAGTAGCTAGAAGCATAGGAGCTATCACAAACACTCTTCACTTATCCATTAAAATTTCAGTTGTTTTATATGACTCCCATACCCTGATCCTAAAATCACCCCCAACATTTAGTACTCTAAGTTTCCTTTTAAATTTTTATTTATTATTATTAATTATTATTGTTGTTATTGTATGTGCCTCTCTCTCTCTCTGTCTCTCTCTCTCTCTGTGTGTGTGTGTGTGCGTGCGTGTTGTGTGTGTGTGTGTGTGTGTGTGTGCAAGTGGAAGTCAGAAGACAACCTTCAGAAGCCGGTATCTTCCTTCCACTGTGGTTTCTGTATTTCAGCTAATACTATCACACAGACAAAAAGTATCTCTATTTTGAGATTATATACTTGTGCATTGTCATTTGTCATTGAAACAGTGGGTTTTGGGATGCAGTTTATTACTCAAGATTTACCTTAAGCAGAGATTGTTTTTATATTTCTGGCTAATATCAATACATGTGTGTTCTCAATGATCCTAATAGAATATCTGATATAGCTATAGGTATTGGGAATTAAGTTTTACAGATGCCCCATCTTGTTTTACTTTCAGTATCTTAGCATGCTGATATAATTGCTTTGTAAAATTTTCTCATATCTTCATCACATCTTATAAAGAACAAAACTAAGAAGGGAGCTAATGAAGTTGTAAATTAAAAAAGAAAGCTCTAGTTTTCTTTATTACATCAAGAAGCTATACCTTAACAATGAGGAAAATGAGACATATAAAATTAAGTATCTATTAAAATATTAATCAATTTCTACTCTATTATACTCTACTGTATAAATCTATTGTGTTGTTAACATAAGTATCTGTGATTTTTCTCTAAGACCATTAAGTGAACGAACAAATAAAATGTATACAAAATATAAAGACTGTGTAACTAGCTTCTATGAGATAGTAGCATTTGTGTAAGTAAGAAAAGATAAATATGTGATTGACTGAATATATGAAATGTTAATGATACAAAGAATTTTTTGTGAAAGATAGTTTTCAAAATCACAAAGCAAAAAACAAAACTAATCAAGTAGGTAATTATATCTCCATCCCCCAAAAAGTAATAAAAGTCACATATGAGAAGGAGTTAAGTTGTGGGATCGTGTGAAAGGACAGTTTGGTTCCTGGTCAAGCACAGGCCTCGACCCTGGGCCCTGAGGGGACAGTAGGTGTTCGGTCTTGCTCCCAGACTCCAGGCTCCTGACGAGAGGCAGAAGACCTCCATTGATCTGCGCCTTTCAGTCACATAGGGCATGCCCTTACAGCCCTTCCCAAAGAGAGGTTTGTGTCACCTAGCACAGGTAGAGGGCATGACTACAGGCATCAGAGCCTCAAAAGATCTCCATATTAATGAGATACCTAAAGGCCAGAGGGCATAGCCAATTGTGACATTCCTCCCAGACCCTCTCCCTCCCTATTTAACTCAAGTCTGCCCTGAAGTGTGCAAGGGGCTGGGGAGGGTACATCCAGATCCACTTTCTGCCATTACAGTAAATCTTTTAAAGCCATGGACTTCCTCAGGTCTTTGGGGCCCACCGTGGGGAACCATGGAGAAGGCTTTGACTACTGAGCTGTGGTCTAATCTCCGGTGGAGGACTTCTCTACATTCCACCATGGAGGCTGCCAACTCAAGCAAGCTAGGTGATCCAGCCAAGCGAGTGTCATAACCAATAGTCTCCCACCTCAGGGGAGCTATGGGAGCCTCGCACCTCCATCCCTCTCATCCCTCTCATCCCTCTCATCCCTCTCATCCCTCTACATCCCTCTCATCCCTCTCATCCCTCTCATCCCTCTCATCCCTCTCATCCCTCTCATCCCTCTCATCCCATCTCATCCCTCTCCTCATCCCTCTCATCCCTCTCCCACTGTGGGTCGGTCCAGCCCCATATGCTCACTCCATCTCGTTCTTCAGTTCTTCCATGGCTCTCAGCAGTGTCTGGGAGCCCAAGGACAGAGACCATCAGTCTCCCAGTCAGCTGCTTCAACCCAGAGACCCCCATTCAGGAGCTCTGCCCCTGTGGGACTTTAGGCTGAGACCTGACCATGCCTGGGCAGAGCCTCACAGGTTCTTAACCCAATATCTACCCAGGCTGTGTGGAGTAAACTCAAATTCCCATGGTTCTGCCTCCCTGAGCTGTGACAGACACAGGGAACCACAACTCAGCCCAGCAGGACCCACATCCACTCTTGAACTACAGCCCGCGTTAAGTGGTTAAAAAATTACAGGCATAAGTGGGAGTTTTGTCTGTAAATTAGCATACAGCTTTGGTACTTGGATTTAAATGAAATAATAAATACAGAGGCATAATAATAACAAGTGGTCAAGAGTGTTATGCATTTTAAGTGTCTTAATTTTCCACTAAAAGCACTGCTCAGGTTAAAAACAAAGTTAAACAACTCTCAAGTCAAACTGACACATTCTCAGCCCTGGGAGGAAGGAAGAGCAGGGCAAAGTAATAGTATTTGAAGTAGAAGTTTCTGGTTGTGTTATGTCATGCAGACTCACGTGTTGTTTGGCTGAGCAAGACCCTTGGGAGGTGTTTGGAGAGATTATAAATAGGACCCAATGGACAGTAAGGGGGTGCTAGCATAGCTAGCTTTGCAATGCTGTTTGGTCTCATGTCTTGGCTAATCTTCACTTTGTTGAGAGAGGCATGGCAGTGACATTTATCTCCTAGAGATAAAGATATAATTTCTAACAAAAGAGAGAGAAGAAAGATACGTTCAGAATCTTTTGATACACAGTGCTAGTAGTGATACATGGTGGCCAGGAATGCTGGTGATGAGTCATTAGAAAGTATTTGGCTTCTGAAGATGTGGAATCAAAACAATTTGCAGACCACCAAAGTTGAAGCGCTATTCTTTTTGTCATTTGTTCTTCTACAGAATGAAGTTATAGGAGCTAATTTGTTATTATTAGTGTAACCTCAGTTCCATCATTGATCTATTTTATGCATAATCTAGTATGATTATGAATGCATGGACTAAGGCTGTGGAAAGATGTTTGTAATTCTGTTTGCCTATCACGTGACAGGCTTCGTGGCTTTATCCTTCAGCACAGAAAAGTAAAATATAAATATATATAAATGAGTAATCTTGCATGAAAATTCACACTTAGTTTATGAGTTAAATAACATTGCCCTTGAGTGTTTACTGTATATAAGTTGTTGAAATTCTCTGAGACCAGCAGCAACCAATAAATGATTGATCATCTGGCCTTTGCTTTGAAAGTACAAGACTGACGATACAATTACAATTGATTAAAACTCTTCTTATAACACTTGAATTAAATATGCCTCCCATGACTACATTCCATGTCTCTTACAGAATTTGAGTAAGTATTGTGTAGCAAGCATGTAGGCAAAGAAAACAAATTCATTTAATCTTCTTTTCTATTCCCTGGAAGCTAGCAACTCATGTACTATGCTGATTAACTCTAAATGGATCATGAACCACAAAAAACTAGAATTTCCAACTTAACTATGTAATAATAATTATTCAGGATCATTAAAAATGACAATGCTAAGGGAACAATTTTTATTCCTTTATTCAATGTCTTTGAAATATAAGAATTTTACGTTTTACATAACATAGTCAATCAGTTCATTTGATAAAATGACTTCCCTCCTAATATTGCACTCAATTTTAATATGGGCAAAAAATACCAGCATTTTGGTTGTTCTATCCTAGTAACACTTAAAAAAAGAAATTAGCATGCCTCTATTCACCTCATATGTATGTTCTCTGGAAAAGACTGTAGTTTATAGGGTACTACAAGTTTCTTATAAATAAATGTGTTAACATTTTAATTCTTTACAGGAATTTAAATATTACTTATGCCAAGTAAGAACTAGCAATTAACTCAATTTGATTCCGGGAAAATTAAAAAAAATGCTTGTATTTTATTTCTAGATTTTTGAAGCCTTCTAGGAATATTATAAATGAAAAATAGCCTAATTTCAAAATAATTTTAATCATGTTGTACTGTCTTGTAAGAAAAAATATTAAGTAAATAAATAAATAAATAAATAAATAAAAGCAGCTTTAATATAATGCAAACATCTGGATCACAATAGAAACTCCCTGAGCTTAGAAATGGCTATCTACATTAAAGCAGCCAATATGCACTGCTGACATGAAGGGCTGAACTGAGAAGCTTGAGTTCCCAAGGCTTTGACTTTCTACATTATATAATTGAAATTCTTCTGTTCTGAATTGCAGAAGGCCTGTATCATAGCATGTTAAAAGTGTGGCTTTCATAGAATGCATACATGCTCTTGTCTTACTAGATGGACTAAATCATGTCTCAGCTGTGTTTGCCTTGTTACTCCAACTGAGCACACCTTGCATTGGTTACCTCACCCAGAATAATATTTTCTAGTTCTGTCTATTTTGCCTACAAAATTCATGATGTCCTCATTTTTAATAGATGAATAGTATTCCATTTTGTAAATGAATCACATTTTCTGTGGATGAAGGACATCTGGGTGGTTTCCAGCTTCTGGCTATTACAAATAAGGTCACTATGAACATGGTAGAGCATGTGTCCTTGTGGTGTGGTAGGGCATCTTTTGGGTAAATACTCAAGAGTGGTATACCTGGGCCTTCAGGTAGAACTTTTTGAATTTGATCAGGAGCTGCTATATTGATTTCCAGAGTTGTTGTACCAGTTCCCAATTCCACCAGCAATGGAGGAGTTCCTCTTTCTCCACATACTTGCCAGCCTGTGCTATCACTTGAGTTTTTGATCTATGACATTCTGATTGGTGTGACCTGGAATGTCAGGATTGCTTTATAGATGATATGATAGTATACATAAGGGACCCGCAAAATCCTACTAGAGAACTCTTACAGCTGATAAACAACTTCAGCAAAGTTGGAGGATATAAAATTAACTCAAACAAATCTGTAGCAAATGATAAACAGGATGAGAAAGAAGTAAACCCGCACACCTATGGACACTTGATCTTTGACAAAGAAGCCAAAAACATATAGTGGAGAAAAGAAAGCATCATCAATAAATGGTGCTGGTCTAACTGGCAGTCTGTATGTACAAAAATGAAAATAGATACATATTTATCATCTTCACAAAGCTCAATTCCACATGGATCAAGGACCTCAACATAAAACCAGATAAACTGGATCTAATAGAAGAGAAAGTGGGAAAGAGACTCAAATTCATTGACACAGAGAAAATTTTAGAACTCCAGTGGCTCAAGTTCCAAAATCAATAATTGATAAATGGGACCTCATGAAACTAAAAAAGCTTCTGTAAGGTGAAAGACACCATCAAGAGGACAAATCAGAAACCTACAGATTGGAGAAAAATATTCACTAACCCTACATCCAATAAAGGACTCATATTCAAAATATATAAAGAACTCAAGAAGTTAACCTCCAAAAAAACAAATAACCCAATTAAAAAATGGGATATAGAGCTAAACAGAATTCACAACAGAAGAATCTCAAATAGCCGAGAAGCACTTAAAGAAATGTTCAAATTCCTTAGTCATCAGAGAAATGAAAATGTTTTTAAATGAACAAATGCTTTAGCTGGTACTAAGCATGAACTGGCTGATGTTGTCTGCCAATAGAATATGATGAAATAAACAAATAATAGCCATTTTCAATGAATCAGCACTCTTCTCCAGTAAGGCATGCTTGTTCCGCTACTGTGGTAAGCAGTCACAATCATGGGCAAGAAGAACATAGAGGACTAATATCACTGGTTTAGTCAAAATTTCAAGTTCCTACCAATATTTTGTTTTCATCATATTTCTACACAAATATAACCTGAGGAAGAGTAGTGAATTAGGCCTTAGTTTTACTCTGCTAACTTGCTTCTACTAAATAGCGTGCTGCTTTCTTCTTATAACCAATGCATTACTTTTTTCTTCACAAACATTCACTAGTGTCTCAGACATCCCAAGATATTATGTGGAGAAACAGTTCACCCTAAAAAAAAATAAATGCTTGCTGTTGTGACTGTATAGTTTACAGTCCTCATAAAAAATGTATGTACCTTCCAATTCTGCTTCTTAGACATGAAAAGCCTTTGCACAGTCTTTCTCTTCAAAGCCCCTTAAACACCCTCAATCTGGATTCTGAACGTTTCACTTTCCCTGGATGTGTGTTACAGGAAGAGTTTGTGTGATGAGGATATTGTTTAATCCAAATCAGTGACTTTCAGAAGTAGGACTATTTGTGGAGATGTTGGTTGTGGCTGTTATTTTCCCAAGGCACTGCCTAGCATGCTTTAAGATGCAGTACTGAAGCAAGTTTTTGTTTCAATCAGCTTTGATCTCATCCTGTTTTTCTTTTTAATAAACATTGGGGAAACAGACAGTTATCTAATAGACAATCAACCAAAAGATAGCTCTAAGCATATGTTGATTGTCTAGAGCTGGGGAAGATTTTATAATTATTTTTTAAAGGGAACTGTTATTATAGGAGGAAAAGAAATAAGTACTGTGTTTTCATACTTTATGTAAATTATTATTGGCAAATGAATGAATTATTTATAAATATTTATAAATATAAGGAAGGAAAGAGACTCAATGCAAGTTCCCAATGTTGGTATAAGCAATTTTATTTAGTGGAATTCATTCAAAGAAATACTAGACCCAACATAGAGATTTAGAATGTAGAAAAGGTACATTATTTAAGTATATCAAAGTTTTCATAGAAATCTGAAAATAACATTGAATACAAAAAGTAATTTCTTTTAGACATGAGAGATAATGGCAATCCCCAATCTCATTGTAGCAATTAGGATAGCTGAACCACAGTCATAAAGTTTTAGGCCAAAAACCCAAATGGATAGAAACAACACTTCCTGGGCAGAGACAGAAACCTTCAAAAACATGCTTAAGGGCCTGACTGTAAACCTCAGAAATACATACGCTCACACACACAGGCAAACATTCACACATTCACAGGTATACACACACACACACACACACACACACACACACACGCACACACACACACAGGCAAACATTCACACATTCACAGGTACACACACACACACACACACACACACACATCAATGTGATTCTTGGGGGGCTTTCTTATGCCTCTTTGCCCCTTTTGCTCCCTAATAACTGCAAATGTTTCTATGCCCACTCTAGTCCATTTTAGCTCCTGGATACACAGAAACCTGGTATGTTTTATTAACAAGCTGCTGTCACTATGCTGGGAAGGTTCGGTGCAATTCTAACCCACCTAGGCTGCTCATTACCCAGACAAATGCCCTGTTGCTTGCTATGTGGTCTTGCTCTGGCTTGCTCTAGTCCATGTGTGTCCTTATGGTTACTCTCTCACCACAACTTCATGGCGAATCCCTTTGTTCCATCAACATGGCCTTCCTACTCCCTTCTTTCTCCTTCTTCTTCCTTCTCCCTCTGGAACACCCAGACTGAAGAGAGAAGCTCTACCCTCCTCTCTTCTGCCCACCTATTGGCTTATTCAGCACTTTATTACCCTATCAGGGGTGATGGGAAACAATTGTTTTATATAACGTTGAGACAGAAGGTGCTTGATCATGCCAATATCAAACACATGTCTGGGCATAGAATCAGAAACTGAATATACAGTGTACAAAACCATCTCCCAACACACAAATGTACCCCAGACACACCACAATTAGAAATAACTGGAATATTTAGAAGACAGGTCTCAGGAATCCCAATGTTTTCTCTCTCTCTCCCCACCTCACCTCTCTCATTTTTTAGTAGAATAAATTCACACAAAAATGATAACTACTAACTTTAGAAATATTTCCAGAAAAAAAGAGGAATACTAGAAAACCATAAAGAACTTATGAAATGTTATCATATATTTACATTTAAATTTGTGCATATATGTACATGTGTGTATAGTACGTATACGCATATATTTATATATGTCACTAGATAGTAAAATCTACTTTAATTAAAATTTCTTTTTGTACTAAGTCTGGAAATAATCACTTTCTGTGTTTATCTAAGGCAAATTGAGCCACATTTTTTTTCTAATATATTTAGTGAGAATGGTTACGACAGTCAGGACTCACTATCAGTGGTTTCTCCCCACCTAAGCCCCCATTCCTTCCAGCAAGTGGAAGATCTTAAACATCTTATTTCCTAAAATATCCTGCTGGATACATTTATTTCTGAAAGTTATTCACTTCTGGATTTTATACACTGGCAATGTGAGCTGAATGACAGAGTGGAGGGATATGAAATACAAAATGTGAACTCGGGAGACAGGAACATTTCATGTCAAGGACAGGACAGAAATTGCTGCATTCTATAGGAGAAGACCACTCAAAAGTTTACAAAGGGGACTCTTTTTATTATTCCTACTAAAATTTGAAATGCAGCAAAATCTTTTTTAAAATGCTGGGTTGTTCAAAATTGGCTCAGGGTAGAATAAAAGCTGTGATTCTCCGGCATTTGCCAATGCCAATTGGATTTTCCTTTCTTTTCTTTCTTTCTTTCTTTCTTTCTTTTTTCTTTCTTTCTTTCTTTCTTTTTTCTTTCTTTCTTTCATGAGGATTTCCCATCTTTGATTATAAAGTAAAGGAAGTTCTTTAAAGTTTATTAACAGGAATTAAAAGAAGCTTTGTTAAAAATTGTAATGATAGGAAAGATTGATCTTTAAAAGCAGATTTTAAAAAAATAAAATGGCAATTGAAAGGCTTCCAAAATTCAATCAAAATACACTTAAGTCAATCTAATATAGCTTAAATCATATTGGTACTATTTAACAATTAACTACCCCAAATTTTAGTACATTGGCTACACTTGTTTTTATTCAGAAAAACAAAAAGGAATTCTAAGAGCTTTAGAGTTGTTTTGATGATTAACTGCATTCATTATTCTTAGATAGAACCCAAGCTGCTTCCCTGCCCCTTGTCAGGTGATTCAAACTGCCTGAAACTCCATCTCCATAGTATATAATATCATCTTCTGGCCTCTGCACACCTCACATGTGTCATATGCACATGCACCCATGAGTACGCTCCTGTGCACACACAAGCGCATGCACACACATGGAAAACTATGGATTCTGAACAGTATCATTTTTCTCAGAGAAACATTTCTATGCATCATTGAAGGCCAAAAACAGAGATGAAAAGTAAGTTAGTATTATGTAAGACCTCAAGCTGAGCACAGCTCCACTTTTGGGAGATAAAGGGGCTCATAATGAGATGCAAGTCAGTTTGAAAATGATTTGTGTATATAAATGGCACACTGTAAAGCAGATGAGTTAAAAATTGTTATAACAACAGCAACAGGGGAGCATGGTGTTAGATACTGTTATCTGAACACTAGAAAATCTGAGTCAGGAGGACCCTAGCTTGAACTCCAGCCACAGGTACATGCTCATACAGTGTCACGTGCTTTGATGAAAAAGAAAAAGAAACAAAAAACAATAACAACAACAAAAATAACAAAACCCATACAAAAACTTACTTACTCCTTCTAAACCAATAATATAACTCAAAAATATTATGCTTTGTATGGTGTTCAGATCAACATAATTAAATTAAATTTTCCTTCTAATAGGTTCCTTGTTCAGCCTGGAAATGAGGGCTTTTGCTTTGTCTTATTTTATCTGTTTTGTCCTGTTTGGCTGTTATCAATTGGAAGCATATCTATTGGAAGGAGGAAGGGAGGGAGGGAGGAGAGAGGAGGGAGGGAGGGAGGGAGGGAGGGAAGGAGGGAGGGAGCGAGGGAGGGAGGAGAGAGGGGGGAAGAATGGCTGTCAGGGAGAGTGGAGGTTATGTGGAGCTGGAAGGAGTGCGCAGAGGGGAAACTGTGGTTAGGATGGATTCAATGAGAGAAGAATCTATTATCAATCTTAAAAATGGGAATTAAGTTCTCTATTGTAGATGTGTCTGCTAACTCTGCAGAAGATGCCAAAGGGATTCTCTGATAATAAAATATGAGAGGAAAGAATTTTTCATCACAGCTTGTGAGATTACCTAATATGAAAGAAATTAACTATACAGAGAGGGTTGTCTGTGATCTCATTTGGTGACCATATTGAGCTCAATACTTGCACACAAAGACGGACTCAAGGTATGAAATAACAACAACAAATCCCTTTGATCTCATTTTATATGTCTCTTTATAAAATGTAATCTGTTGTGTCCACATAACCTTGTTAAAAGATAACACAATTCTGAAAATATTTGTAGATAAGTCTAATGAGGGTAAGTTTTGTTGTTTTTGTTTATTTGTAATGGAGGAGGACATTAACATTTTAATCACTAACCCATTTAACAAAGAGCTGTGCCTATCAGTGTGAGCTGACAAACTACTCTGATGGTTTGAATGCACGGATCCCAGTTGATGGAACTTCTTGGCAAAGATCAGGGTGCATGGACTAGCTGGGGGAGATGTGTCACTGGGAGTTGGGCTTTCCTGTTTCAGAAACTTTATGTCATTTCCAGTATGCTCTCTATAACCCTTGTCTGTGGATCAAGTTGTAAGTTTTCTCCTGTTCTTGCTGCCATATCTTTGCTTTGCCATCATAGAATTTAATCCTCTGAAACCATAAGCCAAACTACACATTTCCTTTTATAAATTGACTTGATTATTGTGTTTTATCACAGCAATTGGAAGTAACTAATAGAATTGCTATCCATTGAGTCCTCCAGAGGAAGAAGACACAGGATGTGGGAAATTCATGTTTTCTTCCATATCAACACCCACTTTCCCTGTATTCACTGTAATTAATAGCTCTCAGGGTTTCAGACTAAGGCAGGTAGATTTCTATTGTTCCGTAGAGTAGAGGTTTTCCTATACAAAATTCTCCTCCCTTGTCTCTCCCTTAACTCAGGGATTCCCCCATCTTTCCTACCATACAAATCCACCTTTCTCTCTCTCTTGATTAATAGAAACAGACTGGCTAATTAGCCTTTTTAAGCTATCCTTTTTAAAATTTCATGAATTCTACTTTTGTGCAAATATACATTTATATATGTTTATGCATACATCCTTTTTACCATATATGATTTTATAATAATTGCAGTTTACATATTCCCACATAATTTTCAATAGGGCTGTAGTCAATAATTTTGGTCACATTGTTGCTTATGTGATTTCTTGCTCAGCTTTGAAATAATTTGCATATTCATTACAAATTATTAAATCTTACAATCATTCTTCAATTCATTCTATTGTGTATATTTTTGTATGCATATTAATGTTCATTACAGTAAGGTTGTTGATTTGATTTAATTTTTGCTTAATTATTAAAACTATATCACTATTTTCATTAATGAAAATTTTTAGAAATACATTAACCTTGGTGTATTAAACACTGTGAACTTATATTTGAGACAGTAACAGGAATATGAAAATATATGTCTTCCTCTCACACTGGATGAGTTTAGTCCTTCTTCTGGATAGGTACAATTTTCTCCTTTTCTTTTTTGTTTTTGTTTTTTATTATTTAAATTTTATTTATTATTTTTTGTTTTTATTATTATTTCCTTCCTTCCTTCCTTCCTTCCTTCCTTCCTTCCTTCCTTCTTTTCTTTCTTTTTTTTTTTTTTTTTTTTACACTCTAGATTTTATTCCCCTCCAGGTCCACCCTCTTACTGTTCCATATCACATACCTCCTCCCTGCCACCCTGTCTCCATGAGGATGTCCTCAACAACCCCACCCCACTCCACCAGACCTCTAAACTCACTGGGGCCTCCAATCTCTAAGGGTTAGGTGCATCTTCTCTGACTGAATCCAGGCCTGGCAGTCCTCTGCTGTATATGTGTTGGGGATCTCATATCAGCTGGTGTATGCTGCCTGGTTGGTGATCCAGTGTCTGAGAGATCTCAGGGTCCAAGTTAATTGAGATTGCTGGTCCTCCTACAGAGTCACCTGCCTCCTCAGCTTCTTCCAGCTTTCCCCTAATTCAATCACAAGGGGTCAGCAGCTTCTGTTCATTGGTTGGGTGCAAATATCTGCATCTAACTCTTTCAGCTGCTTGTTGGGTCTTCTAGAGGGCAGTCATGATAGGTCCTTTTGTGAGTATTCCATAGCCTCAGTAATAGTGTCAGGCCTTGGGGCCTCCTCTGGATCCCACTTTGGGCCTGTCCCTGGACCTTCTTTTCCTCAGGATCCTCTCCATTTTCATCCTGTAGTTCTGCAGTTCTTCCAAACAGGAACAATTATGGATCAGAGTTTTGACTGTAAGATGACAACCCCATCCCTCACTTGATGCCTTGTCTTTCTGATGGAGGTGGGCTCTACAAGTTCCCTCTCCCCACTGTAGGGCATTTCATCTAGGGTCTCTCCCTTCGAGTCCTTAGTTTCTCACCTCCCAAGTCTCTGGTACATTCTGGAGGGTCCTCTCAACCTCCTACCTCCCGAGGTTGCCCATTTCCATTCTTTCTGCTGGTCCTCAGGGCTTCAGTCCTTTTCCCTCACCCAATATCAGATTGCTCCCTTCTTTTGTCATTCACAATTAGATTTTACTTTACCTCAAACAGTGGCTTGAATATTATCATCATTTAAGAATTTCTCCATGATTTATTTTCACATTTATTAAATTATTTAGTATTTTTGATAAAAAATTAAATAATTACTACATGATAATTTTTCCCTCACTTCAGCAGGAGGACGGTTTTATAAGCATAATGTATACTTTAGTTTGTAGTCTGTCTTTATCTATGTTCTATAAATTCTTACAATGATAAAACCACTATTATACTTTAAATTTATGGCACATTGGTTTTAATGTTCAGATGGAATTTTTTAAAAGCATATTGACTATTTACCTCTTTTGTATAGACAATTATAATTTTCTCCTCTTACATTTTACATTCTGGTTAAATTCAGCTAATTGACTCATTTGTATTCATTACTGTCCGGCTTAGCAATGATTTGATTAGGGAGTATTTTGTGAATATTTTATACTGTTCTTAAAATACCAAATCCAATTAAGTCATTATAGAATCTGGAAGACACTGAGCAGTTATTTTTCAAAAATTTCTAGTCACTGTTCTATTATGAGTGATCCAATACAAGTATAAAGTAAAAACACTTGCTCTTTAAAATTTTATAGGCAATATGAGTAATTATAGAATTATTTTGATGAATGTTTTGACTAATATTCAGAGGTTTTTCTGGTTATCATTTTATATGTTGATCTAATGTTTAATATTTTCTCCTGCTCTACATACTTGTAATATTTTCAGCCTCAGGATAGATCATTTTAAATTGTTTGATTGCTAAGTCTTTCCACTTGCTGTTTTTTTCATGCAAAGAAATACCTTTGAATTTAAATTCGGTGCTCTGTCATTATCCTGTTTCGGAATATAGATTTCTTTTTTTCTTTATAACATACAATACTGTTCAGAAACATACAACTTCTAATTAAATGGTAACTGAAAATTTTCTTTCTGTATTTGTGTGTGTGTGTGTGTGTGTGTGTGTGTGTGTATACTCACATCATATCACATGGAAGATAGAAGACAACTTTCAAGTGTCAGTTCTCTCCTTTTGCATTATGTGTCCCAAGACAGAATTTAAGTTGTGATTTCTGGCACTTTGAACCTTTACCCACTCAACCTAGAACCCCACAATTTATTATTCCTTACAGTACAATAATATACTCTTCTTATCTTTCTATAATATTTGTTGTAAAAATCTACCTGTAAGCTGGATTAATATTTGTGTAGGCCTCAATGTTTAATAAATCAGTCACTAGTAACATTTGGCCATTTGTATTTAAATTGAATTTTGTTCAGTTAAAATATAAGTTGCTCTTTCAGAGTCAACATATATTTCCTGCACATCACCTAATTACAATTTCTGAGGCTTGTGGTTTTACCAGTTACTGGCTTTGGCAGTCCTCTCTACCCCAAAGATATCCTCTTACTTTCACACTCACTGACTTGCCCAAATTTGCTATTGAATCACTATTGACACAGGTTATTTGACTCATAAAGACTTTGTTCACGTTATCCCATCCTGATCATGATTAAGGTCAATTCCATGACTTGCTTATTCTGGTTATTTGGATTTCTGTTTATTGCTCCCTTAGTTAAATGCCATATTAATCGAGCTGGGTGGATTTGGAATTCGACTCTGTTGGTCAGAGAATTTACTGTTGAGTGGATTGGAATACTCATAAGAAAGTTCTCCATAAGCAAAGGTGGTGTAGAAATGGAGAATGTGTGTCATGTGGGCCAATTGTTAATAATTTTTGCATGCTGGCAAACAATACTGCCAAAGATGCAGTTGCAAAAACATTTGCCACGTTTTATTTTTTCCCAAGTACTGGAAACTTGACTTAAAATGGCAGAAACTTACTGCCTTGTAGTATTTCAGGCCAGAAATATTAAATCAGCATTTCAGCATTTGGTGGCCACGGGACTAACATCATCTATACATCATCCAGATTCTAGTGGTCATGGCCTTATTTGGTTTGGAACTATGTCACTTGACTCTGTGGATTCAATGTGCTCTTCCATTTTGCTCTTCACTCTTTGTCTTTTTCACATGATAATAATGACTGCGTTGTTTATTGCCGAGCAAAATAGTCCTAGAAATTGTATCATCACAATTGTTTCAACATGTCTAGAAACATCCTTTCTATGACCTATGATAAAAATTTGCACTTATTAGGGATCAGGACTTAAACATGAAACTTGGTGAATTTTATTCAGACCACTACATAAGCACATTATAGTTTAACTTAAAAATCAATTCTGATGATAGCCACACCCCTTGGAAAATATACAAATAATCTAGAAATATAATATATACTTTGAAATGCTTAATATTTTCTGACATCTACTATTTCACAACAAATACAATCTTATGTGATTTCTCTGATATAAAGGCCATGGTGAAGGAATAATTTGCAGAAGAAGCTTATGACTAATACATAACCATAATATCAATTTGTAATCTTTTGTTCAAATGAAAGACATTCATTGATATGATTAGTTTAAAGTTTGGGACTTACAGATATTTAGAAGGTAAAATAGATCTTCATGGTTCTTTCCCCATATACTACCTAACCAAAAATCCAGCACAAATTGAACAGTGACTTGAAACACACCCACTGAAGAGAATATTTTATATTAAATGAGATGCCTAGTATTTTATTCTGGCATCTCTGTCTTTATTCCTTTGTAAAGGGAAGAGGATATGACAGGTGGCTTCGAAGTCCTTACACTTCAACTGGTTCTCCTTTCACACTATTTACTAGAGAGAAACGTGGTCCTTTCAGTGAATTCCTTGAATTGTTTTCACCAAGGTTTCAGAGAGCCTAGTGTTTACTTTTCATATTTTGGAATAAATGCTTAATTCCTGAGCTTTCTTCTAAGTTCAGGGAAAAGTAAAATTTCAATTCTAGGCCTTTGAAATCTCCAGCAGTGCAGCCCTCTGCAAGGAGAGTGATAATGTCTGAAATATTTTACATAGTAGTTGAGATGCATGAAATTCAAACCATTTTGAATGAATTCTCTATTCTTCACACTTTGGGGTCTAATTATGGATAGAATTTGCTCCAGCTATATATGAAAGGGACCTATATATAAGTGGAGAAGAGATCCTTGGTCCCATGAAGGCTGGACGTCGTGGGGGGGGATACTCGAGTGTGGGAGGTGAGGTACAGGGGAGGGTGGGTGGGGGTACACCAACGTGGAGGCAGGAGGAGGGGGAAGGGATAGTGAGTTCCTGGAGGGAGGGGGGTGATGGGTAAGGAGAGAACATCTGAATGTAAAAAAAAATTTCCAATAAAAAATTTCCAATAAAAAAAAAGGTTCTGTCAAGCAGGTAAGGACTGAAAAATGTACTATTTATATAACTAATTGGTTTTTAACCTTTATAACTTCCCTTTGTATTTTAATGATAATAATTTGCAGTACAGCACAGTGGTTCCCAAATACCTATCCAGTTATAATAAATTGAGAATTTTTTTTAAAAAAGTGTTACTGAGTTATAATATAGGCCTGGATTGCAGAGTAGTGGCAATGAGAACTGTGTGTCTTCTGCAAACTTCACTGGGTCATGTTAATAAGAGCGAGACTTGCTAACTACTCAAATATAAGAGTTCCTAGTCCTTCTGTTCTTCCAAGATGCACCACAGCTTTAAAGAATACTGAGAAACATCAGTGTCAAAAGGTGACGAGCATTTGCTAATTGCTTTATTAGGGACTAAACATCTCTTCTAAAACATGAGGAACTTTTATTATATTGAAATATAAATATGTAATATTAACACTTAATTATATTAATGTCATATAATACATATTTAATATAATATTAATTGCTTAATACAAGAGATCTCAGGAGTAAACAGACGTCTTCATGGTAGGGAGTTCTGGACAAACATCACCCAGAGTGGGACACTGAACCTACAGAACTCACTAAAAATGTTCTTACAGTGAACTGCATTATGAACACTATTTTTATCTCGATTTTGTGTCTGGAGTTGTTTTTCCACCCATATGGCAATATTTGGTACTGCTCTGAACTCCTACTGATGTGCTAACTTTCTCAATTACATGTCCCCACACATTGCATATAAGCCAATCTCTAAGTCTCAAAATTTTAATGTACTCCTTATATACCCAATGGCTATTTAAGTGTGTTGTTTTATGAATACTCTTAGCCTTCATAAACTATCAAAGTCAGGGCGTTTACAAGGCTGAATGTCTCAGTTGGTCTTTAGTATATGCCAGCATCCTGAAGAACTAGACTTTGATATCAGCAAAGGAATGAACTTGCCAGGGAAAGCAAGGGCAAGCAGGCAAAATGCAACAGATTTTGTTTTTGTCTTTTTATAGGATGCCATGAGACACGTGGCACAGATTGAAAGACAGTCTTCCTAGCTCAAGTAAGATGGATTTAAGATAGGTCTTCTTAACTTAAATGATTAATTTAAAAAAGTCCCTCACAGGTGTACCTAGATGCTTGAATTTTTATTTGCAGATGTAGTCAATGTGAAAACCAAAAATAGCCATCACAGCCAGTGTCTGTGTGCATTTTCCCACCCTCGAGGATCGTTGGCCAATATAATACAATCCACAAGGGCAAAGGGATAAGAGACAGCAAGCTAGGGGTTCAAAACCCTTTTGAGTACTTATGGTGAAAGACCACATTGGGATCTGCAGCAGTAGACTAACTTTACTTAGGTTTTTTTTTTTTTTTTTTAAGCTTATAAAGTTTTGGGGACTGGCAATAGGTTGCAATCATTTTGCCTTTGTCAGGAAAATATTCTGTAACTATTCTGCCATTCGAGGATTGGCACACCCCATAGAGCAACAGTCTGATCACAAATTAAGAAACTGGTAGCTTTCCTTGTGACTTTTAAATGGCTGCTGTGTCACTAGATTTTTGTAAGAGGTTAAAAGGCCTTTGCGACACCAAATCAGGCTATTGAGGTCTGGAAAGAGAGTAGGGGAACCTCTAGCTAATATCTGGGAGTTGCCCCTATCAAGAAGCATCAGATGTTCCACAAACTGTTTCTGGTATTACACAAAGGTGCAGAATGAGCCTCTAAGAAAGGAAAAGAGACTGCCAGTCCTCAGAGAAGGATAGTCTGGCAAAATGTCACTACCCTCAGTGTTTGAGGGCTACTCATTAATCTTCAGCATGTCCTGTGCATCATTGGGTACCAACTGTGGGTCTCCATGATCTCATGGATCGTGGCTGCTATAATCCTCAAGGGAAAGTGAGTGAGCAGAGGGTTCAGAAGCCCTGTGAGTATGTATGGTGAATGATCACACAAGACTGGATTAGGACTTTAATTGGCTGAGTTTTCCCATATGTTTGCCCCACATACCCTAAACAGATGTAGTAAAAGAAAGCTTCATGGGCTCCTCAGAAGAGCAACCCTTCTCCCAGCACTTTCTTCACTAAATGTTGTGATCAGGACAGAAGTGACAAAAAAATTCTCTGCCTCTTTCTCCATTATGACCAAGTGCCAAACAATACTTATCTTGCTGGCAAGTGAGAAGAGGTGATATATGTTTCCTTCCACATTTTTTTTCTGGTCATTAGATACCTCTACAATAGAAGCCTTGGGAACACTGAGGAACAAATAGAAAAGTGGAGAGAAATGTCCCCAAGTTTCCAAGTGGTACCTAAACTATTAATATTTTCCTTCAAAGGTTGATGGCAGAGGAGTGGGCGGAAAAGAGGCCAAAGGAAAAGCTATAGAAGCCAAGCTAAGGGACACCAAGCATTGCATTCTGCCAATCAGTAAAACAATTAGAACCCATGTGGTTGGGAGAATTGGTAACACAAAGCACACCTGCATAAAGTACCTTCATTCATTACTGTTTACATCCCAGGAAAAACCTGACCACAGTTACAGAATAGTTTCAGGCAATGGCAAAATGAATGCAACAAAGACTACAAAGAAGCCTATACCCAATCAATAAATACATTAATGAAATTCCCTATAATATACAACAAAGAGGTGTGTAAATATTTGGTGGTAAATAAGCATTTTCTCTCTTTGTTTACTGTTTTGATTTCAAACTGTATGTAAGGTATTACCAAATATTACAGTCCGTGAAAAATTCAAGAATGTACGAGTACTGAACTTGAGAAAAAAATTCAAACATAACCTGGAAGTAAGGCAAATATCCAAAACAGTTGCAGTGAACAATTAAAAGTATGCAGTTAAATTATAAAGGAGAGAAGACATGTACAGACGAAGATATCTATATATGCAAGAATATAAAAAAATTGTAAATGTTATTATAAAAAAGACAATTTGGAGATGACTCTATTCAAATTAACTAATTGCAAATAATTATACATATAGGGCTGAAACACTGGAACAAAGGAGCTGAACTATTGTGGTGTCTTGAAAGAGAGTAGCACAGGAATAATGAGGGTTCAGAAGGAAGGAAACTGGAAAAATGATGAAGGAATGCAAGGGACACCACACAGAATAAACAGCAAAGACAGACAGCAGTACTTAGGGAGACACAGGGAGTTACATGAGCAGCAAAGCAAGGAGGAACATATTCTTAGCTGCTACTAGAGAAAACGAGACACAGTAAACAAAATAATAATGGCCAGAAAAATGCAGACAACGGATGCAAAGAAATGCTGTTCTTAATGTACTAAAAATAATGTCATTCTAGAGTTTCACAATGGTGAAAACAGACTTCCAAACATGCTACAAATAGACAAAATATAAAGCTGAGAAAGTTGAGTCCCTAAGTTCTGAAATGTAAGAGACATGCCAAAAGGATGCCTGGATCTATATGAAGGATAAACTTACACACACACACACACACACACACACACACACACACAAACACGCACTTAAGCAAAATTATGAGATAACAGGAAGTGAAGTAGAATGCTGTGTTGTAAGTTTCAGATTTTGCTTATTATTACATATCTGCTTACTGAAGTACCTGATATAATGAACACTCAGAGTTAACTATTGTAACCTAAAAATTCATACAGTCTTTAGATTAACAGCTATCAAACTTTTTAATAGAGCACTAGTTTAAACTTAAAAGACAAAAACTAGAATAGTAAGTTCATTGGACTATCCCCAAATAATACATGAAGGAATAAAAGAATTATTGGACCTTACAGCCTATTTTAAAATAAAAAGCACAATTAGATGACAGAAGTAATTACCAGCTTATTGATCCATACATGTGTTATAAATATATAAAACCCCATTGAATATCAGGGATAGGTAGAATAGATAAGTAAGCGCTATTCTAGTTTGCTTTTTGTTGCTGTGGTGAAACACTAAGCAAGGACATTTGGGGAAGTAAAAAAGGTTTATTTGTATTCAGATGAGAGTCTATCATTAAGGAAAGCCAAGGCAGAAATTCAGGAAATGGGAGTTACTGAAGCAGAGACCACAGAGGAGTGTGTACTGCCTCATCTCCAGGTTCATCTTCAGCTATACTTCTTATGTAACCCAGAGCCACCTGCCAAAGGGTGCCATCACCCACGGTTGCCTCTGTTCTCTATCAATTAGCAATCAAGAAAATGGCCCACAGACATACTCACAAACCAATCTGATGAAGGCAATTTCTCAGCTCAGTTTCCCCAGTCTCATGTGTCTCTGATTTGTATTAGGTTAGCAAAAATTAACAAGCACAAAAGCCAACTGAGGTTGATGAAATTGAAGACTCTTGATATAAAAATGCATTTAAGGCAACAGCTTAAGTCTAAAAAACTATAAAATTTATTATATGTGAAGCTGAATACAACTCATAAAACTCAAAATCATCATATCAAGGGCTTGAGCAGTGGGTCTCAACTCTATGAGGTACTAAATCACCCTTTCTTAGGGTTGCCTAAGACCTTCAGAAAACACAGATTTTTACATTATGATTCATAAGTAGGAAAATTACAGTTATGGTGTAGCAATTAAATTAGTTTCTTGGCTGGGAATCAATCACAACATGAGAAACTGTATTGAAGAGTCAAAACATTAGGAACCTTAAGAACCACTGAGCTAGAGGAGTGGCTTATCACTTAAGAACACTTGTTTCCCTTGCAGAAGACCAGGCTAACAGTCATTTGTAACTTTGACTCTGAATCAGTTGTTACCTTCTGACCTCTTTAGTTACTGCAGGTACATAAACACATATGTAGATAAAGCACATACACAAACGTAAAACAAAAATGATCTTAAAAACCTAAGCAAAATTACATTATCAGACAAGATCAAGCGTAAGAGTAATAGGTTGTTTTATAATGTAATTTAATGATTTCTTAGTATAAATTCATAAAAGGAATGCCAAATTTGGCAATTTAAAATTAAGAAACAAAATGAGCGAATGAAAGGGAGAAATCAAACATTAATTTAAATGAAATTCTTATATTGTGTTATAGATAAAAACATTTTAGTGTAAATAGTCAAAGGTTGTACTCAGTTTACATGCTGTGTGATTTTGTGTATTCCTGTAGAGATGCATCATTTTGCCCAATGAGAACACTTGTTTATTAACTATCAAAGTACAGTGAAATTAGTTTACATATCTGTAAGATTATTTTAATCTATTCATTCTAAGTGTCTTATTGAGTACTAGTACTCTTAAGTTAACAGGAGATTTGGCTGGTTTAATAATGTCCTCTGGTTTCCAATTACTGCAGTTTTTGACATTTTTTCTTGAAGTTCCTGGGAATTGCTAAGGTGTAAGGAAATGCAAAGTCATGTGAGATGCATCAGAGTGCTGTTTTTGGCACTGGGGTCTGTGGTTTGTTCAAAGATATTTAGAAGATACTTGATGAACAGTAAAGGAAATAGCTACTTCACGAAATAACTTTAGGTACTGCACTGATACTCTAAATTCCGAACATTTCCTAGGAATAGTGTCACATAAATCCAGCATTTTTAGAGACTTTTAAGTGGCAACATTTACATAATTTGCTTAATTTAGCTTTGATAAAAAAAAATAGCCTTGAAGAGAATCCCGGGACACAAAATGGAATTTTAAAGATGAAGTAATACAGAGGGTAAAATCATATACTTCAGCCCCCAAATAACACCCTTAAATCTAGGAGCCCCCTCCCTGAATGTTTTCCCACTGGCTAAGGTGGATAGGAGGGAAAACATGGCAAGTTCCAGTAGATGTTTTGGAGCTGAAACATCTGTATTGGATTCTAGTTTCACCATTGACCAAAAACGTGACCTGATTCAAGATCTCATGACTAATTCTGGTAGCAATCTTAGAAGTCTATAGGTGTTTTAACATTCAAGTAGAACTATTAAATAATACTTTAACAGAAAAGTTTTCAAACTAACAGTTCCTGCTACATCAGGGTACATGACTCCTAGACTTGGACCAGGTTACACGAAAGGTTAAGAAAAATTCCTGACGTGGCTTCAGCTCTACAAGGGTCACTCCTTCCTTTCCTCAGAGCAGCAACTAAATCTTCATTATTATACAAAATAAACCTTAATAGGATTTGGAGTTCTAAAGGTCAGATGGTTATGATATTAAACAGTGACTTTATTTTTTTTTTTTTAATGAATGACGAAGAGAAAAGGAACCAAATCAAAATGACTGTGAAAATTAGACTAGACTTACCAGATGTTATTAGAGGAGAGTAATCTGTACCACATGTTTGTAGAAACTCTTTAATAATGTTTTGAGTTCCTAGAAGGGAAAGCAAAGTAGTGAACAAGGGATTTATGTTTCCCGACCTCTGCTCTAAGCTTTAGGCTTAGTGAAATTTTCATTTGTGAAATGAATGACAAGTCTGAAAAGATAAGATGGTTAAAGCGTGTACATGAGTTCTAGGAACTACATGTAAAAAACTAACAAACTAATGTTTCTAACTACCATTTATCAAATACAGTAAGTATTACAGTATTTTGGATTCTGAACCATATTTTTTTCAGATTAATTACAATAGATCTTTAGGAAGTTAATTGAAAATAGGCTGATTATACACTGTCATGTGTGGTAAAACGATTCTTTCAGATAAGAATAATCCCCTTAAACCATTGTTCTTTTAATATTTTGACATGATGAGGCTATGTATAGTGATTAAAAGGCATTCTCAATTTGAAGAAAATATATAATAATTTTCCCTATAATCAAGAGAAAAAACTCAAATCTTTCAGAATCATTTTGAATCATTAAGGTGTATATCCCATACACAAAATTGATCAGCATGTTAAAATATGGATCAGTCTAAACATGGATCATTAGGACAATATTTATTTTATATTATTTTATTTCTAATTAAAAACAGTGAAATTAAAAGATGTTTAAAAATGTATTTATCAATTACTTATTCAGAGGATTCCTGTCCAATATGTGTTATGTATTTGTGGGTAACTGTATTGTAAAAAGGTCTTATCACATTAATTTCATTGGTAGGGTTTCTCTCCAATGTGGTTATTTTCTTATTTATTGAAAAATGACTGATCGGCAAATATTGGGTGTATTAGAAATTGGTTAAGTTCCTCTGCTCCCTGACAGTGGCTGTGCAAGTCTACCAATTAGAACCAGCTGAGGATAGGAATGCACATCATCACAAATGCATGGTTCTTGGGCAATTTGCGAACTGATTTAAAACAAGTAGCATTAGAACCAATCCAAAATATTTGGTAAATCATTTGCATGTAGCCATATTCTTAAATACCATGAGAAAGGCCATACTGCAGAAGAACCCGTATTTGAAGTCAGTGTGGAAACATTTTGCAATTTCAGTTTCCTTTATACAAGAGTAATATGTTCAGTATATAATCAATCTTAAATTCGTTGCACTTCACAGTAGTCTTTGAAGACATAAGGAACCACACCGAAGGGCATCTATAACTATAAAGGATTTGGTAAGATCTATAGCCAACACACATTTATTTTTCAGGAAAAAAAAATGTGTCAACAGTCCATTCAAGCTGTATGATGTGATGTTCCTCTATATTTTGTTTGAAATTGTAATCTTATTTCTCTTCAATTATGTAAAGTTTCTCAATCAAGTATCAAACTTTAAAAAAAGAATATATTTAATATTACCATGGAAACTGACAATTTTGATAGACAATCATGTTTAGAAACTTGTAAAGAAGGTTTGTAATTGTCATATTTGAAAAGAAAAATATTAGTAACAATGAAATTAATAAAAGTAATAATACCATTTAATATTCAGTGTCTTTTATCTGGCTTTTTACAATTTCCCTGAAAGTAATGTTACCAAACCCAATCTCATCACCATAAATTACAAGTTGTTAATTTAAACATATAATTTAATTTACATTCTAAGTAAATGAAAATCTTAACCAGGAAATATTGCAATCATTACTTTAGTATAATTAAAAGTGATTTCCTCTTAAAGCAAGTGTGGATAGATAATATAGAATTTGAAATTAACTTTAAAATGCATATAGCAGGTGTACAAAATCACACTGGGTTTAATATGGGTATAGAATTGATAGAAAGTCATGAAATGTATATTTTTTGCAATCCCCAAAGCATTATCATAAGACATCTGGGAAGGAACAAAGCTTGCATTTTTCTAAGTCACTGAAATAAATGAGAATATAGGCAGACTAGATTATCTAACTCTGGGGTTAGAAGTAGCAGACACAGGTGTTACACTCTTACTCAGTGATCTGACATGCTTACCAGCATTAAAATGATGCACTTTGCATTCACAGAAGCAACATAATAGCCTTGTATTGCATAAATGTGTAAACTAAAAGAGCAATATTGAAAACAATACTACATTATTACAGAAGTTCATGAGGTTCATGACATTGCTATTCATGGTCACAACTGTATTAACCAGTTCTTGTAGTTTGAGTAAGAAAGTCCCCCATTGGCTCATATGTTTGCAATGCCTGATACCAGATAGTGGAACTGTTAAGAAAAGTTTAAGAGGTATGACCTTGTTGGGGGAAGTGCATCACTGGGGGTGGGTTCTAAGGTTTTCAAATCCCCTACAAAGGACAATGTCTTTGTCTGTTGCCTTCCTATCAAAATACAAATCTGTTAATTACTGATCTAGTGCCATGACTGAGTGCTTCCCAACGTAATGTTTAAGGATTAACCCTCTAAAATTATAAGTAAGCCTTAAACAAATGTTTTCTTTTAGAGTTGCATTGGTCATGATGTCTCTCCACAAGAATAGAACAGTAACTGAGGCATACCATTTAAAGTGATTTTTTTTAAACATCTTTTTTTCAAAATTTTTAAATAAGGATAGCTGGTTCAATCTATTAGCATCACTATATGCAAGGAGCTATATAAGTAAAATCTTGTCATGAAGCGCTCTGGGGGTACCGAGGGTGGAAGGACGGAGAGTGAAGTACACCAACGAGATAAGGGAGGATGTGAGTTCTGGGGGAGGGAAATGGTAGAGGAGAGAACATCTGAATGTATAAAAATTCCAATAAAAAAATTCCAAAAAAAAAAAATAAAAATAAATTCACTAAAAAAAAAAAAAAAGACTAACTTAGTGAAGAAAGAACATGTTTTAGCTTCAACCCACTGTAGCTTGGGAAGTTCACAGGGGTAGGAAGGCACTTGCGACAACTGGACATGTCACATCTACAGACAAATTCAGATAGAATGGAATGAATGCATATTTGGGGCTCAATTGTATTGTGCCCCAATAAATTTCTTTATTTTTGCATAGTTCTGTCCTACTTCATATGGTATGATACCACCAAAACTGTCTAGAAGGATCACTATTCTTCTAGAATAATATTCTATGATTATTACAAAATTACTATTTCTAAACTTGAAATAAACTCTTTTTATTGAAAACACATTTTTTTCATACAATATACTCTGACTGTGGTTCCTGTCCCCTATCTCCTCCCAGATCATCCAACATCCATTCTCTTCTTCCCTCCCTCCCTCTCTCCTCTCTCTCTCTCTCTCCCTCTCCTCTCTCTCTCTCTCTGCTCCTCTCTCTCTCCTCTCTCTCACTCTGCCTCTCTCTCTCTCTCTCTCTCTCAAATAAACAGGCAAATTAAATGTGGGCAAATTAAATGGTAAACAAATAGAACATTCAAAATGGGGAGGGAGGAAAAAACAACAAGATATACTACCCATAAAAAAACACAGTGAGAAAGCATAATATACAAGCAAAAGACCATTCACTAAAAAATGCCCGAACAGAGCAAGGTGGGGGAAGTGTTTAATGACATTTACTATTCTTTTTAAATTCAACAGGTATTCATCAAAATTCTCTTGTGCTGAAAGGAAGGTATAGAGTTACTAACTTTTAACAGAAGAATGTAATCTAGTCATGAAAAGCTGGCATGACCTGTGAAACTCCATATGCCTGTGTCGATACTTAATGGAGTTCTAAGGAAGGGGAGAGACCAGTCGAAGACAACACAGCAACACGGGGCTTAAAGAAGGTGTCACTGAGTGTGAAACTCTTTTGACGCTAGGATAAACTGGAAGAAAGGGATAGCATGTGTAATAAAACGGACCTTGGCATTAGAACCATGTGTCTGGACAAAGTGAGGGAGTGTGCTCGTGGCACCACACAAACAACAGGTGAGATGTCTCCATAAGCAGGCCTGAGGCTGACTGAGCAAAACGAAAAGATCAATGAGGCTTCATTATACTGGCAAATGGGAAACAGCGATATTGAAATTATGTGCTATGTTCAACTAACAAGCAACTTGTGCGCTCTTCCTTTTTTTTTTTTTACTTTTTATTGGATATTTTCTTTACTACATTTCAAATATTATTCCCTTTCCCACCCTCCCCCTGAAACTCCCATCCCATCCCCTCTCCCCTGTTGTCGGGCATCAACTTGTGCTCTCTGCTCTTTAAAATCAGTTGTCAATGGAAACTCTAAAGAAACGACAAAGGGCTTGAAGGTTAGCCTTCAAGCCAGTCTGGTAGGGGTTTGGTGAGAAAGGTCAACAAGTTCTGTTTGATTCTGGGGGAAACCATAGAGTCAGTTGAATATTAGCATTTTTTTATGTCATAATATGAAGAACAATGATCAGTCAAGAAGTTCTTAATTAAATACCAGTGAAGCTGAACGACCATCTTGTCTCTCTCTTCTTGTCCGCGCTCCTTCTCCAGAAAGAAAGGCCTTTGGGCCTTTGAGATGTTGAATCCTTTGGAATAGTCAACAGTAGACAGATTTCTTCTCAACTTTGAAGTCCTAACTTGCCTTTTCTGATTGCAAAGTTCTGAGATATAGACTTTGTAAAGACTCCTGTTATTTCACACCCATAGTCTTTCTCTGGGGCTAGGAACTTTCCCTTTGTTGTGTACTCTTCAAGGAACTTAGTGCCACTCTCCTGCAGCATAGGTGAGAAGTTTCTTATCTTTGATAAACTCAGCAATCCAGAATGGCTTCTAACTTCTCCAACACCAAGGTTCTCTTTGATAAGCCCTAGCCTTGCTTTAGTGGCACTAAGTTCAGAAAGAATAGGTTCACCCTCAGCTTTCATCGCAGTTGCCTTAGATAAAGTCTTCCTTGCTTCCTTGCTATTGTTGGGTGCAATGTTTGCCTTAACATTAAATCTATAATTCTGTCTGGCATCACAAACTGAAACTTTGTTTTTCTTTGTGCTTGTGTTAAAAAGATCCACATTCTCTAGATAGTCTATAATGAACTCATATATGTGCTATTGTGACTATATAGAGAAATAATCCTGTATTTTGTTTTCATATATCATTTAAGAATTATTTCTTAAGAAATATTTTTACATAATAACTCAGTTCACAGAAAGACGTTCTTGACAAATATCACTGAGAGCATATTTTTCTTTCTCTTATATTTCATAATCGATCAATATTGTAGTTTATGAAGAATTTCTCTTCATACAATAAAGGCAATAGTTTTAAAAAGTTTCTATGGCCTTTGTAGGAAATTTTAATATTCAGTTTATAACCTACATATTAGTTAGTTTATAGGCTAATGTAATTCAGAAAAACAATAAATTGATAGAAATTATGGTAAAGTGGGCCTTTTGATTTTCTCTTTCTTTCCAAAAGAAATTTATTTTCTATGTCATTTTATAGTAAGTTGTAGAGTTCATTTTCCAGTCTATCCATTCATTTTCCCATGAGAGAGAGTTTAACACCCATAATAAAAAAAATCACTTTAATTTGTCGATAAATGTTATATTTTATAATGACTCAATTACTTGCCTAGCATGATTTCTTTGAGTGTTACTATTCATTTTAACAAGTATATATTCATTTACAAAGATGTGCAAATCATCAAAATGCCATATGAAGGCATAATAATGTGCTTCTGAAATGCTGTTTCTCTATTTCCTTGCTTTATTTATGTGAAGCACCAGTGACATGGCAAGCCAGATGTAATGATAACAGGTGTGCATTCCCCCTGGCTATCCTGCAGCTAGAACTCTGCTAAGTGGTAGTCTAATCACCCAAGCTCCATGGAAGACTAAATTTAAATCAGATGTTAATTGCCTCCAGAGTTAGGTTGATCTTTGCATTCAATTATCTCCCCCAAAGTCAAATGGAAATATCGTTTGACTCAGGAAATAGTGTAATAATTTCACATCTGCTATAAGCAACTAGGCTTACATACTATGTACTGATAAAAAAAGAAGAGAAAAAAAAACACAACTATTTCTAACTCTAATCTTTCTCCAATATCTTATCTGATGTTGGCTTCACCAAGGGATTTGTATAATATCTAGAAAATCCTCAGTTTATAACTCTATTTGTAACTACAAGCCTTTTAAATAAAAAGCAAATCTTTCATTTTATATCTAGCACTCCATAGCAGGTGCACATACTCATATCAAAACCAACAATCCCAGAATCCTACTGTTCCATACATGTTAGCATGCGATGTTTCTGTGGCTCTTACTTCCTCCAAACTGCTTCCTAACTTCTCTACCTCTTATTCTTCCTTCCTCTCCATAGACATTTCTCAATGGCATTTCTGTGTTCTGGCTTTCATTCCCTAGTTTCCCAAAGAAATGTATTCAATATCTTCTCTTATAAAAATGACTTCCAATACCAATCTGCCTCGACATTCATTAACCTTGTTTCCAAGTCCATATTGTCTAAAGGAGATAATTGTTAAGGGACACTGAAATTCCATCTCCAACCATACTTCCTGCCTGGAATGTATACATATTTCATTTCCTTAATCCTTTCTTTTCACTACTATTATAAACATGGCCTTTCTGATTAAATGAGTCGGATCTCCAATTTACAAGATGCCTGTCTCAGCCTCTCAAGTGTCAGAGGTGTATGCCACAACCTTTGGCTTGCTGGTATTTCAGTGGGCACTTGAAGTTAAGTTTTCAACATAATTTGACTCATTGTACTTCTTTACTTATTATTTTGCATTATTTTAGTTGTAATGGTATTGTGTTGTGGTGTGTGTGTGTGTGTGTCTGTGTGTATGTGATATATGGGTGAGTATTCCTGTGCCACTGTACATGTTTGGAAATTGTGGTATTGGACTCAGAATAATCACATCAATGGAAAAGATTAATTTACTCACTGATTTAAGGAATGAAGAAGCAGGAAAGGCAAGGTCACAGTAGACTCACGAGTTTCACAGAAAGAAAGCATTCATACTCACACCTACCACACAGCACAGCTCACAAAGCTGTACACTCCGCACTCTCTGAACCAGCACAGTGGATCCTTAGATGTTTGGGAAATATAGGTGAACCTCTTTCTCTCTCAAAATTAGCCGCTGGCTTTGACTGTAGTAGAGCATTGGATAAGTTGTCCACAGACAGAAAAGGTTATTGGTTTTTGATAATAGAGCTTGCTGGCTGAAAGTATGAAAGTTTTGAGAGAGAGAATATGAAAACCATGCAATCTTAAAAGTGACTGCACAAGTTATTCTTAGTAATACACATACACACACACACACACACACACACACACACACACACACACACATATATATATATATATATATATATATATATATATATATATATATATACCAAAATATGTATGAAATTAATGATGAAAGAGTCCATGAAATTGAAAGACAGCAGGGAAGAGTATATGGGAGTATTTGGAGAGAGGAAAGGGTGAGGAGAAATTTTGTATTTATATTATAACCTTAAAAAATTAAAACAATCAAGTTCAAGTGAATTAAGGACCTTCACATAAAACCAGATAAACTGAATCTATTAGAAGAGAAATTAGGAAAGAGCCTCAAAACATGAGCACAGGGGAAAATTTCCTGAACAGAACACCAATGGCCCAGGCTCTAAGATCAACTATAGACAAATGGGATCTTATAAAATTGAAAAGCTTCTGTAAGGCAAAGGACACTGTTATCAAGACAAAACAGCAACCTACAGATGGGAAAATATCTCTACTAACCCTGTATCTGATAGAGGGCTAATATCAAATATATTAAAAGGAATGAAAAGTAAGACTCCAGAGAACCAAATAACCCTATTAAAAATGGGGTACAGAGCTAAACAAAAAATTCTCAACTGAGGAATCTCAAATGGGCAAGAAGCACCTAAAGAAATCTTCAAATTCTTAGTCATCAGAGAAATGAAAATCAAAACAACCTGCGATTCTACCTCATACCAGTCATAATGACTAAGATCAAAACACAGGTGAAGCAGATGCTGGCAAGGATGTGGAGAAAGAGGAACACTCCTACATTGCTCGTGTGATTGCAAGCTGGTACAACCACTCTTGAAAACTGTCTAGGGGTTCCTCAGAAAATTGGTAATAGATCTACCTGAGGACCCAGCTATACCACTCTTGGGTATATACCCAAAAGATGTCACACTGTATCACAATCACACATGCTCTACCATGTTCATAGAAGCCATATTTCTAATATCCAGAAGCTGGAAAGAACCCAGATGTTCCTTAACAGAAGAATGGATACTGAAAATGTGGTACATTTACACAATGGAGTAATAGAGGGCTAATATCCAGTACATAAAAACTCAGTTATTAAAAACAATGACTTCATGAAATGCACAGGCAAATGGATGGAACTAGAAAATATCATCCTGAGTGAGGTAGCCCAGTCACAAAGGAACACACATGGTATGTACTCACTGATAAGTGGTTATTAGGCCAAAAGCTCAGAATACCCACAATACAACTCACAGACCATATAAAGCTAAGAAGAAGAAAGACCAAAGTGTTGGTGCTTCAATCCTGCTTAGAAGGGGGAAGAAAATAATCATGGAAGGTACAGGGAGGGAGGAACTTGGGAGGGAGAGAGGAGGAGGGAAAAAGTGGGGCAGGACCAGGTATGGGAGGAGAAAGGGTCAGGAAATTGAACAGAGATGTGTAGTAGTGGGGATGGTAATTGAGGGTAACCACCAGACAGTCTCAGATGCCAGAAAAACAAGAGGCTCCCAGGACCCAATGGGGATGACACTAACTGAAATACCCAACAAATGGGAGAATCTGCAGAGACCATATCAGCGGATAGACACAGCCCCCCCAGTTGTGGGGTTGGGATCACTCACACATCTCAAAAAAAAAAACAAACAAACAAAAAAAAAAAAAACAAAAAAAAAACCAGAATTGCTCCTTTCTAAAGGAAATGCAGGGACAAAGAGTAGAGCAGAGACTGAAGGAAAGGTCGTCCAGAGACTGTCCCACCTAGCGATACCTCCTATGTGCAAACACCAAACCTGGACACTATTGCTGATGCCAAACGTGCTTGCTGACAGGAGCCTGATAAAGCTGTCTCCTGAGAGACTCTCTCAGAGCCTGACAAATACAGATGTGGATGCTCCCAGCCAACCATTGGACTGAGCACTGGGACTCCAATGGAGGAATTAGGGGAACGATTGAAGGAGCTGAAGGGTTTGCAATCTCATATGAGAGAATACATTATTAACCAACCAGACACCCCCACCCCAAGCTCCCAAGGACTAAACCACCAACCAAAGAGTACACATGGAGGAACCCATGGGCTACAGTGCATATGGAGCAGAGGACTGCCTTATCTAGCATCAATGGGAGAAGAGGCCATTGGTCCTGTTAAGGTTCGATGTCCCAGAATAAGGGAATGCTAGGGTGGATAGGCAGGAGTGGGTGGGTGGGGGGGGTAGTACCCTCATAGAAGCAGAGAAGATACGGGATGGACAGGTAATTTGTGAAGTGGAAACCGGGAAGGGGGATAACATTTGAAATGTAAATAAATAAAATAATCAATAAAAAATTAAAACAGACAAAAATAAAAACACCAAAAAATTACTTAGAGTGTTTCAATGTAAAAAAACAAAACAGCAATCGAACATTTATGTACTTGATCTTTTTATGTGTCCATCTACCAGGAAGCGCTCTCTGACTTGTACCTCCACTGGGGACAATTTTCAGAAGTTGTTTCTTTCTTTCTTTCAGTTCTGTGTATCAGACTTATGCTTCTGAGTTTTACTTTTTTAGCCCTCTCTCTAACCCCATATTTTGAAACTCATAAATGTTCCACATTTATTCAATGCATTTCAGATTTCCAATTTTTTTTCTGGGAAAATTTCTCATAGATGATATTCATGGATATTTTATGAAGTTAAAAATTATTTGTTAAATTACACCTAAAGATATACTGAATCTATTGCCTTTAGTAAGAAACATTTGGTGAGGATATATGTCCATCCAGATAACACTCTTCCTGGATTTTCATGTTTTCATTGTTTTATAATTAATAGTAAAAATTTTAAGAATCCCTTAAGTTTTCAAACTAATGTGTAATTTTATAAAAGAAATAAAGGGAATAACCATTTTAGATCAATAGTATTTTGAGTTAATTACTTTTCAAAAGTATCCTGCAATAATAGTGTTAAATTTGGGAACAAAACAAAATAAACCATGCCATTAAAAACGATCTATTATAATGTTTGATCAAATTAAAATTTAGAAGTTACAAATAACCAAAAATTGAAACATCTATCTGCTTATTATGAAGATAAAATCAATTCATGATGCAAAAATGTCACTAGCTTCATACCACACAGTAAGCCCCAGCTTACTTACAGAACACTCAATTCTTGTGGAGAAGGAAATGTAGTTAGTATAAAACCATTCAATTACAAAATACCTATATATTGCTTTCATTTTCTATCATGAAATGCATGTTATAAACCTATCTCTTCATTCATTATTACTATTACTTTTTAAAGTCAAACAGGCACTGAGTGAAAGGAACTGGAATGTAATTGAAACTGGAAACATTATTATTTTTTCTTTCTTTAAACTTTCATACCATAAAACAGGCAAACCGATTTAGAAAATAAAAAGTTGCAGACTGCCTAGTTTAATCCTAGTGAATTTTATATCAGAACAATAAATCCCTGAAAGTGCACACTTCCAATAGAAGCTTGTTAAATATTTAATCACAGGCACTAGACCCATAACCATAAGCTCTGATCCTTATTATTATTTATTTCGATAGTAATTCTTATTCTTTTTATGAAAGAGATCAAATATGGAGAAATAATCACTCATACAAGCATATGTGTGCTTACTAATACCACGATGGCAATCCTGCTGCATATAGAGCCAGCCTCATAAGGACTGCATTATAATAAAGGCAACTGCTACCACAGAAACAGAAGAGCATTTCTGCCATTTGTATTAGCTACATGAGCAAGACTGTAGTAAAGGCAGACATGACAGGTTTTCTCCTCTCTTTCTCTCTTTCTCTCTGTCTCTCTCTGTGTGTGTGTGTGTGTGTGTGTTTAATAGGATATTTGATCACACTGTGAATGCTGAGATTGTATACCGGAAAACATTGTCTCTAGTTGTAGAATGGCTCAACCCTGGCACACACCCTTAATCCAAGAGTGTGATAGATTATTTGATCATATTACGAGATTATGTACTGAATAAATATGTTTCTAGTTGTGATGTGGCTCAGCCCTAGTACACACATACCTTTTATCTGAGAGAGACTTCTGTTTATTGTAAACAATATTCAATAAAGTCAATCATAGGTCAAGGGGCAGAGCAAGCAACCAGTTGAAAGGGATTAAACAGGGGAAAAAAAAAACACAGAGTGGGGGGAAGTCAGGAGGATGGATAGAGAGACACATGAAATTGAAAGAAGGTACGTTCTCTTTGAATGGTTTTTAAGACAGTGTGGATAAAGAGAATGAGCTTTTTCTTCTGGGATGTTGGTTAAGGAGGAAGGTCAGCAGGGTGCTTTCTCTGCTTAGTAGGCTTTTACCCCAGCATCTGGCTCATGAGTCTTCATTTGGTAAAATAAAATAGAATTTTTAAACAAACAAACAAACAAAAAATCAACCCCACCCCCTCTCTCTGTCTCTATGTGTGTGTTGTACATTTGCATATGATCATGTGTGAGAATGTTGTGAATCACCATACATCTCTCTTCTACCTTATTCATTGACACAAGCAATCAAATCTAGAGCTTGATGATATATCTAGTTTCCTTAATCTGAAAGTTTGCTTTGGGGATCCCTTGTTTCTTCTTTTCTAAAATTAAATACAGGCTGATTGCTCTACCCACCCAGCACATTCATGAATCCTTGGGATCTAAACATTTGTGTGACAACTTCTCAGGCCAACATTCCTTTAGACATATGTTAAACTTAACCATGAACTATCTAAATGCATCATTTTTTTCTCAGTAACGGAAGTGTATATTATTGGAGTGGCACGCACACTGAAGCCGATGTTTATGCATCTCTCATAAAATACTACCTCCTTCAGGATGACTCCATTGATCCTTCAGAATGGTCTACAAACTCTAATGTATGTTCCATAAAATACTGTACTTCTCCTTTATGGTCTGATTCTCAATGATGAAAATCCATGAAATGTGCTTGTACCTCCTAAAGAGGAGGGACCATGTGCATCTTAGTTCCACAACCTAGTGGACTTCACATATTATGCTTTCAACAAATAGGGAAGAAAGGATTGCAAAAGCTGATACTTGCATGAGAAATGCTGAATGATACCAGAAGAAAAATAGGTTTGATCTTGAAACTTTTGTGAATGGAAAGTAGGCAGGAATTTACTCAGATACACAGACAGGTTGGTTTGTTTGAGAAATGAGATCTGCCAGTATAACGGAAACCCATCGAGCAGAGCCACCAGAGCAAAGAACTCTGACAAATATTAGTATTAGTAATGACATGTGAGTCTCCTATCTTCCCTCTGAGAATGTTAACTTTATCTGTCAACTTAACTGTGACACAGGTGTGCAAACAAGTTGACTCAACATTATTTGTGTGTACTTATGTGTGTGTGAGGGTCCTTTCTGGCAAAGATTAGCATTTGGATTAATTGGGAAGAAGATCATCTTCAAAATGGGTGGCATCCCTCTATCCAATGCAAGTCTGAACAGAACAAAGGACAGAGGCTGAAGCCACAGCTCTATGTATCATGGTTTATGGTCTCCCAGGCTCTAAAGGGACTGTTGTGTGTGTTCTCAACTATGTTTGCAGATCTTGAGACTGAATCTCCAGAGACCTTACATATCCAGAGTAAATCTTTGATGTCTTTGTCATCTTGTAAGTACCCTCATGTGTGTGTGTGTGTGTGTGTGTGTGTGTGTCAGAGAGAGAGAGAGAGAGAGAGAGAGAGAGAGAGAGAGAGAGAGATTGTAGATAAACATGTGTATTTTCTGTGGGATATGTGTTTTTAAAGAACTTTGGCTATTCATTCTCTTGAAGAATTGAAGTTTTGATTGTGCAATTTTGTCAGGTAAAACCATTACAGGTTAGCTGGTTGGGTGATTAAGGAACAGATAATTGGTCTCTGTAGACTACCTATCATTGAATCAAGAGGAACTGCATCAACTTTCTGAGACTGAAGCCTTTTATTGATACCTAGAAAGGACTTACAGGAAGAGAGTCATATGTCAAAATAGTAGGAGATTTTGTCTCTGTGAGTGTACTTTACAAGAAAATATAGAAAAACACAATAAAAACAAAAGAATAGCAACAATCAAACAGTCATTTTTAAAATTATCTTGGCAATGAGAATCGGGGATCTGGTCTCATCTTCATTACAGTAATACAAACTAAGGACCCTAGGGAAAAGCCACGCCTGTGACATAGAATTTCAAGGCTGTGGAGATTTTGAATGCTGCTGATCCACAGCCAACATATCTATAATCCCTTTGATAGCCATCCATTGCTCACTTCTGTGACTGTCCTAACATTTTCAACTGTCAAATAAAATGTTTGAATTGTATTAACAGATCATAAACTTCCATTAATCGAAGACCCAAACTGTCAATAAGGAACACCTATGATCTGTAGCAGAGATTTGTCTGATTTTTGGAGACATCATCTATTGTGTATGGGAAAAATTCCTTAATTTATAACTGTTTTGTTCTGTGATTGTGAATTCACACAACAACTTGGATAATGGAACATGTTAGTCAAAGCAGTCTGACTCCTGTTCCCAGCTATAGTTGCTAATATGTGACTCAAATAAATTCCATATTCCCTTTAGGATAAGAGCTGCTCTTTATTTTGATAGCAGGCTACTCAAACAATAAAATATAAATTTATTACAGGGATGATGTAATAAAAGGACACCAGAAATATTCACTCATATTTTTGAGAGTCTCTAACCTGGATATTCATATTAAAGAAAACCAAGCTGTAAAGAAAGGTCAAGCCTAGGCATACCTGTCAATCATCACAGTTAAAGGAATCTTCCTTGTCCAGTCATGTAAGCCAAAATCAATGGTTCTCAATGTTTCAAGGTGTAGTTCATGAACCTCGAATAGCATCTGATATTTTTTTGAAATGGGCTGTGAAATCAAAGTCTCTTCTTTGATTAGTTCACTGTTTGTCTTTTTCTGCTAGGTTGACAACTGGCCAGATGCACACACCACGGATGCTGAAGCTTTCATTTCTATAGCACAGGTCAAGAGAATAGAAGCATGACAAACTAAGCAGCCTCTGAACTCCTTACCATTTATGCATGTTACAGAGTATTGTTCCTACTCATGTGCATTTTAGACAATACATAAATGTGTTAATCTCATAAAACTAACATCTTTCAGTATTCATCATTGAAATATTATGTTTGAAGCTAAGAATTATATATATGCATTCTTATGTGTGTGTATATTTTGTTATTATTATGAGAATGATCATGTCCCTTGAAATTGAGATGTTGAAGGTTTTGCTTCTAATAAACTCCTCATAATCTGATTGTTTTTGAAACAAGGTGCTAGGATATTGGAACTATTGATGTGCCCTAACCATATTAGCATCCTCAATAAAAGAGATAAAGTCACACACAGAAACATACACTTGTAGAAGGAGGAAGGGATGGCAAGAACAAGAGAGAGGAAATGGAGTGGGAGAGTTAGCCGAGAATGGAGAAAAGAACGATGAAAAGAATAAGAGGAAGACAGAAAGTGGAAAAGAGAGATAGCACATAATTAATTATAAAGACTAGTTATAAAAAGTGAAGTGAGAAGTCTCAAGATGTAAAACCTTGATCTTCATCAGCCACTTGGACTGTGGGGAAATGAGCTTTATGTTAGTTATACACCATAGTCTCTTCTCTTCTTATTTCCAAGAAATCTCTAGAAAATTAGCAGCTCACTAATATGTAAAACTTGTCTTACAGAAAAACTAGTTTACACAACAGGGCTATTGACAATTAGATTTCTTTGACAGAACACTGTTTTTAAATGGAAAAGTAATTGAATGAACACTATTTGTTTAACACAAGAGTTTGGAAGATATTTTTTTTTTTTAAGAACATAACTTATTTAAAGTAAAAGAATGGCACCGTTAATTGTTAATGATAAATTGTGACAATTTGTTGACCCATACAAGCTTGAGAGTATCCTCAAATTGCTGCGATATGGGTGGTCATTTTAATAAATTGGATAAACTTTATAATGAAATATATCAGCATTTGGAAGGTAAATTCATCACAGTGAAGCAGTATTTTGAAAATGACCTCTTTACAGGATATTTGATCCTCTTTCTAGTGAGGGTGTGGCTCAGCCATTAGCACACACCTTTAATCTCTCTGGGTGAAATTCAGATGTACCCTAAATCCTCACCTTTATTCCCAAACAATGAAGGTTAAGTTAGTTTATAGAGGGAAACATCCATATTTGAAAGTGATGTTTAATTGAGTAGCAGAAAAAAATAAGAGAAATATTTGGCAGAATAGGAATACCAACTCTCAAAAGAAGAGAGAGGAAAGGGAAGCTACTTAAGAGAGACACAGACAGTACAAGGAGAAGAGAATACAGCACAGGAGAACTGTAGAGTTCATGTAGAGCAGCACAGTGGAGTTGAGAGGGAGAGTAGAGCACCACAGAGATGGAGAAGGAGGCAGTTTACAGAGACAGATTGAAGAAAGAACAAGCTAGACACAGGTAAAGACAGAATGAGAAAGAAAATTAAGAGGCGAAAGATTAGAAAAGATTGCTAGAGTTAGTTTGAGACCAAGCAGACGGATTCAGAGGCTTTGAGAAAAGCCAATTGAATAAATCATCTGGTAGAGGAATTTGAGCCAGATCTAAGTGGAACCAGCCAACTAGAGTTCAGAAAGAAGAAAAAAAGGGAAGCTTATTCAGCTGCATGTCTCAGAGGCTGAAAATATTTTAAGACTAGACTAGATTGTACGGATGCTAGAAGCTTCCAGGACTTGGCCTAGGTGAGCAGATGGAGGCAGTGAGCCTCCTAGACAACAATTATAGCTGGAGAATAAAAGTTACTTTTCATGACCTATGCATGACATAACAGAAACAGCTCATGGATAGTATGTCTGTTCACAATGCACTCATGTGCAAAAATGTATTAATGGATATTTAATATAACAACTGGAGACTTGAGTTTACTGACCCAATTTCAAATGTCACACTGCAACTGAGTTCCTAGAAACTGCATTTCAAATTTCACTGTCATATCAAAGTAGAATATTCATCAATATAAAATGGCAGAAAACACCCCTCCATTTCCAACTTGGTATTTGTGTTAAATCACATTTTCTTCATCTCAGTCTTCATGACAATTTGCAACATTGTCATGCTATGGAAACAAATATGAAAAGCTGCATTGTAACTTTTATTTTTCAAAACCCGTTTCTAATAATGGTTCTTGAGTGCTTTAACCTTCCTTGTAACCCACCTCCCACCAGAGGTAATGTGTAAGAAAGGACATGGGGAAAGTGGACATATTTAGAAAGGTTCTTTGGAGCAACTCTGATCTGTGATTTCTGGGAATCAGCGATTCGGTTCAGAGGTTAGCAGTCAGCAGCAGCTCAATCCACTCACAAACACCTCATGGATACACCAGCAGTCCAGTTTGGTAGAGTCAGGTTAGCAACAGCAGTAACATAACTTAGAAGAGACAGCCAGACCTCAGCTTTGGCTCAAGTCAGTAAGAGGGACCCAGAGAGATACCAAGAGAAGTTCTTGGCTGTGCCTCTCTCAGGGAAATGAAGATCAACAAAGATGAGAGACCCCCAAGCCTCGAAGAGCTAGCTTTACCAGCAAGGCAAACTCTGTCTCTGTCACTCCATGGAGTCCTATTTATACCCTCCAAACATCACATGCTCTCCACATACCTTGCCTCAGCACATGCATCCAATCAGTCTGAGTCTGTGGAAGAGGAAAGAGACTGCAGTACAGCACCAGAACTATGCAATGTAAGGCAGACCAATACATGTGTGTCATTAGCAAAGACTTCATCACATGTCCTTTCATGTGCTTGCTTTAGCAGAACATCCTCTCTCCTGTCTGCTTCAGTCAAACTTTCCTTCATGAGTCTGCTTTAGCCTTTCACACCTGTGTCCACTTTAACGAAACTTTCTTTGTGTGTTTGCCCCAGCAAAACACCATGCAACTGATTTTCCAAAGAACCCTTTTTCTCCACTTCACTGCATGTTCTGCATTAAGTCAGGAATTAAAGGTTTTTATATGAATGAAAAATAATGACATGAGAAACAATGACACTCTCTCCAGTACTTTTGTTTTCAATATATATATATAATATATTATATATTAGATATTATAATATATATATAAATGTATATTTATATATATATATATAATAGACACTTTAGGGTCATGATAGTTTTCATGCATGTAAAATGCTTTTTGACAAAAATCAATTTGGGACATTCTATTCCAGATATTTTGGACAGCTGCTTGAGTCATCTTCAGCCATTCAGAGGATGCCAGCTGAGATCATAAAGACTGTGGGAGAGATACAAATTTCCCTGCTAGGTTTTTGCTGAGTTCCTCACCACCAGATTCCAAGCATATAAAGGATGGTTCATATTTTATGCACTTGCCATAAGAGGCTTATTTTTCAGTAACAAGTATTTGAGACCCTAGTCATCATTTCTTTGTTTTCTTGCTGAATTCAAGATTTTTCTGGAATCCCCATGTTTTTGTTAAGCATCCAGTTGTACACAGTAAATACATAAGAGTTTCTATAGAATATCCATCCTTTCTCAGCCCAGTGTCCTGCCCTATGTTTATATGAAAGGTCGTATGAAGTAGCTCAAGAAAGCCTGTTTTGTCCCCCTATTTCCAATAGGCAAACATTTAATCTGGACACAGTTCTTGCCCTGTGATGGTAATAGCCTTCAAATTGCTCGTCTGACCTCTGATTGCCCATGCAGTTAGGCATGCACTTTATGTGAGATTTATGTCTTTTAAGGGTAAATTTGACATTAAAATTTCAGGACTTGTCATCCCCTTCAGGATGAAGAACAAACTCTTTAAAGTTACAAATAAATGTCACCTTGTTTGGCTTTTGCTGTCCATTTGACCTTGTATTTCTCATCAAATTTTCTGTGAGCTTAATGTTTTATTACTACCAGTAGCTACTAAAATAAACCACAACCTCTCAAATATCACTCTGTATACCCAACTCTCCATCTGTTATAGCTGCTGGTGTTCAAGATCCATCTGAATAGCATCCTTTGGAAGAATTTATTCCAGAGGAATGCCTGTTTATACCTATATATTTTTATTTTATTTAGATTTAGAGTATACAATTTACACTACACTCAGATCTCCCAAGAAAAGGAATTACACTCCATATTTGTGGTTTTAATATACCATTATCCATCACAGAGAGAGTATACATCTGTGGATTGAATAAAGAAATTGCTTTTTATACAGTATACATTACCACAGGTATTTCAAATTAGTATAGTCATCTTTAGTATGGGTATTATACTAAAAGATATTCAAACTTAAGGGTTATAAATTCCTTTAAGTAACAAGTCAATATATTTTTTAAAATAACATATCATACCTAGACAAAGTAAATTCTGTTAATAAGAAGACATCACTGGTTTATTACACTTGCTGTAAGTGTTGAGATCTATCATTTATTATATTATATATGCTTAATGTAGAAACCAGAATAGATTAATACATTCACACTTTCAAAGATACAAAACTACATAGGGACATAAACTTAATTCAGTGTTCAAATATTCTTTTCCATAAAATCTTGATGCTTAAATATTTATATAGCATTTTAGTTTATCACAGCACAATTATTCTCCACTTATTGCCAAATGAAAAATTTATCTGTCCTTAACAAAGTTTGTTTCTACTTGTGATACTGAAAAGGCAAAAGTAATAGACATATTTGTAAGTAGAGAACATGTGTATTTCCTGAAATTCTAGAAAGATTGCTTGAGCAATAGATTGTTTTGAAGATGGATAACAAATGGGGCTAATGAACATTGTTTGTCTGCATTGCCCAATATAGTCCCTAGTGATCTCTCTGCCAAGAAGGTTGGCTATGTATGCATTAATGGGCTTCCTTTCTTCTCTTGCTTCTAGTTGATTATGTTCAATAGAGACATATCATGAACCTCTTGACTTCAGACTCATGATTTCTCCTATTTATCAGCAACTGACTATGGATAAATAGTCATATGATAAACAGTCATAGTACAGTTTATGAGCATTGCCTGCCCCTTAAAAGCTTTACTATCCAATACAAAATTGATTCCTCCCTCTCTGTAGTGTGAGATACCAGCAGAAGAACACAAGGCATTATTTTAAGGATAAATGCAAGTATGAGATAAGTTCTTGCCAGCCGGTCTAGTCTTCAGACAAAACTACTTGGTATGTTAGAAAGATGCTTTTTCTTGTTAAACTCTGACCTATATACATATAATTTTCTCAATTTCTAAAAGTTTCTTTAAAATTTATGCACCAACTGCTTTTGGGTTAGAGTGACGTAGACCAAGCAATATACATTCTTCATGTATAATTTTCCCTTGTACTGTATTTTATTCTGTTTTCTTTCTTGCAATACCCAACTTTATCATGTGATTTTGGTTTCTACATCAAGGTTCATGAATTTGAAGCTTAAATGTCCAGAATGACAATATTCAAATGTACTAGGACCTTTAGTGTGGAGGCAAAGGATGGTCAGTGGACTTCTAGTCTTGGGAAGGATGATATTGTTCTTGAGAGATTCTTGTTAATATTCATGAAGGATTGTTATAAAAAGCCCAGTAAGAACCTACTTTCCCTGTCCCTTCTGTTTTCTTTCTTGAAATGCAATCCCTCCTTCTCACATGTGCCTCTGCCATGCTGTCATTCAGTCTTAGGTGATGCAATTGGGGACTCTAACCTTGCAGACCCAGAACTTTAGAAACTAAATGGTTCATGTCGACTTTTCCTTTCTAGAAAAATGATACTGATTGAACAGATGTGTTTTCTCTTTTCTCAACAGATTCTTGCTATGCCAGAAAGAATGGCCTTAAAATTATGATCCTAAAGCATTAGGCTCCAACTCCCAATGCTATCGATTATAGGGGTGCACTTTCAGTGTCAACAAACAACTTTTAAAAGAAAAATTTCCTCATCTCTGTCAAATCATAATAGAATCAGAAATGAATTAAGGTTCATGCTAAGCACAACGGTAAAAGTAAGTTTTTATTTGCTTCTGATTCTTGGTCCCTCAAAGCAATTATAAAGGTATTGGTGGGAAGGAACAAGAAAAATGTCTAGAGGCTGTAAAAGGAATGAGGCCATTGTATCATTTTCTTCAGCATCTTTGATGTGATGCTATGGACGATCTTTTAACTACATGGAAAATACAAATGAAAGACAAGATACTTTATCCCCCTTGTTGAAATTAAAAGACTTCCGTTCTTTCATGTCTTTTCCTTTAGAGTATATATTTACTATAGAAAACATCTAAGTATATGTTTTATCTCTTGCTTCGATGCATGTAATTTTTCAATAGGAGTTGGATTAGCCTCTTGCCGGCTCTCACACAAAAAAATATTTTTCTGAAGGACCTGGGGGCATTGCTTCAAAATGTAGTCAAGAAAGAACGATGTTCTTATTATAAAAATTCTGTGATATGAAGTGACCTGATGTTGCTGTGTATTTCACTAAAAGTTACAAAGGTCTCACCTCTCATAATGATATGAGGTAATTAATTTTTTCCTTAATATATTATTAATTAACACAGACTTTATCTCAGTTACAAGGTGTATGTATGATGAGCTTTTTGTGACAAGCAACATTGTCAAGAACTCTTATTGAGGGCACGATATTCTTTCTCTTGAGACTGTACACTTAATGGTTGTATAGTCATGGTCATGTATTAAAGGAAGAGATTTTTGTCTACAGTTTCTCAGTGTATTGGCTGTGATGTATACCACATTAATGTTTAATGCTTACAGAAGAATAAAAATTAGTTTGTTTGTTTGTTTGTTTTTTGTCATTTTGAAGAAGAACTTTGGATTAGTGGAGATTTGTATTTTTAATTTTTTGCCAACACTTGTACAGATTGCCACTCCTGCTCCTCACCTCCCTTTGAATCCTGACAATTGCAAACCTGTCAAAACAGTCCACATTACCAGCTCATGATTTTTGCAACTTCTTCTGTGACTTTCCCAAAACTATCCCAACAACCTCTTAAAGAACTCTTTCATTAAAACACCCCCAAATTCTGCTCCTGGGTAGGCCAACAATTTTCTTCCAGGTCTGTAAAAAAAATAGGAGATATATGGGCAGGAATATTAATTAGATACATGATCACTGTGGTCTTCCCAGCAAAACATGACATGAAATTCAGGAATAGATGGATTATTCTCACAAAAAAAAAAGAAAAGAAAATAGCAGCACATATTTATAAATGTGGTATGATTTCACGACAGCCTGGATTTCATGTTAGTTGATAATCAGCCTGGGATACACAGTAAGACACTGTCTCATAATAGCAACAAAGTAAAAATACTAAAAGTTATTAAAAGAAGTAAAGGAACAATAAAAGAGAGTGACCAGAATAGAGGGAAAGGATTATGTTTAAGTAAAACTCTGCATAATGAGAAGGTATGTCTCAGTAGAAAAATGTAGAACAAAAATATTTCAGGCTAGACAAGAACAAGTAGAATGTAGCAGTAAGTCAAAAGATGATACAAGAGAAAAGAACACAGTATATTGTTTGTTTTCTTGAGTAGTTGAATAGTTTTGACACAGTTGTAATGTACATTTATACTTGCATTTTACTTGTATAGTTGTTTTCAGTTTGAAATTGTTATACACATCTATCATCTATATCTATCTATTATCTATCATATATATATTTATATACATATGCATGCTTAAATCTAGATTAGATATATTTATATCTGTACCTATATGTAGATAAAGAGATAATATATCACACACAAACACATATATACATATATATATCATATATATGAGATATACATATTGAATAATAGGAATTCCTAACCTTATCTATCATTATATAAAATAGGAAAATAATCAGAATCATTGAAGGTTCTCTATTTGGTCCTAGACTCTAGTTCAATACTTAAGAAATCTCTAAATTTAACTTTCTGGATACATAAAATCCACTATATTTCAGTTCTTCCTTGATCTTTGAACAGTCATATTGCTCTTTATTATTGTTTATATTTATAATTTGGATGTTCTGATTTATTCTGAAGAGAGTTAATCTCATTAAAATGTATACTAGACAGTGTCCTCTTATCTGCTAACTCCTATGGCTACACTTGTCTGTCACTGAGAACATAAATTAATGATCTTCCAGTGGTTCTTACATTCACCATGATCCATTTAGATATTATCTCTCAAGTATCTCCTTTTATTACTTTTCAATGGTTCTGTTTGGTGTGAGTCTACTGCTTTGAGCATCACTTACAGAAGGAGACCTATAATATTACATTCTTTCTATTCATATTATAGCAAACCTGAAGACCTTAATCTTCATTATTATTCATAATAGTATAAGTTTCTAAAATACATTTATTCTGAAGGCAGATTTTCCTTTCTTGGTATAGAGTATGATGGAAGAGGGAAGAGACTCTAGATCTTCTCTCTTCACAGCTGCACTGTTAATGCAAAGAGCTTTGCCCATCACAGTGGTTGCTTAATAAGAAAGTGCTGAGTGAATGAGTAGGTTGAAGATTCTGGTTGTTTCTTTTAATATTTTCTCAATTTATATAGTAGCAGTCCCCAAATGAGTCCCCAACTTTAATAATACCATATGTGTTTAATAGTTTGTGGGAATGGAGTATAATGACTGTTTAATCAAAAGTTGTATGTGGTGTGTGTTTGTGTGTGCACAGGTGTGTATTTTATAATTAATTTCTCCCCTAAATCAAAAATTGTTCACAAGGTGCTAAGTAACCACACACCACACACACACACCACACACACACACACACACTGATACAGCACATGTATATGAAATTCTCGATGCGTTTTTATGATCTTGGATCTCCTAAGACTCTTCCTTAAAGTATGGTATGTCTTAAAGTTTCTCTCTGCCCTTCAGAGAATGCTTAGCCCAACCCTCATAAACATTGTTAGCACACATTCTAAAACTATTTCCTTTATGCCCACATAACTGTTATGTGCACAGAATCTCACAAAAGGCAATAAGAACAATAAGAACAGTACTTTTGACTTTCTTAAACTTTAAAGAAAATGCGGATAACTGGAAGATCTTGTATTTATTGTATTCATATCTTATATGAAGTCAATTTGAGTCCTATCAATTTCTAGACTTTATTTTTAATTGCAAAGCACTTATTTTTAAACAATAATCATATGTAGACTTAAAGTATGTACAAACTTATGCATAGTAAGATGCTAATCAGAATAAAACACATTGGAATCTTTCAGATACATACATTCTAATTGGAAGGGAAGGCCATTTCAGTGGAATATGAGAATGGATCCTGTAGCCACACTACCTGAGTGTATATCCCAACTCTACCACCTATAAGAAATGTGCAACATTATACAATGTAGTGGTCTTATCTTTGCCTCATTTGTCTGTTTTGGGGAGACTTTAACAAAGAATACTGAAATGTTATTTAAAGCAAATGAATGTGGGCTTATGGCACATGCCTCTTAGAAGGTAAAGACAGATGAATCTTCATGAATTCAGAATCACTCTGCTCTAAATAGTGAATTGCAGACCAGCCATGTCTGGAGAGTGAAACTCTGTCTCAAACAACCAAACAACCAAACAAATAAAAACAAAGCACTAAAACAAGACAGAGAATCAAAGAAGTAATGATATACCATTAGAGCAGTTTTGTTGTGGGAATACTTCTATCAAAGAAGAAAGAAGTTGATTTAAAGCAAATGACTGTAGCTTATGGCACATGCCTCAAATTAACTACTGGAAATGTGCCCCAAACATTAGTTAACAAGGTGGTCTTAGAGCTATCCTTAAACATGAGAATAATACTTAAGCACTGTCCATGTATCACACAGTATATTGATTGTTTTCATTCAAAAAGTTTTTATTAAAGATTTTCTCCTTACTGTATATTTTGATCATATTTTTCCATGCCCCATTCTTCCCAGATTCTCTTTATCAAACAATAGTAGTTCCACTATGCCCATAACCTAAGTCTTACATTCTAGACTATTACATGTAGCTTTTGCTACCCCCTTTAAGCCCCTGGTGAACTGTGCTACCATCCACCACCCAGAGAATATTGGATCAATGGATGAAAACCACAAACACACAAAATTGTTTGATTTCAACTTGCCTTATTAGCTAAATTGTAGGGTGGCCTCAATTACCTTGCTAGCATGTTTTTCTTAGCACTCTCAGCTCACCATCCTAAGTCTGCACTCAACTTCAATTGCTCAGTCACCTTCAGTTCCAGCTCAATATTCCCAAATTCCCACCGAAGATCTCACATGGCTGGTTAGCTTTTTTTCTTGCCAAAGCATGGTGAAATCTCATATCCTCTATCTCCTCTGTCTCCAGCTTGCCTGCAGGACCCAAAAGTCCCACCTATCCTTCCATCCAGCAATTGGCTCATGGCATCTTTACTGATAGATCAAAAACCAACTGGAGGACAAGACCTTAGTATCAGAACCACCCCTACTGTAGACCACTTAAGAGTATCAGAAATGGATTCGATCTCAGTAAGTGGTCCTTATATCCAATAAAAAAATAGGTAGTTATTCACATAATATTTGTGCCAGCATATCTCACAAGAAAATTATATTCTGTGTGTGTGTGTGTAGTGTGTGTGTGTGTGTGTGTGTGTGTGTTTGAAAATAAAATAATTTTAGACAGTATAGTCTAACTTTGGTTTTCCCTCTCCCAACTCCTTTAAGAAACAACAACCTTCCAACTCCTCCAAATTGATGCTGCCCTTCTCTCTCTCTTTAGAAAACAAACAGATTAACAAGCAATCAAGCAAGCAATCAAGCAGAAAAAAATAAACCAAAGAAAAAATACAAAAAAGATATATAAATACAAACCAAACCCATAAAAGCACAAAATTATAAATGACAATATACAAATAAAAGACCACACAAACACACACACTGAGAGAGAGAGAGAGAGAGAGAGAGAGAGAGAGAGAGAGGAGACTGAAAATACCACTTGAGTTTATGTTGTGTTGGCCACCTACTCCTAGGGGTGGCCTAAGCCTATGTGTAGTTAATATACCCAATGAGGATCCATTAGAGGAAACTAAATTTTCCTTTGCAAGCAGATGTCAGTTGCAGATAGCTTCTTTGGGTTTGAGATAGGATCTTGTGTCAACTTCCCAATATCAATATTGAAAAAGTATTATACGGCTTGAACCTCTATAGGCCTTTTTTATGCTGTTATAATCTGTGAGTTCACATGTTCATTAATCCTTTGTGTCATGTTCTTTCCTCCATGTCCTTCATCCCTTCTGACACTTAAATCTTTCTGTCCCCTCTTCCACAAAGTTCCCTGATCACTATTGGGAGGGATTTTATGGAGACATTTCCTTTAGGAATGAGTGTTCCAGAGTTTATCACTCTGAACTTTATATAGTGGGGTGATGTGTGGTGTGTGTGTGTGGTGTGTGTGTGTGTGTGTTTTTTGTTTCTTATCAATTTTATTGTATCAATTTTTGATTTTTTTTCTTGTTTTTCTTATTTGAGAGATAGATATGAAGCTGAGTTGATTAGTGGGTGGGGAGAACCTGGGAGGAATGGAGTATGGTATCCAGTATCAAAATATACCATAAAAGAAAAATTTTATGCAATTTTTTTGAAAGGAAATGAAAGAAACTGACCAGTATACTATGTACCAAACAGAAAGTGCTTAAGTATTATTCTAATGTGCTGGAAGTCTGGCCCTAAGGTCACCTTGGTGATTAATGCTTAGGGCACTTTCAGGTTGTTAGTTTGTATACCCCTGTGATAAAATGCCTGAGAGATTAACAACCTAAGAGAAAAATGATTTCCTTTGGCTCACAGTTTCATGGCTGGTAAAGGATCACTCCTGGGGGTATATCTGAGGTGACAGGATCTATTACAGATCTATGAACTGGGTCTCAGAGAATTCAAACCAAAGCAGTGTGACTAGATTCCTGTAGCCTACTCCTTATGCCCCTTGTTTGATCCTGAACACTACATCCTAATGAGTTAACAAAGTAAACAACACCAATGGCTAGTGACCAAGTGTTCAAACACATGAATATATCAAGGCCATTTTCCACCCAAAGCATAATAATCTTACATTTAAAATAGGAAAGCAAAATGACTTCAAAGTGATCTGTGTTTTAAGAGTGTGGACAGAGGTTTTCCAGAAAAGTTTAAGTTTGGCTTAAAAAAGGGAGTCCTGGTGAGGACCTGAATTGGGTGTCTATGTGTTTCTCTCATTGCACATCTCTTTGGGGGATCCCCAGATACATCAGAAGTCTGTAATGGGTCTGTAAAGAATTGTGTTGGATGGCCAGACCCTTGGAGCTCCCAGGGACTGTACCAACAACCAAAGAGCACACACGGAGAGAACATGGCTCTGGTCACATTATGTGGAAAAGGATAGCCTTGTTGGATGGCAATGGGAGGAACTGCCCTTGGGCCTAAAGGTGTTCAATGCCCTAGTGTTGGGGAATGCCAGGGTAGGAAGTTGGGAGTGGATGAGTAGGTGGGGGAGCACCCTCATATAGGCAGAGGAGGGAGGATGTGATAGGGAGTTTCCAAAGTGGAAACCTGGAAAGGGGAAAACAATTGAAATGTAAATAAAGACAATATCCATAAAAAATATCACACACAAAAACACCACACACACACACACACAAAGAATTATGTTGGAGCCACATCGCCACCTGCAATCGTGATCTGAACAGTGCTCCCATAACCCACAGCTACACCTGCCTCCTCAAAGGGCTGCTTTGATCCAAGACACACAGCTGAGAGACTACATGAACCCCAAACCCACTGCTTGCTGGGACCCCAGGGAGCGCAGCAGTAGTGTACTGAGTTCTGCTCCACACTATCAGAGCTGCATTTCCCTTCCAGACCATACCTCGACATGCCACCAAGTATCTGCACCCAATACCCCAGGCCACAGTTCTGTCAGCACTGTGGGAGGTCTGTAGCTATCTAGAGCCATCTGGGATAACCCGTCTCAAAGGCTTGCTGGTCCCAAGGACTACCAGGCCAGCCAACACCAGAGGTAACATGATGGTGAAAGGCTTAAAAAGAACATAATCAACAGAAGCCAGTGTAATAAGGCACCAGCAGAACCAGCTCTCTAATAATCAACAGAAACCAGTGCAATAAGGCATCAGCAGAACCAACTCTCTAACTATAGCACCTGAAGAGCAATTTTTTCCTTAAATCTCATCTCATGAAGATGAGATAGGCTTTTATAGAGTGTATAATTAAATCCCTTGAAGAAATACAGGAAAATACAATCAAACAGGTGGAAGCCCATAAAGAGGAAACAACTAAATTCCTTAAAGAAATACAATCAAATAGTTGAATGAAATGAGTAAAACAATCCATGACCTCAAAATGGATATAGAAACAATAAAAACAAACAAAAACAAAGGCAACTCTGGAAATGTAAAACCTAGGAAAGGGAACAGAGGCTCAAGCATCTCTAAGAGAATACAAGAGATAGAAGAGAAAATATCAGGCATAGAAGATTGATACATTCATATGTTGGTCAAATGTAAAATGCCAGATTTAAAAAGTTTCTAACTCAAAACATTTAGGAAATATGGGATACTATAAAAAGAACAAACCTAAGAATAATAGGAATAGAAGAGATTGAAGATTCCTAGTTCATCGGATCAGAAAATATCTTCAACAACATTATGGAAGAAAAGTTTCCTAACCTAAAGAGATGGCTATAAACTTACAAGACAGTTACAGAACATCAAATAGATTGGACTAGAAAATTCTCTTGCCAGATGATAATGAAAACACTAAATGTACAAACCAAGAAAGAATATTAAAAACCACAAGGGGAAAAGTCCAAGTAACATATAAAGGCAGACATGTCAGAATTACATCTGAATTCTCAACAGATATTCTAAAATAAAGAAGATCCTGGACAGACGTCTTGATGACCCTAAGATACCAAAAGAGTATGTTCTTTTGGTTTGGGGTGAAAGTTCTGTAGGTATATTTTAGATTTGGTTCATAACATCTGTTAGTTTCATGCCTACCCAGAAAACTATACCCAGTGAAGCTTTCAATAATAGTACATAAAACATATATTTTTCATGACAAAACAAAATTTAAACAAGATCTTTTTACTAATTCAGTTCTAGAAAGGATATTAGAGGAAAACTCCAATATAAGGAGAGTAACTATACCCAAGAAAACACAAGAAATCAACCATATCACAGCAAAACCAAATATAAGAGAATACACACACACACAGTATCACAACCAACAACAAAATAACAGGAACTAGCAATCATTACTCATGAATATCTCTCAACATCAATGGACTCAATTCATCAATAGAAAAGTCACAGGCTATGAGTGTGGCTGCATAAACAGGACTCATCAATATACTGGATGCAAGAAACACACCTCAACAACAAAGATAGGCACTACCTCAGAGTGAAGGGCTGAAAAAAGATTTTCCAAGGAAACAAAGTCAAGAAGCAAGCTGAAATAGCCATTCTAATATGTAATAAAGCAGACGAGGAAGAACACTTCATACTAATCAAGGGAAAACTCCACAAAGATGATGCATCAGTTGGGAACATCTATGCCCTAAATGTAAGGACACCCACATTTGTAAAAGAACGTTACTAAAGCTCCAAGTTATACATTGAAAAACACACCATAATAGTGGGGGACTTCATCACCCCACTCTCACAAATGAACAGGTCATTGAAACAGAAATAAATGGAGAAACAGTAAAACTAATAGATGTTATGAACCAAATGGACCTAACAGATCTACAGAACCTTTCTTCCAATACCAAAAAAAATTATATTTTTCTCTCAGCACTACACAATCCCTACTCCAAAACTGAGCATATAATTGAGCACAAAGCCAATCTAAACAGATACAAGAAGACTGAAATAACCCCTTACAACTGATCAGGTCATTATGGATTAGTCTGGATTTCAACAACAACAGAAACAACAGAAAGCCCACATACTCATGGAAACTTAACAACCCTCTCCTCAATGATCACTTGGCCAGGGAAGAAATAAAGAAAGCAATGAAAGACTTTCTAGAATTCAATGAACATGAAAATAACATACCTAAACTTATTGAACACAGTAAACAGGAGTGCTAAGAGGAAAATAATCATAGCAATAAGTGACTTCATAAAGAAATCCGAGAAATCTTATCCTAACAACTTAATAGCACACCTGAAAACACTAGAAGAAAACAAAATCAAACACACCCAAGCATAGTAGATGACAAGAAATCAAACTTGGCCGATATCAATCAATTAGAAACAAAAAAATCACACAAATCAATACAAAGAATCAAAAATCTATGTGCTGGTTCTTTGAGAGAATCAACAAGACAGACAAACCCATAGCCAAACTAACTAAAATGCACAGAAACAATATCCAAATCAACAAAATCAGAACTGACAAGGGAGACATAACAACAGACAATGAGGAAATTCAAAGAATCATTAGGTCTTGTTTCAAAAGCCAGTATTCCAGAAAACTGGAGAATATAAATGAAATGGATGATTTTCTAGACAGATACAATTTATCAAAGTTAAATCAAGATATGGTAAACTATACAAATAGTCCCATAACTCCAAAGGAAATAGAAGAAACGCAATTATTAAAATTTTCCCAAGCCCCTGGGGCAAGATGGATTTAGTGCTGAATTGTATCAGACTTTCACAGAAAAGCTATACCAGTACTCCTCAAACTATTCCACAAAATAGAAAGAGAAAGAACACTACCTAATTTGTTCTATTAGGCCACAGTCAGCTTTATCAAGCTAAACCACATAAAGACTGACAAAGAATTTCAGAGCAATTTTACTTATGAACATCTATGCAAATATACTCAATAAAATTCTCACAAACTGAATCCAAAAATATATGTAAAACATCATTAACCATATCAAGTAGGCTTCATCCCAAAGATGCAGGGATGGTTCAAATATACAAAAATCCATCAATTACTCCATAATAAGAAAAAAATCAGGTGATCATCTCATTAGATGCTGAAAATCTTTTGACAAAATCTAACACCTCTTCATGTTAAAAGTCTTGAAAGATCAGAAATTCAAGTATAGACCCAAACATAATAAAACAATATACAGCAAGCCAATAGCCAACATCAAATTAAATAGAGAGATATTTAAAGCAACCCTACTAAAAATGAGGGACAAGACAGGTTGCCCACTTTCTCCCTCTCTGTTCAATTTAATATTTGCTCTACATATAGTAATAAGACAACAAAAGGACATCAAGGGGATTCAAATTGGAAAATGAGAAGATGAGATATCACTATTTTAAAAATGATATGATAGCATATATCATCAAACTCCAAAATTCTGCCAGAGAACTTCTACAGCTGATAAACAACTTCAGCAAGTGGCTGGATATAAAAATAGCTAAAAAGTATCGGAACCCCTCCATTATTCTAATGATATATGAGCTGAGAAAGAAATCAGAGAAACAGTACCCTTCACATTACCCACAAGTAATATAAAATTCTTTGGTGTCACTCAAGAAACAAGTGAACGATCTGTATGACTAGAACTTCAAATCCATGAAGAAAAAAAATGGAAGACCATATCACAAGATGAATATCACATACTCATAAATTGGTAGGATTAACATCATGAAAATGACCATCTTACCAAAAGCAATATACAGATTCATGCAATTCCCATCAAAATTCCAAAACAAATTTTTACAGACTTTGAAAAAGTAATTTGCAACTTCATATGGAAAAAAGAAAAAACCCAGGATAGCTAAAACAATCCTGAGCAAAAAACAACTACCATAGGTATCACTATCCCTGATCTCAAGCTGTACTATGATGCAATAGTGATAACAACTCCATGGCATTGGGATAGAAACAGACAGGTTGATCAGTGGCATCGAATCAAAAACCCAGAAAAAAACCCACACACCTATGGACCTATGATTTTTTTGACAAAGAACCAAAACCATACAGTGGAAAACAGAAAACATCTTCAATAAATGGTGCAGGCCTAGCTGATATATGCAAGTAGAAGAATGCAAATAGATTCACATTCATCCTCTGCACTAAACTCAAGATCAAATGAATCAAGGATCTCAACATAAAACCAGATACACAAGTCATAGGAGGCAGAGCAAGGAATGGATGTGCCGGCAATCGCCTGCCAGCAAGATGCCAGAACACACAGAACCTTGCAGCTTTATTACATGAACGAGAAACTCAAGCCCAGGGTTGGCGCTTATTCCCAGAGCAGGTGTCAACTGATTGGTGCTACTATACCAGATGACATCGGGTGCCGTGATTGGGATTTTACTAGCGCATGCGCACATGCTTGATGCGCGGGACAGGTGCGCCAGTGGTGAAGCATTTGCTACTGGAAGGCATCATGAATAACGGGAGAGGATGGCAATGAGCTGCAGCTGAAATGAAGTGGGGAGAATGGAGGATGGAAGGGTGTCGGATGGATCGGAGAAAGGGACAGGACAAAAATGGAAATCTGCAGCTGACTGGAATGGGGCTATGAGCAATCTCTAGAAGCTCCAAACCTGGAAGGGGAAGGCTTTAGAAGTCAATGCAGTGATCTTAGGTGGGATGTCTAACAGGGAACTGAAACCGAAAAGCCGCTTCTTTTAGAATGTCAGGACCCATGCAGGGATAAGATACACATCGCAAACTTCCGCATTTTCTGCTAAGAATCATGACAAGATGAAGAGATGAAGAATACCAACAATACGGAATTGGACCTATCATGTGCAAACACCATCCGACTTCATAACTCTGTTATTTTCGAAGAGCCTAGCATACTGTCTATAAAGTCCACCCAGGAGCTGACTGAAACCTAGGCAGATATCCAAAGACAAACATTGGACAGTGGTTGGGGATTCTTATGGAAAAGCTGGAGGAAGGATTGAAGGTCATGAAGAGGATAAGAACTCTATACAAAGACCAACAAAGTCAACTAACCTGGTCCTTTGGCAGATCTCAGAGACTAAACCACCAACCAAATAGCATACACATGCTGGACATAGGGCTGCTTCGTCTAACTGCAGTGGGAGAGGATATGGCTAACCTTAAAGATACCTGATACATCCTGATGGAGGGATACCCAGGGAGCCTCTCAGAGGAGAAGAGAAAGGTAGATGGGGGTAGGGAGTCTGGAAGGGGGACTGGAAGTGGGGACAATGTTTCAAATGTAAACAAATAAATTAAAAATATGAATGTGGAAGAAAATAAATACTGTTCCAGTAATTATATGTGTGTATGTTTATATTTATATAAAAGTTAGAAAATTTTCATTAAACTTGTTGAAAACTCAATTATTTTGGAAGCTTTTTGCTGCGATCTCCTTCAGTCTTTTGCCTTTCCACTGTTGTTTTCAAATTTAATTCTTTGTCTGAAATAAATCTCTATCTCCCATGTGTGGTGACTATTAGATGCAACAATTGATTGCTGCTGTATGTTCCACTAATGAGGCATAAGAAATTCTCTCTCCTGTCACTTTGGCACAGCTGACTTCATTCACACTGCATAAATGAACACCTGAAAACAAACCAGTGTCAGTCTTTATTAATATGTAGCAGTCTGCAGATTACTGTTATCACAACCAGAAATGTATTTGCTGGTGAAAAGTGAAGATTAAAAAATGATGAATTTCTGAGAATTGTATTTTCATGACAACCTCTCGGGGAAGTAAATATTGGAGATAGTCTGGTAAAGTGGAAAGAGCACAGGGTGAAGCACCAGACTGGGGTCTGAATCCCACATCCATACCTGCTCAGGTTGTGTGAACATGACAGGATACTTAATCTCACATGGCCCTAAGCATCTACCTGTAATGCAGAATTTGTTTCCCAACAGCATCAGGCTTTTTAAGGCAATAAACAGTCCTGTTTCCAATATATGTAGGAAAAAGAATATTACTGAATATAGGAATTAGAATGTCAAATTTCCAAATACTTGTAAGATGTAATGGATATAGAGGAGAGGGCTAGTGTGGTTTATAAAATCTCATCCCATGACAAAATTAGGACGTGAACTTCAGAGTGGCTTTAATAGATACAATGGCTGACTGTTTCTACTTCCCAACATGATGTGCCTTAGAGGCACGGTCCTGGTACACCCCTGGTTTCTGTTCTACTAGCACTATGTTAGGTGGATGTCAGGATGTACATGCTGACAGGAGCCTGATATAGCTGTCTCCTTAGAAGTCTGCAAGAGTCTGACATACTCAGAGGCAGATGCTCACAGCTAACCATTAAACTGATCATGGGGTTCCTAATGGAGAAGTTAGAGTGAAGGCAGAAGGAGTTGAGAGGATTCGCGACACATGGGATTTATCAAATTCATTGTTTCTAATAGCTGAGTAATATTACCATTGATTAAATATACCAATTTTTTGTATCATTCTCTGTGAAGGGCATCTGGGTTCTTTCCAGTTTCTGGCAATTAATAATAAGTGCTGTTATGAACATAGTGGAGCATATGTCCTTGTTATGTGTTAGAGCATCTTCTGGATATATACCCAGGTTGGTATAGCTGGGTCCTAGGTAGTGTATGTCCAATTTTCTGAGGAACCGCCAGACTGATTTCCTTAGGTTGCACCATCTTGCAATCCACACAACAATGGAGGAGTGTTCCATCTTTCTCCACATCCTCGCCAGCATCTGCTATGCCTGAAGGAGTTGAGAGGATTCGCGACACCATGAGGAAAGCAACAATCCCAACCAACCAGAGCCCCCAGGGTCTAAACCACCAGCCTGGGAGCGCTTAGGGAGGGACCCATGGCTCCAGCTATATATGCAAGGGAGCTATATATAAGTGGGAGAAGAGATCCTTGGTCCCATGAAGGCTGGACGTCGTGGGGGGAGGATATTCGAGGGTGGAGAGGTGAGGTACGGGGGAGGGTGGGTGGGGGTACACCAACGTGGAGGCAGGAGGAGGGGGGAAGGGATAGTGAGTTCCTGGGAGGGTGGGGGAGAAATGGGGTAAGGAGAGAACATCTGAAATGTAAATAAAATTTCCAATAAAAAAAAAAGAAGTAATGATTGTTTCACTGAAACTCTTAAGTACTATATGCAGACATCTGAAGGTTGCAATATGTTCCATTAGATCACCCACATTACACCATTGGTAAAGGGAAGCAAGATCTGCAAAATCTTTCAAACTAGTACCCTAACTCAGTTTAAAATAAGGTAAATGATCATTGTTTTCCACACAATATTGTTCTAAGCAATGTATCTCAAGATGAGTCTTAATGGGTCATTTCTCTACATGTACATTAACATCTATGCTGGCCACATGATTCAACATTTTTCTGGTATAAGTTATCAGAGTTTAAGATGTGAAACTATTGTGTAAGTGTTTTGTGAAAAGCCAAGTGAGATCTCCCATATTACCGGTGCTGAATAGTTATACAATAGTTGTTCAACATCTTAAACCATCTATACACACCACAAGACAGAGAAAGAAAAATAAAGAGACAGAGACAGAGATAGAAAGAGATGGGGAGAGGAGGGAGAGAGAGGAGGAAAGGAGGGAAGGAGAGGACAAGATCTCATATATATCATGTTGTCTTTTAACTCACTAAGGAAGCTAACATTATTTATACTGTCCATTGTCAACTGCACTATCTGTTTGTCTGCCTACCTACCTATCTCTATCTATCTGCCTGTCTGTCTATAATCTATCTATCTATCTATCTATCTATCTATCTATCTCTCTATCTATCTATCTATCTATCTTTATTTTGGACAATCTTAAAGCTTTCTCAGTGTCAACCCTTCCAAGTTCAGAGATGTTGACAGTTACACCTAAATAATAGATCATTATCCATTGGTTAACTGAAAAAAGAAAACATTTCTTCCTGTAAAAATGTGACTGGTATTTTGTTACTCCTTCTAAGAAGGACTGAAGGCTCCCATATTTGGTCATCATTCTTCATGAGCTTTATGTGGTCTGTGAGTTGAATCTTGGGTATTTCAGGCTTCTGGGCTAAAATCCAATAATCAGAGAGTGAATACATGTATGTTCTTTTGTGATTGGGTTACTTCACTCAGGATGATATTTTCTAGTTCCATCCATTTATATAAGAATTTATCAAATTCATTGTTTTTAATAGCTGAGTAATATTCCATTGTATAAATATACCACATTTTTTGTATCCATTCCTCTGTTGAAGGGCATCTGGGTTCTTTCCAGTTTCTGGCTATTATAAATAATGCTGCTATGAACATAGTGGAGCATATGTCCTTGTTATGTGTTAGAGCATCTTCTGGATATATACCCAGGAGTGGTATAGCTGGGTCCTCAGGTAGTGATATGTCCAATTTTCTGAGGAACCGCCAGACTGATTTCCATAGTGGTTGCACCATCTTGCAATCCCACCAACAATGGAGGAGTGTTCCTCTTTCTCCACATCCTCGCCAGCATCTGCTATCACCTGAAGGAGTTGAGAGGATTCGCGACACCATGAGGAAAGCAACAATCCCAACCAACCAGAGCCCCCAGGGTCTAACCACCAGCCTGGGAGCGCTTAGGGAGGGACTGTCGCTATTTGAAAAGAGGAGCTATATATAAGTGGAGAAGAATCCTTGTCCCATGAAGAGATGACGTCAGTGGGGGGGGATATTCGAGGGTGGAGAGGTGAGGTAGGAGGGAGGGTGAGGTGGGGGGACAACCACAACGTGGAGGCAGGAGGAGGGGAAGGGATAGTAGTATTTCCTGGGAGGTGTGGTGGTTAAGAAATCGGTAAGGAGAGAACATCTGAAATGTAAACAAAAATTTTCCAATAAAAAAAAAAAAAAAGGTAAAAAAAAAATGTGACTGGTAAATTCTGAAAGACTATTTCCATCCTGATCTTGTATTCTGAATCATGGTCTAGTAGTGTTTCTTTGCTTAAGGCAACTGAGTCAAGTCTTCATATTCTTCCTTGATAGCTACTTGCCAAGGGCTTCCTGTCCAGGAGTTATGGATAAGAGCTTCAAGAATCAAAACCTTTAGTGTAGGTGTCAACAGATAGATCATCTCCTGTCCCAGCATCTGAAGAGAGCCAAGAATATGTTCTCAGGAAAGTAAAAGGAGACAAAAGCTGGAAAAATGAAAACAAGTAAAAAGAACTTTAAATGCATTTAGTTGGCACCCACAGTATGTACATTCCTCCAATACATGTTACAGTGCTAAACCATGAAGATGCACACAAAATAATGTACATATTTATACTTATGTTGATATTTCAATATCAAGATTATGTCATTTGAATATCTCAAACAGACATCCTATTAGCCTAGACTGTAGGTAAATTAGCCCATAACATTTCATTTTTTTCCATACTTTTCAAGTACTACTAGAAAATAAGAACATCATGACAACTGGAAGTTAGAAAATATTCTCCCTCCTACTCATACATCACTTTTATTAAGCTGTCCTAAGACACAGGAGATTTATGAAAGCCTAAATGCTGTGCACTTTCCATATTAAAAGTGTATTTTTAATGTTTGTAATAAATGGGAGAGGCTATAGGTCCATCCCTGTCAACAAGTTACCAGATATTCCCATCCTATAATGATATATATTTATATACCCAGATAAAATTGCTTCTCTATTTCAAAGTAATTCAAACAAATGACATAATTAAAATAATTATAAGACTTTTGAATATGTTCTTGGGAAAATAAAAGTAGACAAAAGCTGGAAAAATAAAAACAGTTAAAAACTTAGCTGGCACCCACAAATCATTACAAAATCATTACATGAAGTCTGTATACTCAGACAGAAATTTCAAGGCTAATATAGTTGACCTTGCCCATAGAGGATATCCATACTTAAACTAATCTCAAATGTTTCAGAAATTATAGAATACCACAACTTTACTTCATTTCATTTTAACATGCAACCATACAAAATGTAGATGTAGTTGTGGAAGACCAGAAGTAGTTTCCTTCGTTCTTTCTAGTTTCTTTTACTGGGTTGTAAAGTAAATGAACAGAATACAACACAAGGAAATCCACATGTTACCTATAGAGATATAAATGAGCACCTTCCTGGAATATGAGCATCAAAAGGGCCAGATAACTTTGCTTATAACTACCACCACAAAACTGAAGGAAAAAGATGGGTAGAGGTGGCAAGTGGTGGTAGACGAAAATCATGCAAATCTGGAGATGAGATGTAAAAGGCAAATACAGGATGCTCCCTCCTTTCCCTATTAGAGATGAACGTACCTCAGATGAAAAAGGTTGTCTGGAGTAACCTTTTTCCTAGTGCACATATCTCTACTAATGAGTCTTTTAGGTCAGTTTCCTTTACAAAAGAGCAACTTTACAGAGTATTCCTGTGTTTTCAGTTTGTCAAAATAATTGATTCTAAGTATGTCACAGAAATACATATTAGGGGACCTATGCTTGTTTCCCACTGTTGTGTTGTCAGATCATGTGTCCTATGTCTCCACATGGTGGCTCTGCTGTGATATTGGTCCTATTTGTCTACTTGAGAGAACCCAGAATCACTTAGAAAGAGAATGTTAAAAGATTGTCAGCCTTTGGGTTGTCTTGTGGGCATGTCTGTGGGAGATTATCTTAATTTACATAGGGAGATCCAGCCCAGTATGGGTAGAATCATTTCTTAGGTAATGTAGGGTAATTTTCCCCTAGTTATTTGATTGGCTGATAAAGATGACAGAAAGCCAATCACTGGGCAAAGATGTATGGAGACAGACACTTCCCGGCAGAACAGGAAAAGAAGGTGAGAAGGACCGGGTCAGACAAGACCAGATGGGAGAGAGACAAGATGGAACCAGAAGGAGAAGAAAATGAAACTGACTGATGTGGTCTGGAGAAGCAGCAAGTATCAAGAGATGTGCAATAAGCAGTGGAGGGTACATTCGCCCAATCTAGGTGTGCAGCTTGTGTTTATATCAATTGAGTTTTGTGTTCTTTGTCTGAGCATTTTGGGGTTGAAGATTTACTGTTATAAATCTGACTGGTCATAACAAGTCTCTAGTGTTGTCATTTTATGGGGCTAAAGAGATCTGAGCTAGTAGTAACTGCTTTTCTGCAGGCTAGCCACAGTGGGTGGTTGGTCAGGGAAGTGCGAGCAGCTTGGCAGCAGCTGGCCACAGAAACCAGAGCAAGACCAATACTTGGGGATTGGCAAAATGGCTGGGCCGGTGCATAGCTGGTTTAGCAGCGTGATTATTAAAACTACGTGCAACAGGGTAAGAACATGTGCAAGTAAGCATGAATGCATTCAGTTGCCTCTGGTCTTGATTGGTGATTTGATATGATCAGATGTCTCAAGCTCTTTCTTCTTTGACTCTCCTGAAACTGTGGAGAGTATCTTCCAATTTTAAACTGACATAAACCTTTCTCCTGTAAGTTCCTTTTTGTTAGAATAATTTATCATAACAATGGAAATTGAACTAGGAAACAGCATAACAGTGTTTTATTTTGAAATTATGTTTGTATTTTACATTTACTTGAATTATAGATAATACATACATGGTATATCATCTGCATAATTATTTAAGTACCTTTACATACACTGAGAATCTATTTCATTAAAGGTACAACATATTATAGGTTCACAACATCTATAGGTTGTTTAACACCTGCATATTACTCTACTGGTGTCACATGGTGTTACAGAGAAATAGAAAGATGACCTCACTCTGGCTTATCAATTTTTGAGTCTCTCTTCAGATTCTCTGAGCAGTACAGGAAACATACATGACATTTTATTATCCAAGGTGAGGAGCAGAATTAGGATACCTTTTTGGATAGGCATATTCAAAAATACCAAATTAAGTAATATAATGATGCTGTATAATAAACTAAATGTAAGTTTTTTTAGTTTTAAGTATGAGGTATAAATACACAATCTAGCCTATGCTTTTTATACCTAAGTGATTTTATCTTGGGTAACACCAGGACATGCATACTTAATTTTCTTTGTTCTTTTCTTGTTTTACTGCTTTAAGCAATTATTCACAGGCAGATAGTATCATATTCCTATATCCACTTCTTCTCTCCTATGTGTAGTGTCTTCTCCTCTTCAAATTCTCCTTCTCTACATAGATCATTTAAGTAGAATCATATTTTATTTGTTCTTTGGGAAATGATCCTTATCTCTGAAGTGTATCAGATGCTCCTTCAGCTTCCTGGAGTAATGTTTCTGGTTACATCTCCCAAGCTATATGTCCCATTAGTCTCTTTCGTTTTAATTCACAGAGGATATTTTTTGTTTTGCTATGTATGAAGAGGGTCTAACATTTTGTAAGATATAAAGTATCATATATTATCAAAATACATATAGGAAAGCAAGTATAAGTCGAATGATACCTAAATATATCTGAAAATATTGCTCTATTTTTCTGTTCATTATGAAGTAAAGTATTTGGAAGAAAAAAGTTTCTTATTTATAATTTTAATTAATAAAAAAGCACAATTTTAATTTGCATATCTTACTGAAAGCTGAAACATGCCAATTGAGCAAATGTCTTAATTAATAGTAATTTACAGAACCCCAGAGCTTTGCAATTCATAAAGAATTAAGCTAGCCTACTGACTATTTAATTCTCTTTAGTTCTGATATGAATGTTACGAATTACACTAAACTGCATTAAAGTAATTACCAATTTGTGCAATCATACATACATACATGGTCATATATAATTCTAAAAGCACACTTAAGCCAAAATTAAGTAATAATTTTATGTTTTTTCATGGGAAAGTATAGAAATTCTTTTCTCTTTTCTAGAACATTCATTTAAAAAAATCAATTCTTCCAATAGATGTAACTACTCAAAAAATGCTAAGGAAAATCTTTTAACAAAATTACTGTTATACTTAAAATTTTGATAGAAATATATATGCCAAAAGAAAACTTTTCTAAAATTAAAGTAAACCATTTTCTCCCTAAATATTTGATGACAGTAAAAATCAGATAAAATTCCAAGTTAGCTTAAATGGTTTGTTTTTGTCTATTTTATTTATAAAAAGTCTGATATGGGGTAGAATTTTTTATTTTTTTGACCCTTTTGATTGTAAATTTAATTGTCAAAAAACAGAGAAGCTAATCACTCCTTTACTAGTCTGTTTAAGTGTAGCTGAGGAACATAAATAATTGTGTTTACAAAACTGATCCTCTAATACTTCCATATACCTTGTTGGAGACTCTGTGACTTCCACAGTTTCATAACTGAAATTATTCAATAAGCTGTTGTTTCCCTAACTTGGGCAGGTCATGTTTGTAGCACTTTCTTTTCCAAGAAATTTACTAGAACTTTCTTCCTGATTTATATCTTAGTTAAATCCCTGTTGCTGTGATAAATACAATGACCAAAAACAACTTGGGGAGGAAGGGATTTATTTCATCTTCAGTCAGAGCCCAAACCTGAGGGAAATCAGGGCAAGAACTAAAGGCAAGGACTGGTGCTGTGGCCATGGAGGGGTGCTACTTACTGGTTTGCTTCTCATGGCTTTCTCAGCCTTTTTTATAGCACCAAGGACCATCAGTGAATGGGTCCCATTGTCCACAGTGAGCTGTTATTTCCCACATTAACTTTCACTCAAGAAAATTCTCTATAGACTTGGCTACACACAAATATGCAGATTTTTTTTTTTTTTAACTGAGAGTCTTTCTTCCCAAATGACTTTAGCTTTTGTCAAGTTGACATAAAACAATCAATACAATTATTGCTTTAATCTTGTTAGGACTTTGAGAATAGGTATTATTATAATCACTGTTATTCAGTTTTTAAAGATAAGACGAGATCATTAAATGACTTGTCTAACATCACACAGGTATAATATCTAAGAGACTGTTTTATTTGAAGTCATATGGTTGCTTCTAAATATCAAGATGTTTTTGGGTGTCAGAATGATGGTGCCAGTACTTAACATCAAATGTGAAGTATTTCTGTACAATAAAAATTGTTTATTTATGGATATCACAGTAAAACTTTACAGTTTGTTTTTCTTAGGAGCAGACGTAAACTACAGAGATAGAGTGAAATCTTCCTTAAAATTCAATACTAGGATGGAGCGATTGCTCACTTAGTAAAATACTTCCTGTGTGAGCACATAGACCACAGTTGAACTACCAACATAACATGCATTTAAAAAGCCAGGTACAGCAACACCTACCTGTAGTCTTAGCTCTGGGGAGATAGAAGCCAGAACATAGTGAAAGCTTCCTGGCCATCCTGCTGAGCTGAATTGCTAAGCTCCTTGTTCAGTGAGTGATGTGTTTCAAAAATTAAAGTGGAAGGCTATTAAGGAAGGTATCATGGTCTGAACTAGAGTTATATAGAGTTGTACGTTACCATGTGCATGCTGGAAATTGAACCCAGCTCCTTTGGAATAACAGCAATGGTTCAGACACTCTCATAGATGCAGGTAAAATACCAAGGCACATAAAAAGTTAACAAAATAAAAATAATAATACTTACTACTTAAGCAACAGAAAGAAATTCAAATTCCAGAACCTATACTGCTGTTGTGGCTCAGCTGTAATTCTAAACTCAGAAGAAGGGTGATAGGATTCCTAGATCAAGCCAATTGTGAATAACAGCAATACCTGTGAGCTCTGGAGTTGGAAGACCCTTTGGAAGATTCTCAGTATGAACTTCAAACTCCACATGCATGTATAGAAATGTATAGACACCTCAACAATATCTTCAGAATTATATATATATATATCACACTTGAATACATGCCCCATATACTTACAGATGAAAATATGAAGAAAAAAAAACCAAGATCCTCAGAAATTATTGATATATTAATATTATAAATCTCTGATGAAAATACTTCATAATTGTGATGGGTGTAATATTCTTGGCCCAGAGAGTGGCACCATTAGGAGGTTTGGTCTTGTTGGAGTGTGTATGGCCCTTTGTAGTACTGTGATGCTATGGGGGTGGGTTGAGAGATCTTCTTCCAAGATGCCTGGACAAAGGCAGTCTCAAAACAGCCTGGTATAAATTTTGTTGTGTGCTTCTTATGAAGAGTATTTTAATGAAAAGGACCAAGCTGAGAAAGAAAAAATACAAAATGTATGGTTAAAGAATAAAGGGGCACCAGGAAGTAGAATGGAGATAAACATATTAAGTGAGTGATAATCTTGAGGCAATAACCCACTCTGCTAAGCTTATTGTTTATGTTTTTGCAGTTGAACAAGGGATTTGGTTATTGTTTTCATTTCGACTTTTAACCTGAAATGAGCTACAATCCAGAAAAGAAAGCACAACTGTGATCCAGATCTTGAGGCTGGAAGACATAAGCTTTTGATCTAGATCTTGAAGAATAATGACTATGACAAGCTTAGGCCCAGACATGGTGATATGTACCTTTAATCCCAGGAGACAGAGGCAAGTAGATCCCTAGTTCAAGGCCAACCTGGTACAGAGCCAGTTCCAAGTAGAAAAAAGCTTAAGTCCAGGCATGTTGGTATGGGTCTTTAATCAGGAGACTACAGAGCCATGTAGAACTCTGGGTTCAAAGTCAATCTACAGAGCAAGTTCCAGAACAACCATGCTTAGGCAGTGAAAGATTTAGAAAACAGGAAGCTGGTGATAATGAAATAGAACAAGGGAGCCATGTTCCAACTCCAGTAAACAGCAGAATTTGGCAGCTTGTGCCATGTGGCACTAGCTTTAGAATCAGGAGTAGAAGGAGACTACTGGGACAATTGATGATGCTGGTTAGCTGGAAATAAGAAATTACCAGTGACGAAGAAAAGACCAGCATCATCAAAGTGAAATCTGGGAAGTGTTTTCTGAGAGCACAAAGAAACTATGTTCCAGAGAAAGCCACCTCATACTTCAGCTGGACTTGGTAGTGATTCTGGTTTTGAAGGCATGAAAAGGTCATTTAAAGCAGCTGAATTATGACACTGTGAGAAGCAGGGGAAGGCTATTGGTAGAAATGCAGCCTCAGTTGCAGTTGACGACCCAGAACTGAAGGGGTTGTTCAAAGAAGTTGAGATTTGGCCCCCTAAAGGGAGACTATGAGAGGAGAAACCCTAGCTTGTTAGAGATGCCAGTACCATGGAATGACAACCACGAACAGGAGCACAAGTGGAGTGAAGTCAACCAGACTCTAGAGTGCTACAGAAGGCAGAGTTGGAGGTGTGACTCAAGCCCTTTGAAGGAACCCAGAAGATCATGGGTGGATCCCAGACATTGGAACCATAAACTGTAAAGTTGAAGTTGTCTTGGAAATCTCAAGATGCTAGAGAAGCCAGATCCATGGGATTTCTCACTGAGAAAAGCTGCTAACAAGGAGTGTAAACAGCCTAAAATAAAAAAGTGCCTTCCAATCTTCAAAGCAGAAATGAATTGGAGATCTGATGAATGCTTTGACATTAGACATGGAGATGCAGAGTTTGGAGTTTCCCAGCTGGTTTTTGGTCTTGCATTTATCCAATATTTCCTCACTGTTCATTTTGGAATGGTAATGTGTATCCTGTGATGTTGGAGCTATGTGATCTGCTTTTTTATTTTAATTTTATAGGAATTTACAGTTATGCTACTAGATGAATCTCAGAAGAGATTTTGAATTTGAGACTTTTAAATATTGTTGAGACTGTGATAGACTATGGGGATTTTTGAAGTTGGACTAAATGTATTTTGCATCATGCTATGTTTACATATGGTCCCCATAGACTCATATGTTTGAACAAGCCTATGGGGACCAGGGAGTAGATTGTGGTGGTTTGAATATGCTTAACCCAGGGAATGGCACTATTAGGAGGTATGACCTTGTTGGAGTAGGTGTGGCCTTGTTGGAAGAAGTGTGTCACTGTGGGAAAGGGCTTTGAGATCTACCTCCAGCTTCCTGGAAGTCAGTCTACTCCTGTTTGCCTTAGGAACAAGATGTAGAACTCTCAGCTCCTTCTCCCAATCTTCTTTCCATGATCATAATGGACTGAACCTAGAACAAGTAAGCCAGACCCAATTAAATGTCTTTTATAAGAGTTGTATTGGTCATGGTGTCTCTTCACAGCAATGAAAAACCTAACTAAGGCAATAATCCTCATACTCAAAATATATTTGCCATTGTTTAGAATTACATGGTATACAATATTACCCTAAGAATGATTCTGCTATCTAATATTTTCAAGTAAAATATATAACACCAAACATTTCATCTAATGTGCCTTCCCAAAAATACTTAGTATAATATAAGTAATATATCTTCTCTATTGATAAACAACTAATATTATCTCCATCTGCAATGTTCTGGCTTTATTCTCCAAGAAAGTCTACCTATGAACTCTGATTATTTTAATCTTCTCTCAAAAATTGCTCTGCTGATGTAGGCCATATACCTCTTATCTTCTTTGTATAACCAATAACATACTTACTGGACCAGCAGTCAACAAATCAATTGTCCCTGTGAGATAGGATGAACCATCTTGGAGCTGGAATGAGTAACAGGAAAGTCTACTCAGAATCAGATCTCTCACTTTGAGAGATCCCAAAATATCACTGTAGAAGTGAATCCTTTTACAGAGTTTCTTTAGAACAGGGGCAGATGCTTGTGCTTTGAAATAAGATGTATAAAGACAAGCAACTTCTCTATTATTTTTTTTCACTGAAATAACCATTGGAGAATACCCATTATATGAATGGGTTAAACATCATTCCTGCACAGTGGCTGAAAATGGCTTCACACTGATTGCTTTTTCAGAGAAGGCCAGGACCATTAACCCCAAGGCAGAGTGCCAAACCCAAACTCTTACAGTCAATTGTGGTAAATATAGTTCCCAAAATATGTCAGTCACTTAGAGCATCTCTACTTTAAGTTAATCTGAAAGAATACTCACTCAACGTCTGAGAACTATAGATAAGATTGACACAGTATTTCCCTAAGATGGTAAATTGCTCCTTCCCCTTGGAACTCTTTGGTCAGACTTGCAGGTTTACAGAGTAGAGACCTTACCTGGACACATTAATAGACCTTCAGATTCCATTTCACCTCTGGAGGTATCTTGACCCATTTCTGTCCTGTGTGGTGACCTGGACTCCAGAACTTCTCTTGCTAGTGGAAATGTCAGTTCTCATGACTGCCCACTACTGAAGCCAGCTTAAATGTTACTGTCTCTTCCTTGACTAACTTTAATGTTCACACATTATGATCCCTATGTAATCTCAGAGATGATCCCCATAACCTAAAGTGTTTTAATGTTCTCTACTAAATAATAACATATAAGAGGTGAATCAGAGCAACATTCTTTATATCAATAATCAAAAGAAAAACCAGCCACCAATAGAGACTTTTTTTTGTCTCCTCCTATCGCTGAAGTGAACTTTAGCCTCTTTACCAAATAAACACTAAAGATTTAAAGTATGTTACTTTGTCTCAGTATCAAAGTATTAACAATTTAATAGCTTGGAGTGATGTTCAGACCTAAGGGCAGGATGGTAAGTAAACCCAGCTGTTAGTGAACAGGAAGCCTGAGGGCAGTGAATGCTTTAGAGGTACCCACAACAGAGACATAAGACAAAGTCAGTTGACCTAACAATGTTAGCCTGTGTAGTCCTGTCTATAGTTTAGACTCAGTGACTAAGTTCAGACAGCGATTTTTTCCCATGTAATACTTTTTCAGCATTATGATGGCCCTTCTCTATGAAATGTCTTTCTTCTGTATGGCTGTGTCAGCTGTGGCACAATGAAATTTCCACAGTTTTTGTATCCAATGTTGTTGATGTAAATGACTGTCTTGTTTCAGTTTGCATCACAAAGCTAGAATATTGTGCTTCTAATGTGAATGGGGGTTTTTGTTTAAATGTACTTTAACAAATATTTTAAAACTATCTTGTCAAAGGGCTCTGCCTATTTGCTGTTGAGTTGAGGACTTTGGGTTAAAGGGGAAAGGGTAGCTTCACTCAGAATGAGGCATGAGACTTTGTGAGATAAAAGAAAATGATTTGATGAAAGACACAAGAACTTCTCAGAAAAGTTGGCAGGAAATTAAATGCTTCCTCTAAGCTCATTTATCATGTGTTCACCTTTAGCTCATGACATATTCCCAGTAAATGGTGACATTTGCAAACTAATTTAATTGCATTCCTTATTTAGGTGTAATATTATAGGACAGATTTTAAATAACTATAAAATTATGTCAGTGTTTAATTTTTCTTTATTAAACAATACACCCACACACACAACACACACACACACACACACACAATATATATATATATATATATATACTATATATATATGCTTCAAGAAAATAATTTCTAGCCTAGGTATATTTAAAATGAAAACACTAAATATTTAAACAAGTCTCAAAGTGTATGTATGAAGGAACAGAACTTAATCCCCAATTTCTGATGTGACAGATGAGAGAGAGAGAAAGAAAATTAAAAACAGAAAGGTTCAGAATTTACCCTAGAAGGGTATCCAGATTTCTTTATGGTTCTAGAGGTCATACAGGGCCATGGCAAGAAATTTCAAGATCAAACTAAACAGATGTTATCAGCAGTGAATGAGGGTAAACAGAAAATTGAGAATAACCATTAGTGATAGAGGAAGCACTTTCCAGTCTATTTACAATAAAACACAGCTGGTAACTCTGGGAAAATTTTTGAAAGAAAGTTAATTATGATATTCAATCACCCTTCTTCCTATCCTTGACATGAGCAAGTACCCTTGAGACACTTAACTGCAGACAAGAGCATCAAAATACCTAAAAGAAACACGCCCTCCTGCCTGGAGATGTTGCCTAGTGAACTCAAGCATTCCCACCTCAACAATTGTTCCCCAAGGCTAAGACCTCTGCAGTACAATAGTGTTGATTTGGACGTCTAAAACTCCCAAAAAATCACTTTCTATGTGATGGAAAGAAACAAAAAGGAGGTCCTTATAAGAAAGAAAAAAAGACAAAACAATAAGACTATTGAAAGAATTTCTGTGATTTAATTTCTCCATACTTCCTTTAAGTGTTTTAGCCATGATGTTGGGTTCTACAAGGGAAACTATGCAGCAGTGTGAGAGAGTAAGATGATATTTATTTTTTTTAAATTGGAAGAGAAACTTGGAATATGGACCTTTGAGATCTTGTAATATTGTGCCTGGAGAGGAGATGATAAAAGTATACCTCTTGTTCTGAGTGAACTGTGCACACTTCTAGTCCAGCTGAAACCACATATTGGTGTAAAAGGCATCCAGAACATATAATGAATGCTTTGATTACTGAAATACAACATATATCTACACCTATGTCACAGAATAATATCTGAGAATATATAATATGCACAGAACCACACAGCATAGCAGAGGTTTAAAAATTTGGCAGCACAGACTAAATGAGGTAAAACATAGCTCCCAGTTAAAATGGAAATAGTTTTACTACCGGTGAAAACATGAAGTGACAAACAAGATCTGGAGAGGGCATTAGCAAATACACCCTCCATGTCCTGATGATAAGAATTCACTTTTAAACATCAGGTTTGCTGATTTACTATAAATTTAACTACTATGATATGAAATGGGAATTCAATTTGTAGGTATTTACCAATATAAAATGAAAACCTCGATTCATACGAACTCCAAATCAACCTGTATTTTGTTCCAAAGCCTTGTACAACATCACAGTTAGAGAAATCCCAGAAAACTCCTCAGTACAGATGAAAAGGACAGTGATGAGGAGCCACAGTGGATAAACACATTCTGTTACTCAGTCACAAAGAGGAACAAGGTATTCATTCATGAATTCATACATCTCAAATTCTGACATTACAAGAGAGAATCTACAGTTCACATAATCAAGAAGTTAATACACAGGACACTTTGGAAAATCTCATCCAACTAGGCCAGACAACAGACTGCTATGTGCCCAACACACAGAGCATAAAAGAAATTTTTGGAAGTGATGGAATTTATTCTCTTTATTGTTTCATCTATTTTATTTCAATGTTTTTCTCATAGGTATTTATTTGCAAAACCTCACAGAAGTATATTTCATAAAGTATAATGTTTTCATTCAAATTCAAAACTGTGAAGAGGCTAGATATACCTTTAATTGTGGATTTTTTTTTTTAATTAATAAGCGAATGATGGCATAAGTAAGCAAGCACATAAAATAGAACTTCTAAATGCCACACAGAACGAACTTCTTCAAACCAAATTGGTGTGCATGCCAACCCTGAAACTCTAATTTAACATTCGACCCAGTGAAGCCATTAATACAATTTAAAGTCATGGGGAATCATGATGTTTCAGAGAGCAGGATGACTCTGGCTTTGAACCCTCACCACCTTGTCTCATTGTAGATTGGCATCCAGCTAGTATCACTGCTTTACTGCAGGGAAAGCACTGACATGGGAAAAGTTAAGTAATTGTGGCTGCTCACAATTAAAGTATCTAGGATACTAATGTCAAGTTTAATTTCACTTTATACATTCCACTTTTACAAATGACCTAACAAATAGACAAATGAATGCTAGGAATAGTTATAAAATTTGGGGTGATGTTTTCTAAAACCACTCTGAAAACCTAAACAGTGGATGCCTCAGTGCTAAGCCCGTACCCACGCTTTCCTACAACCTTCCTGAACAGTACCAGGTTTGCAGCTGCAAGAACAATCTCTTAGTTGGACATTTTCAGAGATTTAAGAAATGTACTTTGACTAACACTATGATTGTTCTCTAGAGTAGACTGTATCTTAAGGGACCCTAGCTAGATGGAGGAAACATGGCTCTGGCAGTTCATCTCCCTGATTCCCTCTGCCTTGTTAAAAAAAAAAAAAAAAAACCCTCAAATTGCATTTCTAAAACAAGCCTCCAAGTTTATTCCCTTATTTGGCCACTTTCTCCTCCTGGGGCTGATTAGCAAGGTCCACCAATGAAAGTCTTATGGTCCAGCAATCAAAAGCCCCCTTTTGTCTCACCTAACAAACCTGCTCAATTAAAATAAAACACCACATCCTAACATGGGGTTTCTCCTTTACCTTATAACGTGCCCTTTGCCTATGGACCAGGTCTGTCTCCTCTCTATCCAGAGACAGTCCTTTGTAGTCAAACCCTGCTACCCCAACCTCCACAACACACATATCTCTTTCTGCTTTCCCTTGATCCTTTCCCCCATTTTCTCTGTTTTCGATTCCTCCTGTCTTGGCATCTTATTCCCTGCCCTTTGTTCCTCTGGGACAAATAAATCTCCTTCTCTTTGAGAAGTTGTTCTTGGCGATCCTGAGCTGATACTGATCCCTTCAGTATCTCCTGAAAGGTAACTGATGCAGTGAAAGGAGATGGCCCACTCACCTCAAATCAGAACAAAGTTGAAAGTCTCTTGAACTCTAGACCTCAGCATGGCTTCTGCTACAGCTTCCGTGGCAACACAGCAGAGTTGCTTCTCTTTTCTTCCTTTCTATTTCTTTTAAGGTCCCCAGATGCAGATTTGAAAAGTAATCCTCACTATATTTCTTGCATGCAAATCTTCACATCAGAGTCTACTGCCTGGAAATCTGACAGAGTTTATGTCAGAAGGAATTCAAGGAAACAGCCTCTGAAAAGAGTTACTGGAGCCTCATGACCCTCTTGACTGGCTGTCACTGAATCCATCAGTGAGCGCACATAGAACTGAGCAAGGATAATTCCTAGACACAGAGGAAATGATTACAGAGCCTCTAGAGACAGAAGGAATCTCACTGACAGGTACAATGTTTTAGCTAAGAAAATATTCTCAAGGACTGTAGAATTGGGTGGGTTATTCAGTGTTCTGCAAGAAGAAAAAACAATAAAATCCCAAGGTTGATTAATCACCAATTAAACTTTAAGTGTGAAAACCTTGGCAGCATATAAAGAGATGCTTATCTCCCACAAGGGTAGCACTTAGGAAGCTGAGAATGGAGCTCACATCTTAACCATTTTATGGAGAAGAGATTAGAGGTTTAATTCTCAGTCCTGGAAGCGGTTCTGTGTGACCATGAGAGCCACAGGTATGATGAATGGGACCAGGGGGCTTAATAAAGAGACATCTGTGTTTTTATACATGTGAAACTAAACTACTAGATATTTTTTTTTCCTTGCAAAAAAGTAGAGTTTATCAGAATAAATTGTATCATGCTCTTTCAGTCAGTAATATGCTCCAATATCACATGGCCTGGAAAGCACCTATTTTATTGTAACAGAAATAGACCAATTTCAATTGCACTATAGAAGGTGACTAACATATATTAGTGTGCTGTTACAGATAGTTACAGGGACTAGCATGAGCCTTCCTCAGAAGACTGGATGAGATTGGATTCTCAGATGGGTTGGAACAAGAGGGAAGTTTTCAAATACAACTTTGATTTAAAAAAAAAAATCTTAGAGTAGTTTACCATAGAAAAGATTCTACGGACTAGCATGCAAGAAGAAACAATGACACACACAGGCTTCTAGACCTCAGTAGGACCCAAGATCTTAGCACACCTGAAATCATGACAAAAGTACCATTCAGGCCTTGGAACCCAGCCTGTAGGCAGTACCACCTGCCAAAGTAGAAACCAAAGACATAATCCAGCAAAGTCCTCAGTTCTAGGAAGACCTCTAAACCTTGCTAATTGGCTTCAGTAGTTCTGGCCTAGCTAATTGTTCTTGGTAACTGATCTGTGTCAACCCAGAATATGTATTTTGGGTTTAAAAGTGCACCCTGTGAAAGGGTTGGGACTATACGTGCACCCTGAATGCATAGTGTAGTCCCTAGTCAGTTAATACTTTCTATTGTTTGAATCCATGTCCAAGTGGTCTTCTTTGGTGGATAATGTGTAGTAATCACACTAACTTCATACTAGGAATTTTCGTAGGATATTGAAGAGAGTGGTACCATAAAATATGAACAAGAAATGTGAGAGATCTTAGAAAATAAAGATCAAAAGGCCCAGATAATCATGCTAGAATACATGAACAGACTGTCATAAGTGAGGTTTCAGAGTCTTCTGAGTTCCAAGTGATGTTATATACAAGGGGACAAGGCAGTATGAAGCACTTCAGTGATGCTCATCCTTTGTACATCAGAGACAATGGTGGAAGGTGTTTTGTAGAACTGGCTTCATCCACTGGCTTCAGTATAATGAGACAAAAGCAAAGTGGCAGTGCTTAGTCAGCAAGGGGAATGTACACGTAAGTTCTCTGACGGGCAGTAAAGTTAAAGTGTCATTCAGGGTATCTTGACTTATGAAAATCTGTAGTGTTTTATGGATAAGATAAACTCGCAGAAAATAATCTTGTTTTATGATTGTAATGAAAAAATAAATCAAGGGTTGGTTGTTTGGAATTCAAGAGAACAGAGGTCAATAATATATCACACTAGTTTTCCTACAGTCTGAGTCAAATCTCAGACCTGAAAACTATTAGCTTAAAATCAAACTAGGCTCTGAAGAAAAAGGGCTCCAGATTACAACTGTTAGTGGATATAATAATGAATCCTCTCAACTTTCAGCAACGTGACCTCTGCCCCAGGAACAGGTTCATCAGCTTGTAACCTCTCTCAGGAGACCCTGTGCTCCATTTAATGCTATGATGAAATTCTTAGTAATTTTCAGTCAGTGATCTTTCTTAAAGATTTATTTTTATTTTATTCATGTATTCATGTATTCATGTATGTGTATAGCACATGTATGAGTGGGGTCCTGGGAGACACAGCAAGAGCATCAGATGCCCTGGAGTTGGAGTTATATGGTGTTGTTAACTGCTTTTTATGAGTGCTGGAAACTGAACTGAGGTTCTCTGAAAGAACTGGGACTTAATAGCTTGGCCATCCTTTTAGGCTCGAGTTTGCTTTTAACGTGGTTTAACAAAGAACATGTAGATGGGGAACATACTGGAGATATACAGTCATCCATTCTGTCTATTTCAGTTCCACAGCATGGAAATCTTCCATCAGTATGAAACTCAAAAAGACACTAGAAGCATTCGAGTTCTTTGAAATTGGTTAGGTAAAAAGGATATGATCCTCACAATAAATGAAACATATGCTCATTTCCAGATGAAACAGAATCTGTTCTAAATACAATAAAAGATAATCACATGTTAAATACCTAAGAGGCCAGGGAACTTTGTCATGGTCTTTTCATTTTTTACTTGCCAGTTCACACCAGCTACTTATGCTGAAAATAAGACAGGAAAAGAGAAAGAGCTGTCTATGATCCTTTCCTTTGTTATTCTTTCCTCATCAATGGCCTGAAGGTACACTGTCTCCATATAAGGAAATGAAGAAAAAATGATGAGCTAGTTCATGGGCTACTTTCATTGTCACTAAATTGAAAGAAACGCATGTATGTGCACCAGCTACAAGCTACCATTCTAAGGTTTATGCTTATGAGGTAATGCTCTTTTATTTGTTTTTAAATCATCATTGAGTGATATAAAGAGTAAAGTTGAATGTATGGTAATAATAAAATGTTATTGTTTTTCTTAAAAACATTAAAAATGGGGTTTTTGCTTTGTTTTGAAATGTTACACCAACCTCCTATGATATGAAGAAGTGTTAAACTTGTTAAACTTCTCACTACATTCAGCACATTCCTTATTTGGGAATGTGTCTCTAATCTATATTCTCCAAATATGAAAATCTTCTAACTCTGAGGGTGACTTAGAGCAAGGAAGGGCCCCACTGCAGGATTGGCTTATTGTTTAGGCCCTCCATGAGGAACAACAAAACCTTTAGAACTCATCGAATGCAGCTCACTCTTAGCACAACCTTGATGGGTGAGCCTCAAAGAGGCAGAGCTCCGGGGACTATGTATCCTGTGGACTTCATGGTGTTGTCCAGTTTTGCTCGCTTCTTGCCTTCCTTTCCCTCTTAATCTAAGAAGAATCATATGAAAACTCTGAGGAGGCTTCCAGCCCCTCACTAGGCAGTATCACTGGCACTCACAATAATAATGCTTGATCTTTTCCGGCATTGCTGCTGGAGCATATTAAGGAGTCAATCCCAACCCTAGGGGAAAAAAAAAACCTTAGAAATGTAGATTGTCAGTAATGACCATGACCCTTAGAAAGCACTTGGAAAAATAAATTGTTAGTAAATCTAGGTTAAGATGATTTTGTTAACTTTGATGCAGAAAATCTTAGAGAACAATTTGATGTTCAGAAAAACACACTCTTATTAGTTCAACTAGTGATTTTTTGAGACCGGGGAACAAGAACAATGGCACTCTAACTAGCATTGACTGATATGACTATAACTGAGGCTGGACTGTCATTTTGATGATGATTAATTTTTTGGTATCCGTTTTTGCCCTAAGCTTCTTGATTTGATTTAATGAAAATTGTTGATGACTAAATGTACATTCTAAGGATATGAAGTAGAAATGACTGTTTTTTATATAAAAGTTTAAATTAGTGATTCTTTTAAAACTTTTATAAGATTACATTTTAAGATAAATAATAAAATAATTGTAACTGCAAATTGCTACCTACTGGTAAGAAAAAATGGTTGAGAATATTATCTTGCTTACTCACAGTTTGTTAATATATTGCAAGTTGCTTAGTTATGAATGTATGTGGGTACTTGGGAATAATTTGTTTTCTTCGGCTTTTCTGTTTTACCTATACTACGTAAAATATTTTTTCATGTAAAGGTATTGGTATAAACATATTTCTACACTGCTTAAAAGATTTTGCTAGAATATATAAGTTGTAGGAGAAAAAATAAAGTTGCTGAGGCTCGCTCCTTGGACTTTCTTGAAGTTTGTTTGCTTTATCCATCCTGTGAGTGTGTGTGTGTGTGTGTGTGTGTGTGTGTGTGTGTTTCTTTCACCCTTTTTTTTTTTGTTTTCATTCTTTTTTCAGCGACCTCTTGTGGCTCAAAGGAGTTTTCTCACTGGCCTTGTGGCCCCCCAAAGTAATTCTTCATGGATGCTCCAGGGAGTATCTTTATTGGCCATAGCTAATCACTGGCTCTATACTCTGCCTCAGTTTACCCTGGATTTCGAAGATGGTCTTTGATAACCTATGAGGCACACACTATGGGGACTTTGTTTCAGGCGAGGTCTCTGAATAGGATCATATACCACAGAGTTCAGAATTAACTATAATGGAGAATGAAAAAAAATTAAAAAAAAAAGCTTCATGTAAACTCCTGATTCTGAAAAATATGCTCTCCAAACTTTGTGACACAATTTAGTCAGAACTACCCATCAGGAGCCCTTAGGTTTGGGGTACAACAACTTTTATTTTCAGTAGAAATGATTCATTCAGTATGAATACAGTTGTTCTCATATCAGTAAGATGAGAAGTGTTTCAGGTTCCTCTGTTAATCAGTTATCATGAAGGGGTACCTTTCCATCTACGTACACCTGTGTCCTCATGTGTGATGTCTTGTAACCAGTGGATCCTCTGCAGTCATACTTACTAAATGTTCCACAATAAACAGAACACAGCAATACTACCTGAACTAATCACAGTGACCATAGAGATGTATTACTGGTCAAAATGCTAGGAATCGGCTGTAACTGGGTCACTCATGTTATTTCCTACAAGGCTCAGGAAACATTGGAGGAGAGGTGGAAAGAATGTAAGAAGGAAATGATGATGCAACATGAGATGTTGTCTTGTAGGAATGACATGACCCTGACACTCATGAATTTTCAACATCTATAATTGCCTGAATATAGCCTGTGGATGACTAAGCCAGTAAGCATTCAATCATACACTGGGAAGGGGCTCCTGCTGCCCCACTAAGGGAGATGACAATACTCAAAGGCTTCCAAGTGAGAGGAAGTCATCATATCCATTGATGTAGCCACTGGTCACTTACCCATGCTTGAGTAGATAATTTCACACCCATATCTGTGAGAGTGTCCCTGATTAAACCAAATGAACTACAAATCAAACCCATATATAATTAAAGAGATATGAAAGTGGGATGGAAATTGGTGGAAGGAAAGGAATACGATTGTGATAATAAGAAAAGGGTAAGACTCAGTGAAAAGGTAAATATGATTAAATTATGGAATATGGAACATGAAATTATCAAAAAGTAAATTAACTTAATAAGAAATTAAGAGGCTCATAAGATGGATCTTACTTGTTGCCAAGCCTGAGGAAATGAATTTAATCTCCAGAACCCAAATTGTAGAATAGGACTGCTACATGCAATTCTTGGAATATGTCAGTCTTTCCAATGTATGAAATAATATTTAAAGAGTAAAATACAATTTAGTATTAAAATAGTAATTAAGTCAAAAAATTCTACATCTTTCTAGTAGGCAAGACATTCATTCAGCAGAACTGAAAAAAAGAATGGGAAATTTGCAATGTAGCCTCAGTACAAGATACAGGGATCTGTGCACAGGTCTGCAGTTTATGCACACCGAACTTGACGATGACATCGATGGTTAGCATTATCATTATATTCTATAGAATGTGATACATCAGAACCCTGAAGAATGCAGAGAACTGATTGGAAACATGTGAAAACTGCAAGCGAATGCTCAGGTGAGATATTCATATTCCTTCTTTTGCTCTTAGATCTGAAATGTTCATTTTCCTGCCTTATGGAAGTCTTGGGAGCTGACAGTTCTCATCTGTGTTCCCTTCTAGCACTTTCCCTCAGCTGAAGATAGTACTTTGTGCAGGTCAAGTTGTTTTCCTGGGAGCAGCGGGAATATAATGAATGTCTTATTACAGGATACAAGAGCTTGCCTTCCTTTGCTTGATTTCAGATATTGATGAAGAAACATCTTACTAACATAGCCCTTTCTGCTCTCTGCCTAGGCAGTTTTTATGACTGCAGCCCATTCTTTTTGACCATGCTTATTTAGATATTCCATAAATCTTTGCCATAAGTCTGTTTTCTGGGAAATGTAACTTGTGTCTCTTCCTTCCCCACAAATATTTTGACAACATTGGAAAAATAATCCTGTGGGTCTAGAGATTGTCGTAGCCTCTTTCAACAACAGGTTTAATATGAAACAATGCTTATCATTTATAAACATTCCAGACAATATGCTAGCTAAATTAAATTACCACACGAATACAAGCCATTCCTCACCAGTGATTTAATGGATAAATTATATGGGAGTTGGAGAGCACTCCCCTTATATGCAATACAAATGACACTGAATAATAATTTCATTCATTTCTATACGAGATGTCAAATTACAAAACTGATAGGACCACTAAATGAACTGAAACTCAATAGAGAAGAAAAGGCTCATAATCTTTGGTTGCTGGTACTTAAACATTATAGGGATTGTCAGGAGTGGGCATTAGTTAACAAGCTAATTTTAAGGAGGCAGAAACAGGTGAGTATTAATTGCATTTGCATTTGAAATCAAATACCCAGGAAATGTTTTAGGAAAACTGGATGGGGGAGTGTGGGGGGGTTAATAAAGCCAATCATGTTAAATTAGTTAAAACCATTTATCTAGACAGGTGGCCTTCCTCTCATTTCTCCTCGCCACCAAATCATTAAAGGGGCTCTTTGTGTTAATCCTGTTATTTTTGCTTCTGAGTCTGCTCCTTGGAGTGCTTTTCCTCAGTTTAACCCTGATACATTATTAGATGGCATTAACCTTGGCATGGCTGTCATCATCTGAAATTACTTCAGTTGGGTCTGCACAATCATATTATTTCAGGGTTATCTCTGATCCCTTGCTTTCACATCTTACTAGGAAACCCTTCTTGCAATTGTGTCCTTTGAGTAGGCTTGCACTAAGGGTTTGCCATCTCCTAGCCATACGGAAGAACTATCTGCCCAAGTAGATTTCCTGGACTTAAAGGAGCAGAAATACAGTGTGAAAATTACTTTGTAATTTATTTACATTTCTATCAAATTACTGTTTTGATTTACCCAAAGTCAGACCTCTCCAATATTTTGCATCTATACTTAGTGTTGTGTTTTAGAAAAAAGAAGAAAGTACCAGGGTATGTTTTATAGGGGGCTATATGATAAGGTGAAGGGAGATGACTCTGCAGAGCCATGCTGAGACATCCTTTCACCCTGAGGTATCAGCCATATGATGGATATAGGGATATAATATGGAATAGAGTTTACTTATGGCATGAGGAGGAGAGTTGAGGGAGTAGAGGCAGAAGGGAAGGGGCAGGGAGCAAGAGAGTAAGAGAATAAGTGGATAAGCAAGAGAGGAGGTGGCAAACAGCCCCTTTTATACTGAGTCAGCCATACCTGGCTACTGCCAGGAAATTGTGGGTGGAGCCTAGAAGGAATGATAACACTTAATATGTCCTAGTCTTTTCAAAGGATACCTTAAGTTTCATTCTCCTCCCTTCCTGCATTCTAGGCCCACTATAAAGACCTGGATATATTACTTAATTTAAAGGAACATCTAAATTTATATCATCTAATAAGAATCTAAATATGAAAAGCTATGTTCTCAAGCCACAAAACATTTAGTCATACAACATTATAGATATGTTTTTTTCTAGGGTATATTACATTTAAAAGAAAAGAGTTAATGCTTAAGTGTAGGTAGCACAAGAGAGTAGTAGGATTTCTATCTTAAATTTGAGACTCAGTATTAGCTCTTATCTAAGCCAGTATAGTGAAAAGACAATCAATTCTTTGTGAGGTCTATGGGCTTAACTTTTCCTCACAATAGAAAGTAAATCAAGTGTTATGATGCAATTGAGAGCTTCTAAAAAAATTCTAGTTAATGGTCTTGATGGCAAAAAAAAAAAAGCTTTCTTAAAATAAATATTAAAATTGTTTGTTTAGGCGGGTTATTTTCCCCTATTGTTCTCCACAGAGATTTTCTTTCCCATATTGCCATAGGACCATTCATTTATTTCATAACATCACTAACTTGCTATTGGATTGTTTCTATTTTCAGTTCAGTCCAATGAAGGGGAAAATTCTAATCAATGTTTCATAGATCACTGCATCCTGCTGGCAGAGCCATACAGCATTACCGATTAGAGAAGTTGTCAGTCTACCCTTCAGTCTGAGGCCTTTAGCAAGATTCTTTCATGCCCCATTACCTTGGGACTACTACCTAAATACTTTTTTTTTGTTCTCCTGCTTCTTTAACTTAATGCTCCTCTAAATAGTATAAGATACTGGTTTTCATAATAGGGTGTCTTGAGAAAACAACAGCAAACCACTAATTCATCTACACAAAAGTTTTAGTTGAGCAATCCAAAAGGAAAAAAAATAGGCTTATCCTTTGAACAAATATGTTCTAGTCAGACTGTTTATTTTGAATCACTGTAAAACTGAAAATGACAGGCTATAGGTAGATTGTCAGGCCAGTGTTGAGGCATATGTCTCCTGAGGAAATATTAAATGACTCTTTTGGATAAAATTAACTGAATAGAAAAGCTCTCCAGAAGATGACATTTAATATCTCAAGAAAATAGTTATAAATAACTGTTGCATGGCAAAAAACAAAATCAATGAACAACGGAAGCCACTATGTGAAGATGCCTGTATGTAATACTGAGGGTGTCCTTAACATTCCACACTTACTATGAACATAGGCCAAGGAATCTATGAAAGACAGAAATCTTAATTAAAAAATATATATTTTAAATTAAGGATTCTGTGTTTAAAATCACTTGGCGTTCTTGCAGAGGACTGTTGTGGATAGCCTCAGCCTTGTATTTTGATCCTAGTTCCACCCTTCTGGGAAGGGCTGCAGAGGATGATTGAATCTGTACACAGGTGACATCCTGTAAACCTTCTGTCCAATTAAAACCTGTAAAATAAAGGCTAGAGCCAGAGATTAGGCAGTAGAAGGGGAGGTGGAGAAAAAGGCTTAGGGGAAGAGAGAGTGAGAGGAATTTGATATAAAAGGAAGAAGCCAGGGGAGAGAGAAACAGAGCAGAAGCAGAAGAGTAAAGGAGCAGGAGAGGAAGAAACAGGAGGAAGCAGAAGCAGAAGGAAGCTGGTGGTAGAAGGAACCCGATGACAGAGGAGCCGGAGCTGGACAATCATGTGTCCTGGATATACTGCAAGTTATAAGTGATCTCATAACCAGGGATTAGAGTAGTGTAGTGGTAAATCTGCCCAATCCAGGCATGCAATTTATATCATAATTATTGAGTTGTGTCTTCCTTTACTAGTCTCCTTCAGGTAGGAGATCATACGGCGGCAAATTTGGGGATTAAATAATTCCTTCTACTACAGAGGACTTGAGTTTTTGTTTCTTACTCTCACGTAGCAGCTCACAACAGTCCAGAACATCAGTTCCAGAATACCAGTTATTTTCTTTTCACATTTGTGGGCACCAGGAACATTGACAGTACACTTATGTACATGCAGACAAAACAATTACACACATAAGACATAAATAATTAAATTGTAACAGAAAATAAAATAAAAAGAAACACAAATACAGATAGATAGCTCCATCAAAAACTAAAAAGAAACCCTGAAATTATCAAAGAAATTAAAGAAGACATTATATCATGAGTATATATCATGAGACAAGAATATTAAAACACAGAATCACATAGAGTAAAAATAGAGGTCTTTATATCTCAACATATGATTACATACATTTTTAAAGGAACTTTTGGTGAGATGGCTAATCAGATGAAGGCACTTGTCTCCAAACTTGGCCTGTTTGATTCTTAAACCAACCTGTTAGAAGAAGAGAAGTGACTTACACAAGTTGTTCTCTGACCTCCACACACATGCCCTGTTACACACACACACACACACACACACACACACACACACACACACACCACAGAAAGAGAGAGAGAAAGAGAGAAAGAGAGAGAGAGAATAAAAATTTTTAAAAATTGTAGATGCTCAAATTGTATTTGAAATACATATGATTTAAAAAAAAACTGAGGCTAGGTTAGTTTTAGAACAATTAAAACATAAATAAATACTATAGGATAAACTGAGAAGGATAATTAATTTATTAATGAATGTGGAGCTGTAGCTTGCATAGGGGCATGGATTCTGTTGGACTGAGATGTGGGTCCTGGGTGTCTGCTGCCTCAGGTGGCTGGAACTGTAGCTTGAGGGACAGAAGAGGGAGAATTATACTGAGTTCACTCCACAAAATGCCAGGTGGATGCTTGGCTATGAGAAGACACAGAGCTCCACTCTGGGCATGAGGGGAATCCCAGTCTGAGGCCCTGCATAGACCAGAGCTGCTCTTGGGTTGGAGACCCCTGGGCAAGAAGGCAGACTGGGATTGGCTGGTCTCAAGCCCTTGGGCTCCCAGACACCACTGAGAGGCCGCAGAAGGGTTGAGACTTGGGGTGTATGGGCTAGACCAGCAAACAGCTGAAAGGGGAAGAGAGGAGAAGATAAGCTCCCTCGGTGCCCCACGGAGGGGGGGGCGTAGGAAATGAGACTCTTGGTCACAATGACTTGCTTGGCTGGGTCTCAACTGGCTCAAATTGTTGTGTGGCTTCCATGGCTAGACTGTAGAGAAGTCCTCTGCAGGAGATTAGATGGTGGCTCATTAGTTGAAGGCCCCCTCTACGGTTCTCCATGGTGGGCCCCAAAGACAAGAGGTAGTCCACAGTTTTAAAAGATTTATTGTTATGGTGGAAAGTTGATGAAGCTGTACCCTTGTTCTCAGGGCGGGCCTAAGGTTAAATACCTTTTGTAAGTAGGAGGAGGGTCTGGAAAGAAATGCTTAATTGGCTATACCCTCTGGCCTTTAGGTATCTCATGAATACGGAGATGTCTTGAGGCTCTCCAGCCTGTGCTAATGACCAAAGGCCACAAATCTTTCTTTAGGAGGGGCTGTAGCTAAATGAAAGGAACCAAGGCCCAGGAACAAGGTTGAACACTTACTGTCCCTTTAATGTCTCCAGGATTTGAGGCCTATGTTCGATCAGGTACCCAGCTGCCTCTCAGAGCCCACTGCCCTACAAATGAAGTCTTCAAACAAAAACAGATCAATATATAAAAGAAATAAAACACACTAAAAACATCCATATAAAAGGCTCTTCTTTATGAACGTTCCCATAGGATCTTATTTCTTTATGGATAGATATGGTTCTGATAGCTCTTTTAAGGAAAGGGTGGTCATTTCTGGCTGAAATCCTAGCAGTGGATCCTGAAGTGTCCACTTCCTGTAGCCAGGCAAAACTCCCAGGACAGCAACCTATCCACCAAACCTTCCATCCAAAATAAATCCTGCGTACAAGATGTGCAGGGGCAAAGACAGAACAGAGACTGGAGGATTGGCCAACCAATGACTGTCCCCAATTTATACCCATACCATTAGCAAGAACCAATACCTAACAGTTTTAAGGGATACTCTGTTATGCTGGCAGAAAGGAACTTAGCACAACTGTCCTCTGAGAGGCTCCACTCAGCAGCCAGTGGAAAGAGATGCAGAAACTCACACCCAAACATTAGAAAGATGGACCTTGAGGAGTGTTATGGAAGAGTTGGAAGAAAGACTAAGGGAACAGAAGAGGACAGGATCTACATAGGAAGATGAACAGAGTTATCTATCCTGGACCTTTGGGGGCTCCCTGAGACTGAAGCAACAACCAACAAGTGAGCACTGTCTGGAACTAGGCCCCTGCACATGTGTAGCAGATAAGCAGCTTGGTCTTCATGCTGGTCCCCAACAACTAAAGCAGATGTAGTCCCTGAGCCTGTTGCTTGGCTGCCTGCCTGTAGATCCCACACCCCTAAATAGACAGCTTTGTCTTGCTTCAGTGGGAAAGGATGTACCTAGACTTGAAGTTACTCAATGTTGATGGTGATTGGTTGGTTGACACCCAGAGAGGGACTTCTTCTTCTCCAAAGGAAATGGGGAATGCATGGAGGACTTGCATGGGAGGGTTCTGGAGGAGAATAATGACTTATATTGTGTCATAAAGGGAAGAAATAAATAAATTTACTAAAAGAAAAAGAATGATGATACAGGAAAACAAAAATAAAAACAAAACAAAACTAAAAACAGCAACAACAACAAAGAGTAAGTTCAAGTTTGTCCTGTGCTATGTCCTCACATGTTGTAATTAAGAATTAGTTCCTATTTCTTAGATTTGATGTAAATAGCAAGCCACTGTTTTCAATGCACACTAATCTAACCACCTCATTCACATGATGCATATCTGTACCTGTGTTCCTTCCTTTTCATTGTATTTTTCTAACAATGTATAACATCCAACTCTCTTGGTGGTAAACACTTTAATTTCCCTATAAAAGGTTCATCAAGAGTCCAGTAGTCTTTTTTCTTTTTCCTGATTTAGGGAAAGGCAGCTAAACTACCTAGTCTTAGGTGCACCCCCAAATACAGTTTGCTTTAATTCAGATAATCATGGAATTGATTTTTACCCTGAAAATTTTCAGGTTTAACATTTGGAATTTCACCGCAAGATCTGAACATCTGCCCAAATTCTGAAGCTGGATCCTTCACTCTAACACCTTCGAGAGGCCTGTGAGCCAGTCCAAAGGGTGCATACCTTGGAATAGTAGTCTACATCTGGGTTTACTCCTTCATTCCTAAGGACTCCTGGAATGAATGGTCTTACTTGAGAAAAGAGATAGCAAGAATCCCTCCCACCACAAAGCCTTCTTTTGGTACTTGGCACCTAGGGATCCACTGGCAGTGTTTCCACATTGGGGCTGCACAAAAGAGCTGAGGACCCATAAGGATGTCCCACTCAGTGAGGACTTCAGGAATCAGAAAGGAAAGTCCTGGCCTAACTGGACCAAGGAAGATCATCTCTTAGGAAGCCTCTAATGGGGTTGGGTTGTGTAGGGAGGCTATTGAAGAAAGTAAAACCTCCTATTTAAAGGCCTCTATTAAATTGTAAGAAACCTCTTAGCTTAAATTCTTAAACTTTTGAATGACTCCAATTGTTATTATCATTGTCTTGTGTTTTCTGTTGTCATTTTTGAATTGTGTCTCATCTTGTGTTTTACCTGTCTTTTCTTGTGTTCTGACGTGGGACCACTGAAATGGAAGAGCAAAATGTGTAATAAGAATAGTAAGCAGAGTAACTCCTCTAGCTGATGTTCTCAAAACAAATTGACAAACCTGATCCCCTCTAGTTAAAGATTTTGGCTATCCTATCAACAACAGCAACATTGATTGTAGAGAGGTCACTCTGGAGATGGTAGACTTTTGGGGGGGGGGTGGAAATCACTGGAGGTACATGTTTATGTGCAGTAGACATAGAGTGTAGAGCCCACAGCTCAGCTGGAGGCTTGAAGAGTAGCACTGAAGGAAAACCCTGAGCCCTCCAAGAACCAGGATGCTACTGTGGCTCATTGTAGCACCACAATGTCAGGCTATAGGGACCATTTGTTGTGTGACTGAAGCTTCATCTCCAGAACCATGCTGTATAATTAACTGCAGTAGTTCATGTGTTGCCCAGTTGCTGATCTTCCATCCTTTTGCCACTCTATGAGGTGTCACTGTCTTCCCCTTCCCCTACTATGCGGGCAGGCACTCTAGCCAAGAGAGAGGAGAGGGGGTACTCAGTGAGGGCGATTTAATCGCAGAACAATTAGTAGTAGCATCTACCCCACAGAGAGCTGAAGTAATCCCTAGAATATCCTCATTGGCCTTTGAGTTTAGGGCTGAAAAGATTGGGTTCTGCCAAGTCATGAGCCACTCTTCAGAATGACAACTGTGAAGGAGGTAGGGAATCTCTCAGTGATTACCACCAGGGGCTGAGAGAAGGGAAAGTTTTGACTGTTGTCTGTGTGTAAATGTGTCTGTGTTTCCTCATGTGTTTGAAGTCCCATTGCAAATTGGAGATAGTAATGGGTCAGGCTCAGTTGAATTTACGAATGATAGTATCCTTTGTTTCTGACAGGTCTCTTTGAGTGTGTGAGCTTTCTCAGTTCTGTGTTTATTGGCTTTGTTTTGCTCTGCCAATGCTACTATCACGACTGCTTTGATGGCCAGAGTTTAGAATTTATCCCTGAGCTTTTTCCAGTTATTGGATTCAGTTTATCAGGGATTCAAATGTCTTTTGGATTTGGGTAATACTAAACTTATTTTATGATATTCTTTATTGCAAAGTGGCTATGGAATTGGATTATAGGTCTCCCTTCTCTAGACCTAGGCATGCTTTTAAAATCTTCTTCATATTTCAGGTGAATTGCCTGGCTCTGTCTGACAGGGAGAGGGGAACCAAGCAGAATAGCCAAAAAAAATTAGACTATTGCTTTAAGTGAAGTTCCTGTACCTCAAAATTTGTAAGTTTATTGCATATGGTTAAAAACTTATACAAATTTGTAACCAGGAAAAAAAAAACAGTTAGCATGAGGTATATATTTAAGAATCTATGTTTAGGTAATCTTAAAGGAATCATGTGACATGACGCCATTTTGGAATATAAGCAACATGTGTTTTGCTGCTATCTTAGCTGCTGTTTCCCATCAGGAAGGAGGCATCCACATGGCTGGCAACCCTCTTTGTTAGGATTAGAGAGGGTGGATGCCATGTGACTTCACCACCATCTTGATTAAAAGTGACCACATGGTTTTGGGCTACCGAAGGAGGGAAAAACAGGTCTCCAAGATATTTTAGATTGGGATAGATTTTTGTATGATTCCTGTCTTGAAAGCAGGGCCTATGAAAGATGGGATTTAAAAATAATGCTTGCTTAGTAAGGTACAAAAGCTGAACCTCCATGTATTTATATATAAGAATGCACCTCATGTTGGCAGCTAAACTTTGTCATGTAAAAGTCAATACACTGTGTGGCAGAGTAAAAGTTTCTGAATTGAACTTAGTTGCTACAGGGAGCCAACCAGTTTTGGAAATGACCATGATATACGACAGTATCCAGAAACAATACACACAATGTGATGGACCTTTCTGGGACCTAGAGGATAGGCTATGTACACTACCAAGGGTAGGACCAGAGGGCCAGAGAATGGATCCCAGGTAGTGAGGGTTGAGTTATTTGCACTGTTGGAGTTTGGTTTTACCTTGCTATGGTTGTGCTCTGTTCCTTGGTTCTTCCCTCCTGAAGTTAAAAAATAAATAAATAAATAAATAAACAAACAAACAAATAAATAAATAGGTTACTTTCAAATAATACTCTACTTTGATATTGCAGGATCCCATAGTTCCACAGTTGAGAGATTTTAAATTTGTAAACTTTTTAAGAGGAAAATTTTAATTTAAAACTGTGTTTAAAAACTTAAATTTATAAGACTTTGAGAGATTATGATGTCTATATTGCTATGTAATCTTAAATAAATAAATAAATAAAAGTCTAAAGAGTTAGGACCACAGCCATTAGCCTCAAACACTAAACATCAGAATCTGTGATATTCCTGTTTTGTGATGTAGCAAGACAATGACCTTAACAGTCTAACAAAGAGCCCTTAGAATGGCTCTCCTTACCTAAGGCCTAAATGGAGTTTGATTTAAGAATGTCTAGCTAGCCTCCTAGTCTTTGATTAATTTGGTAAGATTTGGCTGTTTTGGTAACTGAGACATACAAGAAATTGTGATATTCTGTAATTGTGTACTCTGTAAGGACCAGGAAAGTAAAGTGGCCAGTCTCTCCATGAACTGTATTCATAATTTAAAGTTTTACTTTTATAATAAAAGAGCTTCACTTCAGAAATTGTTATGTTTTTCAAGGCTCAAACTAAAAAAGATAAAGTTGTAAAATCTTAATCTTACAAAAGATATAAACTTATTATAAACTGTTAAAGGTAGTTAAGACATGCAACATAATTGTCACTTGTAGGGTTATGGGTCCCTTGTCTTCTCTGCCACAGGGCTTCACTGCTTGGTGAGGAGGGAAAGGGGGAGTTTGACTGCACTTACCCCATGCCATCATGGAGGGGATGCATTGGGCCATAGGGAAGCTCCAGTACACCGCTCAGGGGTGGGACAGCCGGAGATGGCTGGGGGTCCTCCCAGGGGGTTGGGGAAGCAGCATCTTGGACTTGATGGTGACTGTGGCTGGTAGTGCAGAGAAACCTTCTACAGGAGAGTAGATGATGACTCTATAGGCAAAGGTCATTTCTATCACTCCCCAGGGCCAATCCAGATGAAAAGAGACCCTCCTGTGGTTTTCAGGCATTTATTGTCATATCGGAAAGTAGATATGCAAACCATACCCCACTTCTTAGGATGGGCCTGAGATTGAATACCTTTTACAGGGAGGAATGTCTGGAAAGTAAAGCTTATTGGCTAAGCCCTTAAGGCCACTAGGTACCTCATTAGATTGGAGATCTCTGTCTTGAGCCTACATGACCATAGGTCATGTACTTTTTCTCATCTACATGTGAAGGGCTTGGGGCATTGCCATTATGTGACTGTGACTGACAGCCACAAATCTATTAGGAGCTGTGGCTAGTGACAGGGGCCTGGTGCCTGGTGCCTGGTGCCTGGTGCCTGGGAGCAGGCACAGCTCCTATGTTCCTTCAGGGTTTCTGAGGCTTATAGCCTTAGGTCAACCGAGGACCAGACTATAGTCCACTGCCTTACAGTTAGTCACCTCATAAAGGATCAAATTCTCTAAAGTTCTCAGAACTATGCTTATAGCCATGATAAATTCAAATGTAATTCAATCAAAATAACAGGCTTTTATTTAGCCTCCTGTCTGTGTTTTCAAGATTAAGCCTAAAGAAAGTAACTAAAACAAGAGAATTTTTTTTTTAGCTCAGATATTAGTAATAGATAGTGGTTTTCAAACTTGTCATAGATTTGTTGAATATGGCACTAAAATATTTATTGGAAAACTACAACAGACAGAGACCCCACCTCCTAGAGGTGACCCTGATCTACATCTCCAAAGAAGATGATGGGGCATTATGACTCCACTTGGGTTGTGGTAACACTAACCACTGGGCATAACTGCCCCAATGCCTCACCTGACACCAGGACCCTGCCCAACCTGGATCATCAGGACATTGGAAAGTTAATTGCCTCCACTTTGCCTGGACAATGTAAGGTCACTCTCTCAAGTCTCTCAGATCTTCTGGGCCTGGTAGCTGGAGACGGATGCTACCCTGGACCTCTGCCCCCACCAAAGCCACTGAGATCACAGGAGCCTAGGGTAACTATCCAGATAGTAGGTGAATCTCTGTCATTTTAATTGATACATAGGTCATTTGGGTTATACTGCCTGCTATAATTTATTTTCAGATCGTTGGTAGCATCAATGGCTAGGTTACCTGTAGATGTTAGTTTAACAGCAGCAAGCACATAGCTCCTCCCCCACAGGCTATAGCCACCTAATCAATTTATTATGGAAAAACCAGGCTTTGCTTTTTCTAGAGCTACTAGGTCACCTGCAGAGAAAGGCTACCAGGTTTGCCTGGTTAACAAGCTTCATATTAAAGGATAAACAGGCTTCAGATGTAACTTTTTACTGTTCCTTTACTTAAAAAAAATTGCTTTGCAATGACTGTTCTCTAATAAATAACAATGACTCATGTCTCTGGTAAATAGATGGAAAGCAAAAGGTTTAAGGTCTATGCAATTTCTGGGGGCCTAAGAAAATGTTCTAAGATGTACAAATGTCTGAGGATGTAAAAGTTTAAGTAAATTCTGATGGTCTACGAAAATAACTTACGGTGTGTAAATGCAATTTGGAAAAGTATAAGAAAGTGATTTAAGTTATGTGGGAAAAAATAGGAAATGTTTTGAATTTCTCTCCTCCTTCTATGATATTGTATAACAATAAGATTTCAAAAACTCAAAAATTCAAAAATACCATTGGTCAATGGAGTTCTGATGTACTGGTAAAGAACTGACTCCTCACTATTCGGTGGCTGAGAAGGCTAGGTTAATTCCATGACAGACTTCAAATTAACAGTTAAGGAGACTAGGCCTAAGAACTGGGCAAGTACAGACAAGGTCAGACAAGTCAATTACTAATAGAAAAAACAAAACAAACAAACAAACAAAAAAAACAGAGCTCCAGCCTTCACGCCCCAATAATGGTTCCAGAATGCCTAGAGCTCACTTGGTTGTTTGTTTCTCTATCTTGGTAATGGAGATCCTAGTAAACTAGACTTCTACAGAATAAAACACTCTTTACTCTTTGAGATTACATACTATGTGAGTCCAGAGTATCATTCTTCAGTGAATCATGGACTCTTACTTTTGGGGCTTCTTGTCCAGGACTGAGGATTTGCTGGAGACCCCTGGCACCAGATTTTTCAAATCTGTAAGTCTGGGCTTCCTGTTGTGTTTTGTCTTGTTCATATCTGTGTTTCTGTTTCAGGTTTCCTTTGGTTGTCTTCTAAGTACAGACTTAAAGATTCTTCTCACCGGCTAAAATTCTCTCTGCCAAGTCTGTATATCCAGCCTTCTGGACAGACGAAAAAAGATTGGTCATGCTTTCTAACCCAATGTGATTACTCGGAGGTCCGAGTCTACTTCAGCTGTTTTACAGACACCTATTATCTGCTTTTTTACAATGGAAAATTTGTATTCATTAAAGTGGTAATGCTTATACATTTAAAACTATCTTTTTCAGATTTGTAAATGTTTGTTGAATACCTTCAATACTCCAAAGTGTCATTCTAAACAGCAATGATAAAGGCTCTCAAATGAAAAGCCAGAGTCAACCAACAGGGCAACTATATGGCACACCCAGTGACTTTTCAGATACAAAAGCTTTCATTATTGATTGTAAAGCCAGCCCCTTCCTAAGTAAGTTTGCTAATGACCTGGTTTCTCATTATTTTTTTAAATTTCATTTATTTTTCTTTAATTTATTCACATTACATACTGTTCTCTGATCCACTCCTGGTCACTCCCTCCTACAACCCTTCCCTCATCCCTCATCCCTCATCCCCTTTTCCTCTGAGCAGGTAGGGGCTCCTTGAATATCCATACACCCTTTCTTTGGACTTCAAGTCTCTGGGAGGCTAGGTGCTTCCTCTTCCATTGAGGCTGGACAAGGCATCCCAGCTAGAAGAACATATCCCACATACAGGTGACAGCTTTTGTGATAGCCCCTGTTCCAGATGTTCAGTACCTACATAAAGACTAAGCTGCACATCTACTACATTTGAGCTGGGAGGACTAGGTCTAGCTCATGTATGTTCTTAGTTTGTGGTTCAATCTCTGAGAGCCCCAAGGGTCCAGGATAGTTGACTCTGTCTTCCTGTGGAGTTCCTATCCTCTTTGGGGCCTGAAATCCTTCCTCTTAATCTTCCATAAGGGTTCTCAAGCTCCATCTACTGATTTGGCTGTCGGTGGCTGTATCTGCCTGAGTTAGTTGCTAGGTGGAGTCTCTCAGTGGAGATTTCTCTTATGAACATTGATGCAAAAATACTCAATAAAGTACTTGCAAACCAAATCCAGGAACACATCAAAGACATCATCCATCAAGATCAAATAGGCTTCATCCCAGGGATGCAGGGATGGTTCAATATACAAAAATCTGTCAATGTAATCCACTATATAAACAAACTGAAAGAAAAAAAATCACATGATTATCTTATCTCTTTTTGTAAACAAAAAAATTTATGTAAGTTTCAGGGAGTTGAGCGAGTCATAAGACTTGGATCCCATTACATGTCAAATGCACACTAGACAGTACAGCCTAAGTGACTCTTCTCCTTCCCCAACTGTCTTAGTTAGGGTTTTTGTTGTTGTTGTTGTTGTTGTTGTTTGTTAGGAAGAGACACCATGACCATGGAAACTCTTATAAAGGAAAATGTTTAATTGGGAGTAGCTTACATTTTTGGAGGTTCATTCTATTACTGTCATGGTAGGAAACATTGCAGAGTATGGTGCTAAAGGAGCTGAGAATTCTACATCTTTATTCAAAGGCAGCAAAAGGAGACTGTGTAGCACACTGGGCATAGCTTGAGCATAAAAGACCTCAAAGTCCACCCCATAGTGACACACTTCCTCCAACAAGGCTGCACCTACTCCAAAACAGCCCCTAGTAGGGCCACTTCTATGAGCCACAAACCTTCAAAGACAGGAGTCTACAGAGGCCATACCAATTCAAACCACCACAACTATCAATATAATAGGTCTGAAGGTTCCAAAGGTAAGATTTTTCTTTAAGTTTCTAAACTTTTAACTTCTGTCCTTTGTCTATATTTGTCTGAGAAGATTTTCATTTGGCTGAGAGACTTCATCCAGGAATTAGCTAAGGATTACAAATTGCCCCAAATGGCTGCAAGCCCTGAACTTGCTAAAAGCTGATGTGAATCAGTCCAGTCAATATGATTGCTTCCTCTCTCTTTAGCTGAGTCAGAGAACCAGATGTTTCTAATGAATACCCCATTTCCTGAGTCCTCTCCCAGCCTTTGACTAGCATTCTGGCCTTCCTGTGTCCTGACAATGATGTCCTAATTTCAGCAGGAAATAGTTATAGAAGGGAGTAGTATATTGTCCAATATTCTCAAGCAAAGGCTAGAAAGTTAGGTTGAAAGGAAATTCCCTGGCATAGTGGAAAGAATAGCTACTTATTGGCATGTCAGGAAAGGTACCTGCTTAAAACAAAATAGACCTACATTTATCAACACATAGATTCATTAGCTTAAATATTTATGCAATATGATATGACACTCAACTTGTTTATTCAGAATAAGGTTATTAAGAGAAAATTTTTGTTTCTATACAAACCACTTGGGAATCATTAGAGATAATCTGGTTGTACTCAAAGAAACACTTCAAAAAGGGGTACCTGAGAAGAAATAAATGTCTGGTGCTCATTATCATCTTGGGGTTCCTCCTAGAAAGTAACTCTTGACATCGAGCATCTCAGGGCTTTGACCCTTCTGTTTCTGCTAATTGCTATTGGCCATTTGCATCTTTAGTGCATTAGTGAGATACACAAATTATTCCTGTCTGAATGCCACTAAGTTGATGGTTATTCTATCCCAATTTAACCAAATACCCACTGATTTGACTCAGGATACAACTCAAGGGGGGAAAGTGAGGCCAAAGTAAGAACAATATATCTTTCAGGTTAAAGTTACTATTTGCAGTTAAGACAGTTAAGAATAAGTTTCTATTTGTCCTGTGCAGGTTAACGTTTCTGTTTATAGTTAAAGAGTAAGTTCTTGTTTGTCCTGTGTTAAATCCTTGCAAGTTAAGGTTTCTATTTGTAATTAAGAATAAGTTCCTCTTTCTTAGATCTTTTGTAAACTGCAAGAGATATTCTTTAGACTACACTAAATTTGTGACCCCATTCATTTGATGTATATCTTTATTTTTTCTAACAATGTATAAAGGCCAACTCTCCTGCCCATCTAAACCCTTTACCTCTCCAATTAAGAGGACAGCAGGGGCTTCTTTCTAAAATCCTCATTTACGGAGGGGCAGCTGCACTGGACAAAATACACATAATCTTACTTTAATCACATAATTGTGGACATGTTTTTTCTTTTCTCAAATCTCACATTCAACAGAAATACCATGAGCAAAAACATCTTGTGGAGCAAAGGATTTATTTGGCTTACATATACTGAATCCTAGTCCACTGAGGCAGGAACTCAAGCCAGAAAGAAACCTGGAGGCAGGAACTGATGCAGAGACCAAGAGTGCAGCTTAGAGGCTTGTCCTCTGGCTTCCCCAGCCTGATTTCTTATAAAACCTAGGTCCACTAGCCAGAAGTAGAACTACCAACAATAGAGCATGACATCTATCACCAATCACAAAGAAATTGCCCTACAGATTTGCCTGCCTACAGCCCTTTTTCAATTGAGGTTCCTTCCTCTGAAATGACTTCTACCTGTTTCAAATGGACATAACATTATCGAGCACAATTGCCTTGAATTTAGTTATGGAATCATAGGCAATCACTTATGCCGAAACACCATATTGTAAACAGAAATTATGTATGTGTCTTCTGAGTATGAAGTATATTTCAATGATGCTATTCTAAATATAAATTGTGAAACCAATAAGGAACTGTGGGGGGTTTCAAGGAAAAGGGGAATGTAATGTAGGTAGTCTGAAGGTAGAAAAGAGAACAATGGAACAGAATGGATTATATGAGCTAGAAGACAGGAAGGTAGTGTAGAGAAGGGAGCTGTAAAACAAGGGAAGGGGAGCAATAATCACCACTAAGGACCTTCCAAAATGCCATATGTAGGCCATGTATTCCACATACACATAAATCATACATATACACATGGAGATAAAGTGAAGTTACTCTCCAATGGAAGGGCAATGCCTCTCTCAGACCCTCCCAGAATATTGAATAAGTACAATGTCAGATATGACTTATTCCTTTTTGAATTGTTTGTTAGTGTGGTCCCATAGAACATGGAAAATTACAGGTCATTTTATTGCTCTTAGATACCTTCCTGAACTTAAAGATGAGAGCCAGTTAATAAAAATATCATATACGTTCTTCATAGGACATGAAAAAAATCAAGTTGGTTCTTGACTGGAAGCTTTTCCCCTTCTGGCTAGCTTTCATAATACTGGAAGGTTCTAAGCACATTACCAGGTAAGAAAAGTAACTGCATCATGTTTTCTCTCCCTTTCTTCTTTCCTCACCCTCTTTCAATTCATAGCCTTTTTTCTTAACTATTGTGATGTATACGAGGGTGTGCCTGTGCATGTGTATGTCCTTGAATATATTGAATGACATAAGCAAGACTCAGATATTTCTCATATTTTGCCCCATCTGAGCTTCCTATTTCTAAATCTACAGACTTGAGTATATAAGAAACTTTAGATAACAGGGAAAAAAAAGAAACCATTTTCAGGTAAACAAACCTGAGATGAGTACTATTCCAGCACCAAGAAGGGCTAGATAGGCAGACCACAATCGAGACAACCCTAATCAGGTGCTATGCATAGGGTTGGGCAATGACCCCCACCCAGTGCCACACTGATGGGAAGCAAGCCTGAGTTGACCACCAGTTTGGCACCACACAGATGGGACAGGCAGACCATGCTTAGATGCCCCTAGCCTGGTGCCACAATGCACTAGCAGGGCATAACAACCCTGAGACTACTCCTGAGATGACCCCAGACATCCAGAGACTCCAGGGGCCATTAGGGGAAGCAAGTAAATCCTGGAGAGATGGAAGAGAAAGAGGGCAGAAGGATGTGTGCACAATGAGAGTCAGAACTAGAGACTTGAGGGTAGTAAACAATAGCCTGATGTGATCACATATTAGTCCATGATGAGGTCCTGACCTGTGCTGCCACTGAGTGCCATGTCTGGTTCTGTGGCCCTTCAGCAGCATGGATCTGGTATTACGAAAGGCTAGGCAGATGTCCCTGGTCTGGCTGCTGCCCTGGGCCAAGTTGATGTCTGAAGGCTGTGTAGAATTGGCTCCACCCCTTGCCTAGGAACTGTTGGATAGCTGGCCTTGAAAGTGTGAGAGTAGGACAGCTGTTCCCAGGGTCACAAGAGTGTGAAAGCTGGCTCTGTGCCTCACACTCAGAAGAGCAGGACCTTCACCTTGGCTGGAAAATTGAGTAGAACTGACCCTAGTATTGGATGTGGGTGAGCCTTCACTGAGAGTGTAAGTATGGGAGAGCTGGCTGCACAACTTGTCTACCATGCAGTGGCATGGAGAAGAGAGAGATGCCCTCCTCCTCTCCTCCCTTCCTCTCCAACCCTCATCCCTCTTTACCTATGACAAAAGGAGAGCTGGCCCAGCCCCTTGCTTGATGCAGCACAATGGTGAGTGGGCCTTGCATTTTGGCTGGGCAGCACAGTAGAGCTGACCCTAATAGGCTGGGTGCAGGTGAGCCACCTAAAAGGCACTAGACCTGAAGAACTGATTCTGTTCTTTACTGCCTGCAATGTTGGATGAACTAGCTGGGGCAGTGTGATGAGCTGCCGTGGTGGTGTGGGTGCTGATAGACTGACTAGCTCAGACTGTTCCCAGGCCTAGATCCAAGACTTTGATCAAAGGCCCACTGCAATATCTACCCTATGAGTGAACATGGTAAGTGCATGATGGGGCCAGTCCTACAGATCCAAAGCTGCAGGATCTCCATGACACAGGGCAACAACAGGATATCTGAGAGGAATGTATGTGAAGTTTCAATAAGAGTACCAGAGACCAGAGGCCTTGAACCAGACCATGACTCATTGCAATGAATACTTGTAAGCAAAGAAGTGTTAACCAAAGATGCTGTAGGAGACAAGTGAGATGACAGCTTTTGCAACGTTTTTTCCTTTCTTTTGGTGTGGAGGGGAGACAAGGACATAGGGTTGGTATGAGGAGATAGGAAGATGAATAGGATAGGGATGCATGAAGTGAAATTCACAAAGAATAATATAAAGTTGTTTTTTTTTAAGGGACCATTTTGTGTGGAGCTTATGGTCTGTTTTATTTTTAAAGCAGATGCACTTGTGAGGAAAAGCCAAATAGTGGAGGAATTTGAGGTGAGGATGGATATGACCAAAAATATCATATGCATGTATTAAATCTCCAACAGTAAAAATATTAATTTTTATTTAAATTTTATTATTGCTTTACAAATGAAAACATGGTACCTAAAGAGGCTAAAGATTTGTAGTAGATAATAAAGTTAGTATGATATGAGCTACGTTTGACATTTATCATCTGTAGCCTGTACTTTTTCTTCTAAGGCAAGCTTGCTACTACAGTTGGATTTTTGCACCATAAGCAGGTAATGCCTCACGTTGTGCAAATAAAAATTGTTGGGTTTGTATTTCCTTCCAAAATAGTTGGAAAAATATGTATAAAATAATTCCAACTAAATGGTAAGCATTTGGTGGGGGAAAACTATTTTACAATCAAAACGACCGTGTTGATGATTGTGGCTGAGAATTATCTGTAGGCTTAAGTTGTGGTTGATCAATTGACTTAATTTTTGAACTTAAAGATCTATTTAGTGAAAAAATATTTATCCAGATCAAATAAATGAAAGCTACATCATTTTTCATATGTTTTTTTCCAAAATAATTTTATCTTAAAAATAAAGCATATAGAATCATATGATGGTTTTCATATGTCTATATACTATGAAAATTACTCACACAA